>CM066915.1:6032319-6352445 GCA_033964015.1 Scolanthus callimorphus
CTCTATTTATCCCAGTGGCTTTCAACACTGATGCACGCAAAAATTTACTCTTGTAAGGTTCATACAAATCAGGAGCAAAATAAACAACCCGTAGAAAAAAAAAACAACCTTTTAACAACATAATCAAATCAAAGGCATCGAGTGCCTCGGTGAAATCGTGGATACCGTTTATCCAAGTTTGGTCGTCTGGTATGTTCCCTTCCCGAGATATCAAATTTTCTAGTTGTGATGACGTCATCGATGACGTTATACACCTAGCGATGTTCTGTTCTTGAGATATTAATTTTTCTTATTGTTGATGACGTCATCGAGCTAACACTTGAGATATGAGCGAGTGAGCGATCGAGTGACATTTGACCCCCCACAATAACTCCTGTATACGCTTCGCGTATCCACGACTTAAAAAGTGCTGTCGTTGTATAGAAATTCGCATGGGCTGCCTGTGGTCTTTAAGTCTTGTCGCAGTCCCCACTCAAATTCAGGCACTGAATTAATGACAAGAGTGGTTAGCTCAAACTAGGGTTCTAAGCTGGGGGATGCATATTATTTACCCTGGGTTCCAGAGTCTCAAATCTCGCTTAAGACGCTGGAACCCAGGTTCCCTGCTAGCAGAGGCCTCCTTTCTCGGCATTTCGCTGGCTGAGGTTCGCGAGGAAAAGACACCTCTGCGCTGGGTCGAAACTCGCTTTGTTTTTCCGCCGTCCACAACCTTGGACGGTTTGCTGACCGTTTCTTGAGCCCACTATAAGGGAACGCATATCTACAGACGTTTTCCGCTGGGGGGCTCAAATAACAACAGCGGAAAACGTCTGTAGATATGCGTGCGCATATAGTGGGCTCAATAAACGGTCAACAAACCATCCAAGGTTGTGGACAGCGGAAAAACAAAGCGAGTTTCGACCCAGCGCAGAGGTGTCTTTTCCCCGCGAACCTCAGCCAGCGAAAAGAGAAAAGAGGCCTCTGCTAGCAGGGAAGAACCCAGGGTACATGTAGATATTATTGCGGCAGTATAAGGATTAATCTGGAGTCAATGTGATATAAAATTATAAGCTTTATCTCTGATCATAAGAATTTATAACATCTTTTAAATGTGAATTAATCCAATGTCAAAAATACTGTATGTAGTATACCAAAAAATAAGAGTATACAAAATAATCTATGATTTTTATGGCTAGTAAATTCATTACAATTAATTTGAAACGCTGATTCATATGTACTAACTGTCTTCATTCTATTCTAGATAATATGCTTCTTTTTTATGTTTTATCAGGGGCGGCGGAGCACCCTCAATAGCCTGCTAGCAGGCGTTGGAGGCTGTTTTATCGGCGAAAACCCGGAGTTCGTAGTCGCGAGCGCCATCTTGGATTTTTTGGCCGAGTGACAATGGGGCGAGTGACAAAACGACTCGCCCCATTGTCACTCGACCAAAAAATCCAAGATGGCGCTCGCAACTACGAACTCCGGGTTTCGCCGATAAAACAGCCTCCAACGCCTGCTAGCAGGCTACACCCTCAAAAGTGGGGGTGCCAAAGAGGCAAAAAATGTAATTTCGATTTGTCATGTTTTTACCTAATATACATTTCAGATGAAAATATGTCACAATATAATCTTAACCCCTACGTTCTCTGAGCCTAATGTCAAAACAGAAACCAAAATGACACCCCTCTGTTCCTTTTCTCCTTTACGTGTAAATACAAAAAATATATCTCGCTTCAAAAAGTTGGGGTGCTCAGCCCCCCCAGTTCAAAAGTGGGGGTGCTTGAGCACCCCCTGCCCCCCCTGGTCTGCCGCCTATGTTTATGCAATTCAAGAAAATGTCTGTGTCTCTGTGTCTAACACGGGGAGAGTTCTAGGGGTGGAACTGAAATGGGACAGTAGCATTTAAAATCCCCACTCCCCTGTTGAGGACCTCAGAATTACAAGGTGGGTAGTACCCTTTTACGGGAGCAACATTTCAGGATGTGTATCCCAAAAATATGAAATTTTTCTGAACAAAAACAACAATATGAACTTCTTGATTTTGCATTCTGGTACCCAGAACTCCCCAGCTTGTCACTACCACTAATGCCTGGTGCACACTGGGGACAATGGGCAATTCCAGAAAATAAAGGCCCACGGGCGGCATTTGGAAATTCCGATGGGATGGGGGGGTTTAAGAACTCGGAATTCTGATTGCAAGGGGGAGGTTTTTCGAAGCTGGATTTCTTAAACCTGCCCGGAATTCTATATGCATGGGGGGGGGGGGGGGGGGGGGGGGGGGGGGTAAACCATTTTGGAAATTATGGATGCATGGGGGGGTCAAACACTAGTGCCGCCCGTGGGGAGGGTACCTTTATTTTCTGGAATTGCCCAATGACATAACAATATCAGTGCATGCTCTCTGGAATGCTCTTATGTAAAAGTGTGACCATCGCGACATAAAACGTAACATTGACATAACAACATTGACATATCGGTAACGACACACTTATGTCATTGTGCTTATGTCGTTATGATGTTATCTCTTATGTCATCATGTTCTTATATGACATTGTGTACTTATGACGTTATGTTGCTAGTGTGCAAAAGGCATAATTTCACATGATTTTATACAGAGCGGTATAAAATATATTTTATTCAGTGCAAGCACCAAATGAAGGCTCTCAAAATAGCTGTTACTAGAGCCTATTCTGCAAAGTGATGAGCCAGGTTAGCTCTAGTACGAGAACGTACATTGGGCTGTTTCAAAAAATAGCCGTATCCCCCCATCAAAGAACTCCAAATTTTCAAAAATTGCTCTACCCCTGTGGAAATTCCAGGCTCCTGTACACCCCCTGTGGAAATTTGATGCAACCCCTGTGGAAATTCCTCATTCTCTCATGGGCCTGTGGAAACTCCAGTTGCAAATGAATACCCAGTAGAAATCTGGGGTAATATAAATGGCCCTGGAAATTCCAGGGTCAAAATCAAGAACCCCTGTCAAAATGACAGGGTCAAACACAACGGCCCCTGTGGAAATTCTGCAGATCCTTGAAACAGCCCATTTTGCTAAATTACTGTACGGTCTAGATCATGCACTTTTTTTACCTTTTAACAAATTAGGGTTTCAATAATATAATTGACTTAATTGATAAGTGTATTAATTGACTTGATTCAGCAGGAAACCTGATTTTAAAAAAAATCACCATTTCAATATATTCGATTCATGTAAGTTTTATATCTTTTAACATTTTGGGGTGCAATTGAGCTTCATGTTATGCAAAACTTAGATCAATGTGGATCAAGGAGAGCAAACCTCCACAGTAATAATTTTTTAACTCATGCCTTGTCTCTTAGGCATTCTGTTTACATTATAATCTAGTTTACCAATTAAAAATCAAACTTAATGTATGCCTGAAAACATTAATCAATTTACAGATTGCCAGGCAAAATATACAAGACCAACTCATGCCTGTGTTGATCACACACAGGCCTTCTGGACTACTAAAACTAGCATGAAAGTTGTCCTCAATTTGTTGACTGACAAAATTAGTTTGTCAGTTGTAGTAGAGGGTGATTTTTAACCAAGCTGTTGCACAACCAAATCAAGGGTTCGAAATTGAACTAGAAAAAATACACCAATTCAGGGTTTGAAATTGCACTTGCATCAGTTGCTTTTACATGCATGAATGAATTCTCCCTTTTGCGACTTCTTAAAATTTGCGGCCCTGAAATTTTTTTTACACCTCAAAATTAAGAAATTTACGCGTTTGTACCAACATATAGGTGTAATTAATCAAAAATCTAGGTGTAAATTCACTAGAGCACACTGTAGAAAACAGTCAAAGAAAAATTTGTAACTACCCGTACATTTATGCCTGTATCGGGCGCAATTTCAAGCCCTTCACATGGTCTCACTTCGGCATGAAATTCTGCTCTGTATAAATACTGCAAATGTTTAGATTTGACACTAAAAGAGGGGCTAGATTTTCAGAGATTACTTCTCAAATTTTTATGGTAGGTGTAAAATTACACCCACATAATGGAATTGGGGGGGGGGGGGGGGGGGCTCACATGTCATCGGGCAGGGGTGCTCGTCTGGAAAAATACCATTCTAGGCGTGGTCAACCAGAATTTTAACCCCTAAAGATACCAATTTCAACATGGCTCTCAAATTCCAGCCATGGTCGCACAAGAAACAACGGCTGGGAATACAGGCTAATGGCACTAGTGTCTCATATTTTTGCTGCAAACACCCTAAAAGATACCATTTTCTGGAAAATTAGCATTTTTTTTATCTTATACCCTAAAAGATACCTGGAACGTCCAGGAACCCCCCCCCCCCCCCCCCCCCCCTGGGGGCACCATAAGTAATTTTTTTGCTAGTTGGGAAAAGATTAATCAATCCTGTATCAAGATATTCTAGGCTTTTTTGCAGGTACCTGACTCTCATCTTTGTCCTCCAAATCCTGCATGTGCCTCTTGGCTTCAGTTGCCTCCCTCTCTAACTGCTTCACTGCCATGTTATCATCCTCTGATGGATCAGTCCATAATGAGCAGCTCTTGCAACGAGTACAACCCTACCAGGATCTCGCGCATGCTGGCAAAAGTGATTATAGCTAATGCTGGGTTTACGGCACACATAACATTGTGTAGTTCCACAACGGCATGTCATCTTGTTACAGCCATCAGACTTGGTGAACTCACATCCACATTTATGACATTTCTAATCTTTGCCATTGTCATTTTTCCTCGTAAGACAGCCTAATATCCTTTTCTCCTTTCTTTCAATCTCAGAGCACTTCAGTCCGAAGTGCTCAGACCAGTCCTCTTTACAGAACCGGCATATTTCTTTACCACAGTCAGTGTTCTGGCATTTAAAGACTTTATTGTCTGGAGGGACAACAGCAGCAAAGTCACAGTTTGGACATCTGACAAGATCTTCCATCTCGGCAAGGCAGAGAGATTCTTCCTGAAGACGATCTTCGTATTAGCTAGAATGTTGGATGGTAAGGTCTTTTTGAGTTGACTCATTGGGAACGTACTATCACATTCAGCTGTCATGCAAGATAAAGTTGCTTTTCCTTGACCAAAGACAGATTCCTTGGCATAGTTCTTTAAACAGTCTACACAGAACAAATGCCCATCCAAACACTGAACCATATCTTCAAATGCCGCATCACCATAGCAACAACCACATTCAATTGTCTGTCCTTCTTCAACATATGTTTCTCATTCAACTCAAGAGCAAGTTTCCTATCAACTTCCTCAGTCATATTTCTTTTATACACTTTAATAAAGTCAATTTCCCTCTGAAGATCAAGCTCAAGGTTCTGGAGCAGAGACAAGCCCCTTTTCGCACGTCTGGATTTTAACAGCTTCAGTGGAACTACCCCTGACGGTAAGGGTGTCTTAGGGGTATGCTGAGGGGACGGGGCCAAATTCTTGCTAGGGCTTGGAGAAATAGCATATGTATGGACTAAGCTCTCTTCTAGAGTCTTTTTTGTTGGTGCATAGTGATAATTATACTTCATCAGCAAACAACGAATATCCCTGACAGATACCATTGGAAATTCATTTTCTAGTAACTGCTCACACTGTGATCTGTATTTCGGAGGAGCAATATCCTTGTAATTTTTGAAATAGTCTACTTTCTCTGGAGTCAAAACAGCAATTTCGGCTGGTTTAGGAGTAGGTTTATTTTCCTGTTTTGGGTACCCTTTATTTTCTAGGAGATGATTGCAAGCGTTATTGATGATCTGTACTGGAGCAAGTAGCGCCCATGGCTGGAGAAGCTCCCGTAGATAGTTGTCTTGTACATCACTAAACAAGCTCTTGACTTCTTTCAAGGCATGCCCAATAGGATCCACTATGACAGGTTCTGGCGGCAGCAATGGTGGAGCAGGGGGAGGTGCTGGTGCTGGTGCAGGGGGTGGTGGTGGGGCAGTCTTTGATTCTGGTGTTGATAAACCTATAATGGTGTCTTGGATTGTATCATCTTCATGTGGTATTTGATGTAGTAGTGAGGGGGGTTTTGCATTAAAGCCTTGTGTCGTACTCGTCACTTTTACAGGCCCCGCACGGGATCTTGATAAATCTATCATTCCAGACATTCCACCACGTGATTTACTTGCTACGGTAGTCTTCGCTTGGGCGAAACAATTTGAGGCTGAGAATCGTCATCTACAAAAAGCAATTCTTTGCCGTCCCTGTCCTTGGCTGACACATAGACCAAATCATCGTCCTCGCTTTGCCCGTCATCACTTGAGTAACTTTCATCATCAACACTACAACTAGAAGTAGAAGTATTACTATTGATACTTTCAACAGCGTTTGCTCGTCGATGATTCCCGCCAATGTTTACTGCATTAGCAGCCGATAGTAGCTCATTATCGGATATTTCATCCTGAAATACTACAACTGATTCAACCGGTAAATCACGCGTTCTATCACGTCGTCATTCCTTTGGGAATCACGTTGATCATCAAACTGGTTGGGTCAGTCGTCAGCAGCAAGTCGATGCAGTTTTGGATGATTAAACCACGATCCGTGTCACCAAACATCTCGCAAACTCTATCAACACAATTCCTAATGATTAAATGACTTAGCTGTGGAAAAATGGGACTCAAAGCCTCTACAATTTCGCCTTTATCGGCCATTTTCGCAGAGAGCTTGAAGTCTTTCCTCGTTTACCGCATTGGATAATGGCGAAAATGGCGGCAAAATCAAATCAAAAAACGTGTGATTACCATCTTAGCCAATAGAATTTCTTGTTATATCGTTCGACGTTTCTTAGAGCATCTATGATTCGTTGATTTTTCACCAATCAAAAGCTCTCACATATCTACCTTGGGTGAATACTAGACGATTTTTGATTGGTCGAGATACAATAAGCCCGCAGATTCTTGTCAGCGGCGATACCAGTTCTGTTCTAAAAATAGCATATGAGAACAACAAGAACTTTGATGCAGAGAGGAAATAAACATGGCGCACTGGTTTCATAGAAATCCCATCAAAGCTACAGCTCCAGTGTCGTTCGAATCAATCAGGCCTGCTGCTACGAATGCCTCTGCAGGGAAGATTATAACGTGAGTAAAATTTCATGACAGTCTTGCAAGGATATTTGGTGCACAAAGTGCCTTCACTGTCGAACCAAAGAAATAATATTGCATTCATATCACATTTAAACTTTTAGGATCCCATTTTATGCGTTATAAACGTAAGCGAAGTACTGGCAATCCAATAAACAAACAAAGCACCTGATATATAAATAACTTACATCTCTTCTGGCGATATGAATCTTGTTTGTGCGCTATTTTCCTGAATTAGTACAAATAATGCCATTTTCTATTTGTTTACTTTATAAAAAAGAAATATATCGTTAAGGAGCATTAATTGCAAAGTTAAAGGCTCAAGGTTGAGCAATATGTTCAGAGAAGAGATGTAATATCTTACTCTACTTCAGCTATAGTTAAAAAAAGTTTGTTATTGCAGGGGTTTCAATAGAAGACGGCTACCGGCAGTGAACCGCTGTCTACTTCATTGCTGACCACCGGCAACTTCATTATTACTTCAACAATATGCCAATTATCTTTGCCCTCAAAAAGCAGGAAAACACGTTTCTGCTACGGAAATTTCAAAATTTCCCGGGGGACATGCCCCGTACCCCCTTAAAGGCTCAAGCCTTACAAACTTCATATGGCAGGGGGGAGGGTTCAGCATTCTTTTTCATCTGCTCAAAAAACAAACTTTTAATAGTTAGGGAGGCTAACTAGATAACTGGATAGTTCACTTGGTCTCCCTGCTCGCACTTTTTTTTCCACCAAAATATAAACTCACTCCAAACTTATACTCTGTGTACTGTACAACTCCAACTGATAATAGCCTTATGAGTAAATAAAGTTGATTTGATTTGATTTGCACCCCCAAAGCCAGCCGCCTACTTCTATACCTTAGCCTGCTTCTTCAAAACTTGTTGAAACCCCTGTTATTGATTCCATCTACAGCGACCTCAGTAAAATTCGTTCCCAGTTACTGAGTCTCCTCACTGACCCATCTAATGAAGTCACTTCAATTCAAAACACTTCTGAGGTGTACTTATCCCTCCTGCAAGGCCTTGTTAATGATCCAGGAGGAGCCGGTGACAGCAAGTTGCGCAAACTGGTCATGTTCAAATGGACAAATTCCATCTGTGGAAATACCCCTTTGTAAGTACTAGTAAGGCACAGGGGATGTGAGTAGTTACATTTTGACAGTTTTTAGTGCATTTTGCCATGTTAAGATGAGAAAAAACTCATAACGTCAGTTGTAAGTGAAACAGGCAAAGGTTTAGTTGCTTTATTTCTTCCTTACTAGAAAAAAACTATAAATCTACTAGAATTTAAAAATTTGTTCATGATTTTTTGAAACGGAATTGTGGACTTAATATTGTGGCACAAAAACATTGAAATTTTCTCTTCAAAATGCTGAAGTTTCACTGTCAAATCTTGGAAGTTTCACATGCAGACATAACATGTTTTTATCATGCTTGTGGATGGGTAGCTGCAGCTGACGTCAGTATAGTAGATGTCTGTTGCATTGTCACCTGACTCAACATTGAAAGAGATGCACCATGAAACCAGACATATATATTTTACTGACGTTCCCAGATTGTGTACTATTTATTTATTTATTTATGTGCAGTCTTTGGTGTATTTTAATCTCTCAATAAAGTGATTCCTAGCTGAGGATGCATCTGTCAGTACCTATGTATTATTTGCTGACATGTAATTGTGGGATGAATTTTTCCCCAAGGTGTGAACCAGATGCTGTGTTTGAATTGATGTCTGTGTGTATGAACATAGCCTTGTGGTACACCAAACGTGCAGCAAAAGTAGCGGCTAAAGAAGAGTAAGTAAAAAAATCATTCTGTACTAGTGCGACCCCAGAAAAAATATCCATACCACACAGAAGAAGGGGATTGAGATGACCCCCACCCTCTAGCATTTCAAATAAAAATACAGTGACCAGTTATTATATGAAAAATTAAAAAAATCAGGGCTGGAAATTAAAGACGCATCACTAACCGCAATCCTTTGCGTGCCAAGGTACATTTTCTCAAAAACAGAAAATTTTCCTTGTGAGCAATACTAAAAAAAAACTGCTTCAAACATGCCATTTTTTGCAGTTTTTATTAGGTACCAGTACATATTTATGTTTTTTCAGAGAGACTAGCTATTTTCCATCCAAGTTCTTGCAACTGTCTTAAAAAAGTGCAAGATGTAGCAATTGAAAACAAAAACAAAAGCTCGCAAAGGATGGAGATTAATGGTGGGCCTTTACCACTATAATATGCATTGCTATGCGACCTCAAAATTCACTGTTGTGATGGGTGATTAGTGATTTTTGGATGTCAATCAAAACCAAAACGTTGGATTCGGCTACATCAGTGGGTCGGCATTGACTGCAAAATCAACTAAAATTATTGTAAGCTATCCTTTGGCTTTCTGGCCTAGAATTATTAACTTTCCGGCTCAAGAAAATTGACTTTACAATTCCTTTGCTGAGAATCGCCAATTGCAATCGTGAATTTTGAGGTCGCGTAGCAATGCATACGGTGGTAAGGGGGAAAAATGTGGTTGCATTTTGGTACTCAATTATAGCATTAAATTTTTGCGACTAAAAATTTAAATGACAAATGAGAAAAGTTTAGTAGCAATAGTGACTCATTTATTAGTTGGTGCAATTCCCAGCACTAAAAATAAAAAATATATATACCAGTGGGGGGAAGGGGGGCTACTGGCATTGACCCCTTTTGGAAGAAAGAAAGAAAGAAAGAAAGGATCTTCTCCTCATCGTGAGGGAACTCAAAGCGGCTGAAAGTACACAACCGCTAGACAAGGAGAGGTTGGAGGACTTAACAGGTTGCATTAGATGGTGCAAATTGCAGCAGCGCAGCTTACAATCTCCGAGAGTCAGGCCATTGCACCGGGAGACAATCCCCTACTCTTACGAAGAGTGCAATGGGTTCTTTAGCGTCCACCTTGAACAGGGGTAGAAGGGAAGGCAGACGGGACCTCGGTTTATTGTCTCATCCGAAAGACTAAGGAAACACAGTAGAACTACGTAAGTTCAACTCACAATATGATCTTGTCTCAATCACGACTCGAACAGAAAGAAATTTTTTCTCTATCCCAGCCAGGAATCGATCCTGGACCACAGCGGTGGGAGTCCCAGCGCCTTAACACTGGGCCAACCATGCTTCCCACCATGCTTCCAACCATGCTTTTGAATTTCCAGTTCCTTAATCAGGCAGATGCCTGGGGCAATATCAAATTTTCAATTATAAACTGCATATGGAGTGCATGAACTAGCTGTCACTTATAATTATCACAGGATGCAAATTTTATTTGACGAGGCAGTAGGTATAATCTTGGTTGACTGCGAATAAGTTTCTTGTGATTTGTGAAAGTTTAAAAATTGGCCTTGTGATTTGTGATCTGTATACCCTGACTCTGCTTCTCTGTGGCATGGAGCTACTTTTGGCCAGAGGCTAAATCTTGTCCTTTCTTTTATTGGCTGATCACATTTTCTTTCCACATCCGGAAGTCGAGGACCCTACCATTTGAAGATCCCCCTCCCTAGAATTTCCAGATGTCCTCAACATCCCCTCCCCTGGAATTTTAACACCTCCTCCCTTGGAATTTTAACACCCCCTCCCTTGGAATTTAACACCCTTTCCCTTGGAATTTCCAGGTTGCCTAAACACCCCTCTTTTCCATGGCTTAGACAGAACCCTCTCCCTGGAATTTCCAGGATTTCCGGCTGCCCCCAGCACCTCCCCCTAGGAATTTCCAGGGCTCAGTTAGACCCCCTCCCCTTTGAATTTCCAGGGCTTAGATAGACCCTACCCCCTGGAGTTTTCCAGGGTCCTCCACCCCCCAGTGCGGAAAGAAAATGCAATCAGCCATTATGTCTAGCATCACAATGGATGAAGCCAAAGAGGTACACACCTGTCTCAGGACTGCAGGAGGTATTTTCCAGTATGTCAAGGTGAGTTGCATTTGAAAGTGATGATGCATGATGCACCGCAGCTTATTACCAAATGGGATGTTATTAATAGCCTGCTAGAAGGCGTTTGGTTGGCTGTTTTTACCCCCTTGTTTTGTCGCTCGCCCCAGACCAAATTTTGACCCATCCAGGATGGCGGTAGCCTGCGAAAGCCGACACCACTTGGCGCTCGTCGCAAGAGACTCTCGCAAAGAGGCGTCTGCATGCTCAAGCCAAACATTCCATACTGATGACGTATTTTGACCCAAATCTGGTCAGAAGTATTACGTGGCCATTTTAACTCTGTTGCATCTTTTTTCGTCTGATTTGAATACCTTACTATAAAATGCTTTGTATGCTATAAAAATTAAATATCAAACAGTCAAACTGGCTGCGAAATACGTCATCAGTATGGAATGTTTGGTTTGAGCGCGCAGACGCCTCTTTGCAAGAGTCTCTTTCGACGAGCGCTAAGTGGCGTCGGCTTCTGCAGGCTAGGATGGCGGCGGCATCAGGATTCTTGCTCGATTTTCGCCGTAAAACAACCTGAAAACAGCCAACCAACCTGCTAGCAGGCTATGTTATTAAAAACATACAATACCCTTGAAATTTATTTCAAATAAATGGCCCTGTTGTTTATTTAGATCATTTTTATGGTAAAGCCTGGTTTCCATATTATAGTCTTATCTGTCGTATCTGTTGCATCAGTCGACCGTGAAACAATGGAAATTGGAATTATTCTTTTGTTTCATGGTTGACTGATACGGCAGATACAACAGATAAGACTATATGGAAACTAGGCTTAATCACAGACTTGCACTGTTAATTTTGCCCCCTTTTTTCCATATCACTCATGTTGTTTTGTCAGGACAATCTTCTTAGCAGACTTGGAGAGGTGTCAGCAGAAAAAGGAGCTGACACTGAGCAGCGAGTTGTGACAGCTTATCAGATGCAGTGTGTGGCTGAAGCACAAGAAGGTACTGGTAGCACTATTGGAGGGAAGCATAGGCGGATTTTTTTTTTTTGGGGGGGGGGGGGGGGGCATAGGCGGATTTTGGGGGGGGGGGGGGGGGGGCTCTCAGACGATCCTGGATCCGCCCCTGGGAACCATGTGAAATTCATGTGAAATGTGTGTGAAATGGCCACGTGAAAATAAATTGTATTTCACATGGTATTTCACATCTTATCCAAGTGAAATAATGAATGTGAAATGGATGTGAACTGGGCTGATCCTTTTCACATCATAGGAACATATGTGAAATTCATGTGAAATTTCTGGGGCTATATGGACTGGGTATATGTGAAATTGGTGTGAAATTGTTTGAAAGGATGTACAATTCAGAGATTTTATACATGCTGCACCTGCAGTACACTACTAGGACATCCTTCTAAAAATTACCTGTGGATCTACAAAGCATTGTTGCTGTTAGATAATCAAAGAAAATATATAGTACTTATTTAATAGTAGTCCCACAACCTATTAGTACAGGAAAATGATGCAGGATTTATAAACTGCAAATTAGAGAAACAAGCATATAGCTTGCTGTTGTTTTGTCTGACCTTGTTGATTTTCATCTACTGTATTGTAATTTGTTTTGTTTTTTATTTTATTTTAGTAACTGTTGCCCGTGCTGTGGAATTGAAGCACAAGGCATCTCTGATATCTTCTCTTGCAAACGAGACTGCAAAGCTCTTTACCTCAGCTGGTAAGAAAAATAAAATGATATCCTTGATCCTTTCTGCTTAGGAAGGCATAAAAAGTACTATATGTTGGTTTTTTTATAGGTGACTCACTGAAATCTGTGGATGACACAAAAGCAGGGAAATGGAGGAAATATTTGGAACTAAAAGCAGCATTTTACGAGGCTTATGTAAGTACAGATAGTTTATACATAGAGCGGATTTCACATGACTGTCAAGACTTGTTATGTAATTGTGATTGCTTTGCTTTCTCATTGGCTACTCGTTTTTCTCAGCCAATCAAATTCTGCAGTAAATACAATTGTGTAATTACTTAGTAATTGGTTCGGCTTGTTGTTGGCTGAGAAAAAAAGCCAATTCCAATTGAGCAATCATGCGAAAACCGCTCTAAGTTCACAATGTACATCATTTGCCTTTGTCACGCAAGCGCCATCTTGAATTTTGCAGGCGATTTTTTCAGCATGGTAACATTAGGCCAAGCAAGGGGCTGGTTTTCTCATGTTGGAAAGCGAAACCTGATGCTGGGATTTATGGTACCAAAGTTGACCTGAAGCTACCAAAAGTACTCCTTATTTTGTTTTGAACCAAAAAGTTGATTGACTCATTGCTTTTTTCTGCTTTGCCGGGTCATTCCAGAAACAAAATGGCAGCACCGTGACTAAGGCGAATTGTACCTACTACAGCGACAATTCTGGTCGTCCTTTTTTGTTTGGACTAAATTTCTATGATTGCATGTCCTGACACCTGCAGGCACATTGCTTTCAAGGAGAGCAGCTGTTAGATGCAGATGAATGTGGCAAAGCTATTCGTTCCCTACAAGAAAGTGAAACTTGTGAGTATGACGTGTTGTATCACCCTCAGGAAATGTCTGCAACATCCCACTTTGAGGTTCAAATGGAAAAAGCAAACACTTTCTAGGGTTGACAAGAGCATCTATGGGAAAATATTAGGCGTTTGCGCATTACTAGTGAACCATCAAATTTGCAAGAACAACAAAACACAATCTCGTTCCCAGAGCTTACTCCGCTGTTTGTTGTTTGTCGTAGGCTCTGGCGCCAGACAATCATAGGCCGATTCTGATTGGCCAATATTCTCGCTCGCCATTTTGAAAGTCGCAAAACTGACAAAGACGGTCACCATATATGGAAAAGCTGTTTTTCTCTGCCACCAAAGCGTCCGATAGTCAGGCCAGTCAGCATGGCCGAGATGTTCTGGGTGCGAGAATGCAGCAAAGCAAAATGTCATGTTTTGAAAACTTGGTTCATGATGCATCGGTTTTCGCTGTAACACATCAAATAATTAGCAATTAATGAATTCAGCTTTCATATGATGTGGAGCATTATTCAGATCGAGGGGGTGTTATCGAGGGTGGATAACACCCCGAGATCTGAATAATTCTCCACATCATACGAAAGCTGAATTCATTGTTTTATTTTTCAAATAGACTCAAATGCATTTCCACCTTTTTACCCACTGATAGTATACAAGAAGGCGGAGAGTCTGTGTAAAGACTACACAACTACCAAGGGCCAGGAACCACAGCAAGACCACAAGACCACCCATTCTTTAAACGGATAGGCCCTCTAATGAAGACCAGGCTGAACAAGGCTACACATGAAAACGGCTTCATGTACGTGATTTTGCATAACCGTATACAGTCGAAGTTCTGTAAGGGCTGGTTCACACACGAATGCAAGCGCAGACGTGAGCACAGGCGCAAGAATATCAAACTCATACATTTTCTTATGGTTGTTTACGCAAGCGCAGACGTGCTTCTCCTTGTGCTTGCATTCTCGCATTCTCGTACCCATAGCTCCCCGGCTCATTCTCGTACCCATAGCTCCCCGGCTCATTCTCGTACCCATAGCTCCCCGGCTCGTCTGCTCGCGGGGAGGCTCTGGGGACATCCATTTGAGGGCCTTCGCTGATTGGCTGATTTTGAAGGTTTTTGGGCATGCGCAGAAAGTTGTTTCTCTCAACGGCTCTGTATCAAAACTCGCGCATGCGCCAATAGCTGTCACCAGAGCTTCCCCCATTCTCGTACCCAGAGCCCCTGGCTCGTCTGCTCGCGGGGGAGGCTCTGGTGACATCCATTTCTCTGAGGTCCTTCGCTGATTTTGAACACTGGAGCATGCGCAGGAAGGTGTTTCACCCAACGGCTCTGTATAAAATCACGCGCATGCGTCATTGGCTATCACCAGAGCCTTCCCGCGAGGTAGCGAGACGGAGAGCTCTGGGTTCGGGAATGTGTGCTCTTGCTTCCGTCCTAGTGCAAATCAAGGGAACGCATTGCTGTGATTTACTCTTGCCTTGCGCTTGCGCCCTACGCTTTCGTTCGTGTGTAAACCAGCCCTAAGTGACCACCTCTGCAATAAAAATGTTCTGCTCCCTGACGGCTGCTTGCGAGAATGCGCTCGTGGGTGAACGCGTGCATTAACACTAGATTTGGGCACTGGCTAAAAGCGGAGCTCCCGGTTATATATTTCCACAGGCTCGCAGTTTTTTCCCGCCAAAATGAGAGACGGTTTGTGGGCTGCATGTGGTATATTGGGCAGGCACGCACGCACGCACCCACGGTACGCATGGGAATACCGCTGAACCATGAAAAACGAGGTCGATTGTATATCTAAGTTATGCTTTGAGCTATTGTATTCCTCAGGCGATACCTATGGTGCTCCGCTCTGCGGCCTTCCGCCGCTAAGGAGCTCCGCTAAAAGTGCGCGTAGTGCAAATACTTTTCTCTTGTATTTATGGACGATCGTCAAATAAGGGAGTGCAAGCGGTCTACAAGCTGGATGCTTGAACCCTACTTAATGTATCTAGATAAAGTTCACAATTCACATTATTTCAAAGGTGTCCAGGCAAAAGCAGCGCCTGTATTTTCAAACATACTGGCATGGCTGGAAATTCACGATTCCCCTTATAACATCTTGATACTTCACTACTACCAGAATCCTCTTCGAATTCGTCTTGTTATTCAAATGTTTGAGCTCCTTTGGGATCTGCAAATAATAGTGTTAAGGTGACTCATGCGAAAGTCAGAGCGCATTTCGCGAAAATATATTTTCGTCTACAACTTTTAGAATATACTCGCTATGAACTTCAATCCCACGCAAAAAAAAGTTGCTGGTATTTTTGAACGAAACTCCGTTAATCATATTGAAGTCAGTTAATCATATTGAAGTGGTAACGAAGTTTCAGGAAATTCGTTGGAAGCAAAGTGCCTGTTTTAGAGTTTTAGTCGTGTTTTTAGCCTATTTTTTTCTAAATAGGCACTTTGCTTCCAACGAATTTCCTGAAACTTCGTTAACACTTAGTCCAACTGACTTCAATATGATTAACGGAGTTTCGTTCAAAAATACCAGCAACTTTTTTTTGCGTGGGATTGATCTCTCAAGGAAGGGGTCCATTTAAGCTCAGATATTATTAAAAGTATTAACGCTACTAGAGATCTGATAATGCGTACCTATTGCCAAGAGATACCTGCTTATATTCTCCAAGATTGAAGTTCATAGCGAGCATATTCTAAAAGTTGTAGACGAAAATATATTTTCGCGAAATGCGCTCTGACTTTCGCATGAGTCACCTTAATGAGGCAAACAAAAGGAACTACGAAAAGGATTCTGGGAGGAGTGGTATCAAATGTAATAACGAAACTTGAGAATTGCGCCTGTATGTGAATTGCAAATATAATTTCAGCAATTTTGTCACAAATAGTCTGTAAAATTCCAAAATGCGACCTCGTTTTTTTCTTATTTTCCACCCCTGACGGGGTGTCTATGTTATGCTATGCTATCAGGTTGAAACGTGTAACAGTGTACCAAGCGTTGACCACATATATGTTTCTGATGTTGTATATGATCATGTGACAGACATATTTGTTCTTCCTCAGCTATTTTCATAAGGTCCCCACGGATCCGCCCGAGCTAGAAATGAAGGCCACATACGGATTAGCCAGTCCACAAGAGTTCACCTTGCCTGCTGTTAACCCTATGTGGACAGATGCATACGCGGGATTTGATCCCGCTAAAGTGCAGCCGCCTAAGGTAAAACTGAATATTTATTTATTTATTTATTTACTTTGCTTGGCCTAACAAACGGCACACGACTACGGAAAACAAACCACATTTACATAAGGCGGGGCTACCACAACAGCGTAGCACACACCAATTGCTCTTGGACCGAGCTACAAAGAATTAAGGTGGCCCGCGCCTTTTCACATGCTAACATTTAATCGCAGTATTTAACTAGTAATTAGTAGTAGAGGATCAAGCACTAATTTTCTTTACAAGAAAAACGAACAAAAATCGAGTGTAACAACAGTGCTAGTAGCGGCTGCCTCTTGATTTTAAACTTTGAAATAAATAATAGATACTTATTTATAGGTTCAATAATGCATCTGAGCGAAAATCAAAACGAAAGACAGCTGGTGAATGGATTCCAGCTATGATAACGTAGGCGCGCGCTGCATGTCGGTAGATGTGGGAAATTTGTCGAACGATCTGTAAAAAAGCGCGCGCTGCATTCTGGTAGTTGTGGGACACTTTCTGAATAAAGAAGAGCGCGCGCGCTTAAAGCTGGAATCGTCCATTAGGCTCGGTTTATACAGCCGTGGGGGGTTCGGTGCGGCCGCGTTCCTCTCTTCAGTAGAGGAGACAAGCAACCGCGGGCGACGTTTGGTGCGTTCTTATTCCTTTTATATTATTGTTTCTTTCCAGAAACAGACAGCCGAAGGTGACATCAACCCAGTCCCCGAATCTGAAGACAAGGGCCCGGTGAAGCCGGCAAAGAATTCATCAGGATGTGTTATATCTTAAAATTACCCATAGTGGGATTCAGGGTTAAATGAATTGAAAATCAAATTAGAAAAGGCGTACTCTGACAGAGAGGGCAAGGAATGGGAATGGGCTGTTCCGTATTATATCCGTTACCCCCTATCGAGGAGCCTGGCATTTCCACAGGGGTCGCTATGTTTGACCCTTTCCACAGGATTTGTTTATTTTGACCCTGGAATTTTCTACAGGGCCATTCATTTTACCCCAGAATTTCCACAGGGTATTAATTTGCAACTGGGGAATTTCCACAGGCCCACAAGGGGATGAGGATGAGGAATGTCCACAGGGGTTGCTTCAAATTTCTAGAGGGGGGTGTACAGGAGACTGGAATCTCCACTGAAACTGGGTAGAGGACTTTTGAAAATTTGGAGTTTTTCGATAGGGGGTGTACAGATATTTTTTTGGAACGTGACGTGGTCACCCTTAAATTGAGCTGCTTCACAGAATGATGCTCAGAAATTGAAAGAGCATATTGATTTTAGTAAAAAGCCCAAATTTCAGCAAACTACAGAAACTACAATGATGCAAACCTCAAAGAATGGGATAAGAAATAAAACTTGCTTTTTTAATAGGGTTTGTATGGCTGGATTGCAGTCATAGAAATCCTAGTAAAATATGCAGTTTTTTTTGTTTACTCTCTCTCTCTCTCTCTCTCTCTCTTCGCGTATGCATCGTAGCTGGAGAGCTGAAACTCTAGCTTTTTACTAAAATCACCATGCTCGTTTCATTTCTGATCATCATGCATTTGGGGGAAGCTGCTCACTTTTTCTAAGTGCAAAAAGCATCATATCGGACGTCCAGATCTTGTATGTTCTTGGAGCTAGAGGTTTTTAAAGGAGCGGTGTCACTATTTTAGCACACTTTTAGTGATGTAAAAACATCAAAACAACTGATTGATAGCCAACGTGCTATTACAATCTTGGACTAAATAAGTGGAAAATCAGGACCTCCCCTCCCACTCCAATCAATGTTGCCAAACATTGCGGGCTCTTGTTCGCGCTTTTAACATTGATTAGAGGGGGAGGGGAGGTAAATTTTTCCACTTTATTTTGTCCAAGATTGTAGGTCGATATAATGCATGATTGAAGGCTTCATGGTCATGGACGTACTACAGCGCGGATGGAAAGGGATTGTAATAATGAGTTTTTGAAATCTTGTTTGGATAAACAGTTTTCAAAGTTAGAAGTTAAATAAAAATTTATACGAAAATCGTCTTACGTGTCATTGCCTATGCAAACGCCAAGTGATAAAAGTGAACTGGGTATGATTAATTACATACAAGTTTAGATTATTTTATTCAAAGTAACCGTGACAGAACCCCTAGTATTCGCCTTTGTCACACAAGCACCATCTTGAGTTTTTCAGCCAATTTATTCAGCATGGAAACGAGGCCAAGCAGCTTGCGGGTTTTGCTCATGTTGAAAAGCGAAGGGCCTGATGATAGTGTTTATGGTATTGCATGCAAAGTAGTAAAAAGATACTAAAATAAAGTCGACAGTTTTCGTACCTTTCTTGTAACCGTATTTGTGGCCATGTTGCTCAAAAAACTTAAAAAAAATAAAAAAAATCCTTACCTGAGTGAATTTCGCGTACAGTGCAGTGAATTAGCTTTTTTCGCGAGACGTCTCGCAAGGGAAGCCAAACGGCTGCCTAGTTGAAACTGGGCAAGAATCTAATTGGCTCACTGATTGACAACGCAGAAAAAAACTGACAAAACTCCACAAAGCAGAAAACGGTAGAGCGACATGTTAACTGAAACAGCTGTAAAGAGAAAGGGGCTAAAGTGGTTTACGGGGGTTTATAAAATGATTGAGATAATAATTGATGCCATACTTCTCCTCTCGCGTATGATTATTGTTCTCGCTTTAGAAATTATTTTATAAAAGAAATAAAACTTCGTCTCGTGCTTCATGATCTGCTCTCGAATTCTCCCAAACAACGCCTCGGTTTTCAAAACTATGAAAAGCATCATATGTCAAATGTATATGAGGCTTTCAATTGAAAATGAAGGGTGGGTCCGTTAATGAATGAACGTGAAATTTCTCCCAACTCGGCGCGAGCTTCAAGACGAAGGTACACCCTGTCTTAAACTGGCGCCAACTGCTTTAGTACGATATCATGAAACTCTGACTCGTCAATGAAGCACACAGTGCACCCGGGTTTGGTTTATAAATTAAGAACTCGACGCGAGCTTCAAGACGAAGGTACACCCTGTCTAAAACTGGCGCCAACTGCTTAAGTACGATATCATGAAACTCTGACTCGTCAATGAAGCACACAGTGCATCCTGAATAGGATTTGTCGGGTTTTTCTCGATGGGTTTGGTTATCAAATTAAGAACTTCGTCATGATCAAGTGCGGCTACTTCCTCAGGAACGACTAAATTAGATTATGATAGATTCAATATATTTAAGGACCATATTTATACCATTTTTACATGTATACCTGTCTGTACCATTTATTTATAGATATATTTTTTGCTGACCTCACCTGTAACTCTGTTTTTTTTTTCTTGCAAAACAAACAAATTAGGGGTGGACCCGAAATCGGGGGAGGGGGGGGTGGCAATTCCCAAAAAAAAATTCGAGCAAGGCCAATCCTTCCAAAAAAGAAAATCTTGCAGAGATCCAAGCTAGTACAAAACATGATATAAATTCTGAAAAAAAATTCTTGCGCAACCTGATCCCCGAAAAAAAAATTCATGCGCAAAAAAATTGCCACCCCCCTCCCCCAATTTCTAATGGTCCACCCCTTATATGCAGAAGGCCTTTGCTTCAGGTGGTTGTTATCTATATATAATCTAGTATAGTGCCTTCAGTTCCACAACGAAATGTCTAGCCGACTCAACACGATTAATTACACACGATCTATGTGCTAATGGGCATCAGGCGGTTGTTCCATTGAAATGGGCGATTGACTTCTTTTTAAAGCCTGCACGTACACAAGTTGGGGTTGGTCTAATTGACGCGTAAAAATGAAAAAGACAAGTGTCAATTACTCATTTTGACATTTGGCCCCTTGAAGTGGTCGCCGCAGTACTGGACTAATTAATAGAACTAATAGAAGAAACATTAGTATTGAAAACTGGATAGAATTGGCAGTGTTCATCAATTGCGCCCGTACCACATTACTGGCGTACACTTCCGACTAAGAGCGCCCTCGCTTGCGGATACAAACCAAGATCTAAAGATGAGCATTTCGGGTATAGTGTGGTTGTGTATGGGCCTCATCATAGTTTCTTCGGTAACGGGATACCTTGGTTATGGGGAGGCGAGCTTCTTTGGTTATAGAGGGGGAAGTGGTAAGCGAGGAATGCGTTTACAGGTGAGTGAAGAGTTGAAAGGGTCTGGAGGGCCGGGCTTGTTGCACCGATATGGGCTGACATTATTATCACTGGACCTTATTGTTACTGTAGGTAAAACGGCATCAAAGTTGGTGCTGGAAGACGAATGCCAAACTGCGAAGGTTTCTTAGGGCAAACTAGCACGCATTGTACTGGACCTTGCTGTTGGCTGAGACAGGTCTAGAATGTAGGAATCGCGCGGGCCTAGGATTCGTTGTTTTAAAGATTTTTGTTTTACTGTATGGAAAGGACTCTATCATGATGCACTGCAAATAGTTATGGCCAGGGAGCCGTTTCTCGAAACACCCGAGAATTCTCGGGCCTGAAAAGTTTGCTCTGTTATTTTAATAGATTCATCCCATCCCGGGGGGGGACTCCCATATTTTTGGGGCGGGGTTGCTTGTCGGGAACTTTCGATTTTACCCCTAAAAGGTACCTAAAATGGCGTCGCTTAGTTGATTTTGACCCCTAAAGGGTACCAACAAGACGTATTTTCCCTTGTAACTTTCACTCGTATTTTTTACAAGGAAAATACGTCTGAAATTCAGGCTACCAACAAGTGTGATTTGCTTGATTTGCTTGATTTATTTTTTTTAGACTCTAACAGGTACCTATCTTGAAAAAATTGCAAGTTTTCAAATTTTACGCCCTAAAAGGTACCAGAGGCCTGATTTTAAACCCTAAAAGTTGCGACGAGCACACCCGCCCCAAAAATATGGGAGTCCCCCCTGGGCATCCCATTCATTCAGTTTTTCGTTTTCTATTCTTCCCTGCTGATCTAAATAGTCTAAAACTTCCTATTCGTGGATATCTATAGTGTTTACGTCTCAAAAATGAAATATTCAAATCGACTAAAAATCACCCGAAAAGTATCGGGAGGGCAGCTTCTCCCGAAAACGTTCCACTGTTTTTTCGGGTGCCCGAAAAGTCAACCCCCAACGCACATCTAATACTTTCGTCGCCTATGTAAACACCAATTGTAAAAAGGGATTATAATCCCACGTGCGGATCAGGTTTAAACTACAGCGCACATAGCGGACTTGGGGGATAGAATGCCACGCCATTAAACCAATGTTTAGCATTTACACCAGTATTTCAGAAGAGGTTGCGCCCCCACGCGCCTGACGCCCGTTTCTCGAAATATCCGAGAATTCTCGGGCCTGAGAAATATATTCAGCAATTTTAATAGCTTGATCCCCAAGCTTTTCGTTTTCTTTTCTAACCTGCTGATTTGAATAGCACTGCATTCCTCCCCTTTGTTGGTTGCCTGTGTGGTTTTTAACATTCCTGCCGACAAATAAGCACCGCCAGGCGAGAGGTTTTTAAAAATAGTCCAGAGAACTCTCGTTGTAAACAAAAACACAAAATGAAGACAAATTATCCTTTTTCCTGTGAACAGACCAAATACCGTTTCAACATCTGTTTCAAAAATATTATATATCAATAATTTAATTACGACTATGGTGATTGTGTTGATTGATTTCAAGTGTGCGATTTTAAGATCACGAAATTTAATCAGACGGAACACTTCTCCTGTTCAACGTTTCAGAAAGTGAAACGATTATCCAATGTATGGTGATTTAATAATATTCAGGGGCGGATGGGGGTGGGACGAGATTTCTCGGGAGGTTTTGCCCGATACATTAATTTAGTCATTTAATGAACGAAATTGCAAATTTTCGTCCCATGTTTGACCATGCTGACATGTTTTCCCCCTCCCCCACCCCATTTCCCCTTCTGAAATTCTATCATCCCCCCTTGATATGCTATGGCATTATTTTTCTATCCCTCGAGAAATGCAAGACTAGAAAAAATATGTTACTTGAGTCAGAGCGAAACGGATCATATTGGTAGTGCCATCTAAATGCTATTTTTGAGGGAACCTAATGTCTTTATAAGGAAGCATGTTTTTTATGGGCGGGCTTACGCTTTGTTATTACTTGATATTTTTTACTGTATTTACAATATGAGTTCCAGTCATTTTACTATAAAATGAAGGGGAGCATAATTTCAGCCCCTTTGAGAAATGTCATTTGCACTATTCCCGTACCTTTTTTCTGCTGATATATTACACATCTACTTTGATGTAACTATAATTGTACTGAATTAAAAAAAACATCGAGGGGCCAGTTGATTTTGGAAACATTTCCAAAGAGCATCAATTTCATCAACGTGACTTTCCTCAGCCAGAATTTCGCCATTCTCGAACCCAGAGCTCCCCTGCTCGTCACCTCGCGGGGGAGGCTCTGGTGACAGCCATTGACGCATGCGTGAGATTTGATACAGAGCCACTTAGAGAAAAACCGTTCTGCGCATGCCCCAACGTTTAAAATCAGCCAATCTGCGAAGGCCCTCAAATGGATGTCCCCAGAGCCTCTTCTGCGAGTAGAGGAGCCGGGGAGCTCTGGGTTCGAGAATGGAATTTCGCTTAAAGGGAGCCTGTCGCGCAACTGCGCAGCTGTTCTGCGCATCTCAAAACAAAGAAGTATCGTCCCGTAACGACGGCCAGCGAAGGTTAAAAACAATCGTTTATAATCTCGCTATTTCTCGATCCATCGTACCATTCTTTTTAACTTAACTAATATTCTTAAATAGTTAGCTGATAGGATGGTCTAATTAGTTTTGCTGATGAATCAATCTCGTACCCAGAGCCCGTCATCTTTTGGCCAGCGGCAAGATTCAGGGCTCTGGGGGAATCGATTTTTTTAAAACCCAGATTCTGGGTTTCCGGTTTGATTGTTGTATGAAAGTTCGTTACGTTTTTGACCTACCACGCATGCTCGACAGAGCGGAAATGACCAAAAATGAAATGTCTAACTTTGCCATATTTCAATATATAAGCTCAAGATTCTGTATACAAAGAGTTTCTATGGCTAAAAGCTTAATTCCAAATTTTTAAGAAATTGAAGAATATGAATTTTAGATATGATTGAGCAAAGTTTGCATAATTCCTGATCAAAGTACTAATTCTCCCATAAAATGGCACAGAAACCAATGTTTAAAGCCTAATATCTCAAATACGGATCCATTAGAAAAAAGTCATTTTTGATATTTTGTTTTTAATCAGACAAGGAGTCTGTATGCAAAAAATTAAGCTTCTCTGAGCTAACCTGACCTTATTATTTGAAATTTAGTGGTCTAAGCAGGTCATTTCCGCTCTGTCCGCATGCTCACAAATCGGATTCCCCCAGGGCCCTGAATCTTGCCGCTGGCCAAAAGATGACGGGCTCTGGGTACGAGGTTGCTGATGAATCAGTGTGATCGCTTCTGGAGCATGCGCGTAACTTTGACAGACTCCCTTTAATTTAGCAGGTTAGTTCTTAAAGCCTGCACAGGTGGCCAGGAACCCGCAAGGAAGACATAGCGGGCAAGATGCGCGGCGTCTTTAAAAGATAGCGGGCTACGTTTAGCATAGGCGAGGCAGGATCATAGAAATGTATGGCTCCACCGCCGTATGTTTAGAAATTACTTAGATGGTATTATTAACTCAGCCAAAAACTAACTTCCTCTGATTCTCATCCACTACGGTAGAGTTCGTTACATTTTCCTATCTTCGCATGACAGAGCGGAAAAACCCTGCTAAAATCACTAAATTCCAAATAGTAAGGTCGGGTTAACTCAGATAAGCTTGATTTTTTGCATACAGACTCCTCATTTGATAGAATACAAAATATCAAAAATTACTTTTCTAATGGATCCGTCTTTGAGATATTAGGCTTTAAACTTTGGTTTATGTGCCATTTTATGGGAGAATTAGTACTTTGATCAGGAATTATGCAAAATTTGGTGACCATATCTAAAATTGTTCAAATTTCTTCAAAATTTGGAATTAAGCTTTTGGTCACAGAAATTCTTTGTACACGGAATCTTGAGCTTATATATTGAAATATGGCGAAGTTAGACATTTTATTTTTGGTCATTTCCGCATATCAAGATAGCAGTGTCACCATTTCTAGAGATTGACCGGGCTTCCTGTGGTATCTTGTCTACCTTGTTGCCAGGCTCTTGACCGTGAACAACACAGTGAAAAATGCACATAGCATCTTTCCTCGAGTATATTTCAGTTTTGGTTGAGTTTTAAGCTTTCTATGCCAATAGAAATAGTGAAAAACTTACTGGGATTCCAAATATGGTATGTAGATATTTCCTTATAAGGAAGTTGGAGAAAGTCGACACTTTTTCAAGGGAACTATCTTGATATGCTCTGTCCCTTCGCATCTGATCAACGTCACGGGGTCACGTGTTCTGCCAGGTCGGCTTGCCGAGGAATCTTGTCGTTTAAAAAGGTTTTTGTAGCCTCTTACTCGAGTTACTTGGGCCAACACGGCCAAACTTGAAGTCTACAAGGATGTTCATTTATTAACTACCGTCACTACCGCTTTAATTTATGCTTTCTATGCAGGCAAGGGAGGAGCTATGTAGAAGAGAACTAGCGGATGGGATTTGTAAACAACCACTCGACAGACGCGGGTTAATATGCATGATGTTATGCAAGTGAAGCAACCAAGCAACGACAAGGCTACAAGACTTGCCAATATTTGATGTTGTATGCTGATTATATTAAGACGGCGTGAACTCCTAATGAGATCTCCCAACAGAAGCCACGAAGGCAAAGGCTATGAAGGCATCTAAACAAGCCATTGATAATTTCTTTCAAAGATACGCACTGATCTAGTCCTAGATCTCTCGGTACATGTTTGTGCTCTGCAACACCCCTCTGCACAGATCCGACGAAATTCGAATAGATTCCTACCGGGTTTCCAGGAAAATGTCATCGGGTTAGAAAAAATTCGTCTGGTCAGCTCATTTTTTCACGGACTGCATTTTTTCTTGCGCGTCATTTTCCATAAGTTCCGAAAGTTCTTCTGTATAAGTACTGTTTGAGTTTCGAGTCCTTTAAAGTGCAGTCATTCATATTTAATGCATTTTATCAGCCTCTCTTTTTACTCGATTTCTAAATTACATAATTTCTATAGTACGTAAGCTTGGTAAACACACTCAAACTTCGCTCCGGGCAGTGCGAATTTATTTTTTACGCCCACTTCAAGATGGCGGCTAGCTAGTATAAATATTCATTATGATTCACATATTCTCGTTCTATGAGTCAATTAAAGGAGATCGTTGACTTGCGAACTCTCTCGTAGCTCATGTGTAAGATGTTGGGTTATGAATAGGTAATTTGCACAGGGTCGAGGGTTCGCACCACTATTAATACTTGTTCCTTTTTTCTCAATAACTTGCCATAAAAATTAATTGTGCCATAAAGTGGGCGTAAATAAAAAAATCGTCCGGGCCGTAGGGTCTTTACAGAGGGGTCTTGTTTATATCGTATTGTAATTTTCTGTACAGGCATGATCTTTTATCACGTCCCATATGTAAAGGCCATCTGTTCCTGTTCAACTTCTCTTTTGTCCTTTAAAGGCCCAACACCAACCGGGAGCCTTTGGGGACTCTTAGCCAATCAGAGCACACAAAATTTGAAAACAAAAGAAAACGGGGCGCAAAGGCTCCCGGTCGGTGATGGGCCTTTAATAAGGACAGTTGTTATGGCTGACGTGTTCACATATATGTATGTATGCCGTATAGATTGTTGTTACGTTCAAAGTACATTCAGGGATCAAATATCACTCAGACTAATTATAAAAATTATTCCACTTTATCAAGAGTGGATTAACAAGAGTTAGAATCTTTCCCTACTGTATTTGTCCACATCACAGTCGGAAAAGTGTCTATTTTTAGATTTGAGTTTCGCGCGCGAAAGTATTCGAATGCTCAGGCTCGAATGCTCGTATATACCCAATACACAACAAAATGGAGAATATCCTGCCTTATCTTTGCGATGTTAACGGTTTTTCCATTGATCTGCGATTTAATTTTAGGCTGGATCTCTCAACTGTTCGCGTGGCGAGAAAGTGGGAACCCTGTGGATGACGAATTTTCTCGGGCATCCTAGTTCTAAAAATAGACACTTTTCTGACTGTGATTCGGGCGTACATAGCCAAATATGGAAACTTTATCGCTTGGTAATCCACTCTTGATAAAACCTTGTAGAAGCCCTAAATGTAATAACTGGCTCTAAGTGTAATAAAGGCCCCAAGTGTAATAAAAAATGGTCCCAGGTGTAATAAAGGCCCAAGTGTAATACAAATTGGCCATAAGTGTAATAAAGGCCCCAAGTGTAATAAAAAATGGTCCCAAGTGTAATAAAGGCCCCAAGTGTAATACAAATTGGCCATAAGTGTAATAAAGGCCCCAAGTGTAATACAAATTGGCCCTAAGTGTAATAAAGGCCCCAAGTGTAATAAAAAATGGTCCCAAGTGTAATAAAGGCCCCAAGTGTAATACAAATTGGCCATAAGTGTAATAAAGGCCCCAAGTGTAATACAAATTGGCCCTAAGTGTAATAAAGGCCCCAAGTGTAATACAAATTGGCCCTAAGTGTAATAAAGGCCCCAAGTGTAATAAAAAATGGTCCCAAGTGTAATAAAGGCCCCAAGTGTAATACAAATTGGCCCTAAGTGTAATAAAGGCCCCAAGTGTAATACAAATTGGCCCTAAGTGTAATAAAGGCCCCAAGTGTAATACAAATTGGCCATAAGTGTAATAAAGGCCCCAAGTGTAATACAAATTGGCCCTAAGTGTAATAAAGGCCCCAAGTGTAATACAAATTGGCCCTAAGTGTAATAAAGGCCCCAAGTGTAATAAAAATGGTCCCAAGTGTAATAAAGGCCCCAAGTGTAATACAAATTGGCCCTAAGTGTAATAAAGGCCCCAAGTGTAATACAAATTGGCCCTAAGTGTAATAAAGGCCCCAAGTGTAATACAAATTGGCCCTAAGTGTAATAAAGGCCCCAAGTGTAATAAAAGTGGCCATAAGTGTAATAAAGGCAATGACCACACAAACTGGCAGGGTAGCGGTTTTTGCAATTTCTCTAGAACAGGATACAGAACTTAGTTGCAGGTTTAAGGTCAGCTTCTCAAAGAGTAGCAGCACACACCTAGCCTCATGTTCCATGAGTACCCCAAACCAAGAGTGGATTGCCAAGAGTTTCCATATTTACTATGTACGCCCGAATCACAGTCAGAAAAGTGTATTTTAGAACTAGGATGCCCGCAAAAATTCGTCATCCACAGGGTTCCCACTTTCTTGCCACGCGAACAGTTGTGAGATCCAGCCTAAAATTAAATCGCAGATCAATGGAAAAACCGTTAAAATTGCAAAGATAAGGTAGGATATTCTCTATTTTGTTGTGTATTGGGTATACGAGCATTCGAGCCTGAGCATTCGAATACTTTCGCGCGCGAAACTCAAATCTAAAAATAGACACTTTTCTGACTGTGATGTGGACAAATACAGTAGGGAAAGATTCTAACTCTTGTTAATCCACTCTTGCCCAAACCAGATACTTAATATTACAAGCCCGCGGTGTTTTCTTCATATTAGACCCCGTTTACATACGGTAGAAATATCCGTCATAGTCGGGGTGACAAATACGGTATTTTGGGACTTTAAAAGTGGCTGCTCAATAGAGGTGGTCGCTTAATTGAGGATCACTGTAATATATTGATATAATAACGTTCAACGTTGACTTATTCCAACTAGGAAGTTGTATGGTCATTGTCATCATTACACTTAGGGCCACTTTTTATTACACTTGGGGTCTTTATTACACTTAGGGCCAATTTTTATTACATTTGGGGCCTTTATTACACTTAGGGCCAATTTTTATTACATTTGGGGCCTTTATTACACTTAGGGCCAATTTTTATTACATTTGGGGCCTTTATTACACTTAGGGCCAATTTGTATTACACTTGGGGCCAGTTTTTACATGGGCTTCTACAAACCTGACAGCCAAATGATGGAAACTGAAATAGGCAGGTCGGCGGCGAAATAATAATTCCGAGAGCGAATTACTTCAGTAACCCATTGTCAGATAAGGTTCTTCAAATAGAAACCATTTGGTTTTAGTTAATTCATCCGATTGCAAGGAAAGTAAAAATAGCCGTAAGACTAGTCCTACTAGTAGGCACAGACAGTTTCTGCTCGGCAACGTTTGAGCAACTTTTTCAATTTTGAGCAACTTTTTCAATTCTGAGCAACTTTTTCAATTCTGAGCAACTTTTTCGATTTTCCGTTATTTACGAGCAAATTTTTAAACAAAATGGCCATTTTCTGATGTATTTTGCCATTTCAAATCAAACACATAGCGAAAAATCTTGCTAAAAATAAAAAATCTTGCTAAAAATAAAAAAAATAAAACTGAAAAACTCACTTTTTCGTCTTGGGTGCTCAGAGGTGTATCTTCAATATATGGATGTCTGGTTGCTATCTACTTCATCGCTGAATGCCATATAGTCGTCTTCTAATAGAACGAGGCATAATCAAACAAAAGGATCATTCATATTCAAAGGCGGCTATTGTGACATTCAGCGATGAAGCATATACCGTCTCGTTGGGTATCCTGTATTATTCCAAATATAGAGCAGAAGCAAAATGGCGGAGACCCTATTCAACTTGCTAGAGAAAATGGGGCAGAATGTGACCCGACGGGGCTTCCTTATTTCTTATTTTTCTTTCAAAAATAGTAGTCAGCTATTTATTTATTGTATTTTGTATGAGTTTGATACTTCAAACTCCCAATTTTGTTTTGACTAAGCCAACATGGCGGCGAATGAGTCTCTTTTAATCAACTGTATTGATTAGTATAATTATGCCAGATGGTGTTTAGAATAATTGCTTGATCTTTTGTAGCTGTTGAGTTGAGTGCACGTGAACCTGATTCTTTGTCATTTTTTAAATAAATCAGGCGACAAGTGTGAAGAAGTGCTCTTTTGGGGTAGCAACTTTTTTGATTATAGTTTTCTTTCAAAAATAGTAGTCAGCTATTTATTTATTGTATTTTGTATGAGTTTGATACTTCAAACTCCCAGTTTTGTTTTGACTAAGCCAACATGGCGGCGAATGAGTCTCTTTTTAATCAACTGTACTGATTAGTATAATTATGCCAGATGGTGTTTAGAATAATTGCTAGATCTTTTGTAGCTGTTGAGTTGAGTGCACGTTGAACCTGATTCTTTGTCATTTTCTAAATAAATCAGGCGACAAGTGTGAAGAAGTGCTCTTTTTGGGTAGCAACTTTTTTGATTCTGTGAGCGACTTTTTCCGAATTTGAGCAACTTTTGAGGGTATTTGTGGGCAACTTTTAAAGAATTTTTGAGCAGAATCTGTCTGTGCCTACCTACTAGCGTGACGCCTAACACCCCAATTTAGGGATACGCGCAACATTTTGTTTCCATTTTCTCTCACCAAACTTCAACTCTTTACTTCCTCCTCTCAAGTACAAGTATATACTATAAATAAATTGTATGTGCAAGAAAGAAAATCGATAAATAGATAACACGAATATCTCAAAAATCGAGAAAAGTGTCAAAAATAGGCCAGTGTTCGAAATGTACATCAACTCGCTGCGACTAGTCTCAAGTCTTCTAGTGAGCATCGTCAACATTTAAGCCGAAAATATCTGCAAGATTTTTTATGGGAGGGCATTAAAAACTATGGGATCGTCTTTGTATTTAAGAATTGTGACTTACATGAAAAAGATTGCAAAGATCGGAGAATTCGCAGCTAATCTAGGGTTTGATTTACAAAAAGAATTACTGGAATCGGCAAAAAAACGCAAAAGTTATAGCCCGATATGTAAAACCTGGTAGTCCAGCTCTGGACACAGATGAGCGCACAAACCATTTCGAGCGGGTCACCTTAAGGTTATTCCCCTGTTTTGCACGGCGCACGCTGTTCTGCGCACGGACGCGCGATCAATTCGTTCGAAAATGACGCAATCGAGCGCGCGCGCGCAAGCTAAATATCCCCATTTGAGCGAGAAACACCAAGAAAAAGTCGCTTTTTGGGATATTGCGCGAAAACAAGATTGGGCACCCCAATTTTTTATTTTACCATTTTGATAAGACTATCATTCCCCTGTTATAAAAAAAGTTTAAAGAAATTTCCACGACAAGTTTTTGAGCTATCGTCATAAAAAGCCTCAAAATGAGACACCAAGGACTCTCAAATTATCACGAGCGGTGCGCACATTTTTGCACATTTTCAAGAGTAGCGTCAACACACATAGAAAATTAAACATTCTAATGTTCGTCCTAGGTAGTGAAGCATCCAACAGTTCTGTTCAAGCTTGCAAACGAACTGGATTGCTTCATTAGTGAGCGTTTTATCACAATTTTCTTGTTTCACGTATTCCTTCACAAAATAGCCCTCAGGCACTAAACATGGGGTATGTTTGCGCCATCACAGTTTCTAAACGAGCATGGGCACCCCCTCTTTTTATTTCATATTTTCATTCCTTATATACTAAATAGTAAATAGACAAATTAAGAAAAAAATTCTACGACAAGTTTTATTTCAGGGGAATTACCTTAATAACACAAAATATACAGGTCACAGCTGCTTTGTTCAAGAGTATCCCACTCAAGGTCATTTGAGAACTCAAATGTTTCTGTATCCAGGAAATCAGGATGCCTCATGTTACTTTGACTGTCTGGCAGTTGAGTGAGGAGATGCGGTTTTGTTAACCCCCCTTAGCATATCTTCGTTCGCCTGTTAGGGTGGACCATTAGAAGTTGGGGGAGGGGGGGTGGCAATTCCCCCAAAAAAATTCGCGCAAGGCCAATCCTTCCAAAAAAAGATCAGAGATTCAAGCCAGGAAATAAAAATCCTACAAAGACATGGCTTGGACTCTCATTAAAAGATGTCTGAAGTAGTTATTCCAGCAACTTCTCTATCATTTGCATTTTTCTACTTCACTTAATAAAAATTTAGGCGCGCTTCGCGCACATTAAAAATATCATCAAATATATAGTCGGTAAGAACTCACGCACCGAAGACACTGCCCTCGCGCCGTTTACAAGAACAAGTGTATCTTACGGAGGAAAAACAAACTCTCCCAAAAATGCCCTGCAGTGATAGGCCTGGCAGGCAGGTTAGAGAGAAGAACACTTAGGGAAGCGTGAGTTCGACGCTACAAGTATAGAAATTCGTCATGTGGACCACTTCACACAAATGAATAATTTCGTAATTTGCGGCATCAATAATAATACCTACAGGCATTGTTTACTATACACAAAAAGCGGAATGTTCGTCTACCCTTTCTCTGAGGCTTGACGAAATGCGTTTATAAAAATTCGAGCGCGCTTCGCGCGCAACGGAAGAAAAGTCTCCTACCATGTCAAATATAGGGCCGGGGGATGGCGAAAACGTGTAACAGCTTCATTATTTTTTAACTTTAACAATAAAAATATAGCATAAGAAATTTGTTAATCCTTTTCTCAACCAATATGGTATATAGTATAAGAAAATTTTGTCGATGCTTCATGCGGATTTGGACGGCCTGTGGGAACGGAACGTCACAGGAACAGGTAGAGCTCGATGCGCAAGATACCCCTCGTGGGTTATCCTTTTCCCACTTTTTTTTTGTGTGTGTGTCTGCTCGGACATGGGCTTCGAGTCCGAAAAACCTGATCCCCGAAAAAAAAAATTCATACGCAAAAATATTGCCACCCCCCATCCCCCAATTTCTAATGGTCCACCCCTAGTAATGCGGAGTCGTGTAATTTCCAGAATAATACACATGAAAAAATCTCTGGATTCTGATTGGCTGAGAGCAGTGCAGTTTTTAGGTAACAAAGTGCCCTAAAAAGGTAACAAAGTGCAAAAATGGTCAACAAAATCCAAATTTTCTTTTGAAATGCTAAAATATTTAGATAATATAGAGCTAAATTATGGAAACTTTGATACTTTTGAAAAACCCACTCCTGCAAATAAATTCCAAATTCAACTCGAAGTCGTATGATTTCCTATACTTATACATCATAGCAAAATATACCTTTTCTCAGTAGGCTTTAGATTTACAAGAAGAATGAAAACATGCCGATGAAAATATCCCATTTGCACTGCAAAGATCTCTATTATTACGGCGTAATAATGGTTTCCATTTTTTTCCGCATCAGAAACAAATCTCGGTTATTTTCATTTTTGCACATCTATGCAGTTATGGGACGTATTGTTTCACGTAACTCGTCCCCAGACCGCTATTCCCCGTCCCCGGGTCCCCATTTGTACAGTCGCAATTTGTAATTAACTGTCGCAATTTGTAATACCTGTCGCAATTTGTAATAAAGTTGTCGTAATTTGTAATACCTGTCGCAATTTTTAATAAAGTCGTCGTAATTTGTAATGAAAAAGCTGTCGCAATTTGTAATAAACAAAGCTGACGCAATTTGTAATACACCTCCGTCGCAATTTGTAATAAGTAACTATCAAATCGCTTAGGTTTGAGCTGCAAATGAAATAGCAAAGTCAAATTCAACTGAATAGGGCCGCTGCCATTTAAAGATGATTTTTGTATTTCTGCAAGGTTTCATTCATGGAAAATGGAAAACTTTGCAGACAAGTCACAGAAATGCCGCGTAATGCTGGAATGGCAACTTCTCTATTTCGGTTTTCCATACTCTTTCCTCGGAGGTTTTACCTGCACATCTGTGAGAGTTGTGCACGAGAATCACTGGGTTTTGACTTTATAGCGAGTTTCGAAGCCCTATTTTTATTGATCCACATACCGTAACACAATATCAATATTTATAGCTCTGTGGCACCTTCTTGATTTGCGGATGGGACCTACAACGTTGGCTGTAGAGCAACTTGCGTATCTAATGTGCAGTGATCTGGCAAGAATGTTTGTATAATATCACGTAAATGGTGCATGACGAATATTATGAAACTGGTTGCTTGTCATCCTTTCTTTTATCCGGAAGCTGTGGCACCAATTGTAAGTAATGTTTACAAAACGAGCTGGAGAGTTTTATCGGCAGATAGAAACACGAGGCGAAGCCTCTATCTGGCGATAAAACACGACAGCGAGTTTTGTAAACTACTTCTAAAACAGTTGTCAGTAATAATTCATAATTCCAAGTTAGTTTAAAAAAAAGGTAATAAATTTGTAAGAACTACTTCATTTTGAAATCGAGATATAAGAAATCTGATATAGACTGGTTTCAAGTTGTATTGTTTAGCTATTTTGAAATGGCAAACAAAAGATTGAGAGCTTTTCATTACGAATAGCGTATTGAGAGAGAGGCGTTCCGAATAATTGACATGTCTTCTGTGTTGGGACAAAAGGTCTGTTCATGATTACTGTGACGTAGAATTTCAAGCATGCGCAGATACAGATTAAGCATCCCACATGGATAAAGGTTGCGGTTGGGATGACCAGTGCTCATGACATAATCCTAAAGTAATTTCACCGAAGGGGTAAAGGTCGGTCTAGAAAGTGGACACCAGCACTTGTGCCGACCCTGGAAAAAAAAACTGGTCATAAAAAAAGTTAACAATCGTAGAGTATGGCTACTGTGACGTAAAATTTCAAGCAGTCGCAGATACAGGATAAGCACCCCACATGGATAAAGGTTGCGGTTTTGGTGACCAGTGTTCATGAAATCCTAGAAAATTTCACCAAAGGCGTAGGGTCGGAACCAGAAGTGCACACCAGCACTAGTTCCAATCCCGGGTTGGCAAGGATCCACCCTTGTACACCCCTATGCGCTTTGAAGTGTCGAAATAGATACTTCATCCGGGGTACCGTGTCTATATCTACGATATTTTTTATTACAAATAACAGCTTTTTTTTATTACAAATTGCGACAACTTTATTACAAATTGCGACATGTATTACAAATTGCGACAACTTTATTACAAATTGCGACAGGTATTACAAAAGGCAAAGTTTTAAGCAATAACAACCCTTCACTCTCTCTTCTGTCTCTCCCGGAAGCCAGGGTTTGTTTTTGCATACTAATTGAAACACCAATCGACAGTGACCAATGAGCGACTCAATAGGACAATCGACTTTATTGACAGCATAATAAGGGTCACCTTTAAACTCCTCCTATTATCATTCACTATTTCTCGCCATGGGAAACAGCTAAACTTTATCACTAGGTCCCTGCTCTGTTTGCATTCGGAGGGAAAAGCTGTCTTAATGCAGAGTTTTGGTGCAACAGTCTTCGATGTACGTGCTGTTAAAAATACGGAATTTTCCGTATATGGGCGTGAAAGGGTTAAGGACCATATTTATACCATTTTACATGTATACCTGCCTATACCATATATTTATAGATATATGTTTTGCTGACCTCACCTGTAATTCAGTTTTTTTTTGCACTGCAATGGGTGGAAACATTAAACAAACAAACAAACTTATATAATTATATGCAGTCGAAGGCCTTTGCTTCAGGTGCGGGTTGTTCAAATGTGGATTAAATTTAAACCAGGTTTAGTTCTGAACAAAACCATCGAGTCACCATGGTCATTAATCCTGGATTAGTGCTAAACCACTTTCGCGAGCAACTGGACCCAGGTGGTTGTTATCTATATATAATAAGTGCCTTCAGTTCCACAACGAAGTGTCTAGGCGACTAAAACACGATTCATTACACACGATCTATGTGCTAATGGGAGCACCAGGCGGTTTTTCCATTGTAGTTAGTGGGCGATTGACTTCTTTTTAAAGCCTGCACACAAGCTGCGGGTTATGGTGCAATTGACGCGTAAAAATGAAAAAGACAAGTGTCAATTACTCATTTTGACATTTGGCCCCGCTAAGTGGTCGCCGCAGTACTCGACTAATTAATAGAACTAATAGAATAAACATTAGGTATTTAAAACTGGATAGAATTGGCAGTCTTCATCAATTGCGCCCGTACCACATTACTGGCGTACACTTCCCGACTAAGAGCGCCCTCGCTTGCGGATACAAACCAAGATCTAAAGATGAGCATTTCGGGTATAGTGTGGTTGTGTATAGGCCTCATCATAGTCTCTTCGGTAACCGGATACCTTGGTTATGGGGAGGCGAGCTTCTTTGGCTATAGAGGGGAAGTGGTAAGCGAGAAATGCATTTAAAGGTGAGTGAAGAGTAGAGTCTGGAGGGCTGGGCTTGTTGCACCGATATGGGCTGACCTTATTGTGCTGGAAGCAAGTCTCATACACCCCATGCTAGACTTTCTCAAACACAAAAAACACGCGAGTAGGAAGACTAATCAATACCAGACTGCGACGTTTTCTTATGGCAAAAGCACCATTTGTACTGGACCATGCTGCTGTCTTACGGCAGTTTCAGACGTCGAAGTTTTGCCGCGTCGAATCCAATTATTAGAAGTTTCATTTGCAGCTTAGAGGATACTTTGTCTAGTGCGAAAGATAAATCTAGATTAACCATGGCAGAACAAAAATGAATGTAAAGCTTGTATGTGTTTGTTTTTATCGTTTATTCTTCCTTTAGTTTATAGAAATGGAGAAAACCAGCCGACTGAATTGGATTCGACGCGGCAAAAGATCGACGTTTGAAACAGACCTCATACTGACACGTGTACGTCGCAATAGACAAATCTAGAATTGTGGAATCCCGTTTTTTGGTTTACTGTACGGAAAGGAGTCAATCAATCAATCAATCAATTTATTTACATTAACAAAGAACAAAATGATGTTATACACAACCTGTTAAGGGGCCGACCATTTGACTCTTGAGGGGAGGGGTGGATGATTTTTTTTGCTTCCAAATCCCCTTTTTTATTAAAACACAAACGCACCTTTTTGGCATCGTTTTGAAATTAACTATTGCCTTTTTACTTGGATTATCAATTATTACGGGGCATAATTTAATTACGACTATGTTGATTGCTTTCAAGTGCGTGTGATTTTAAGATCATGAAATTTCATCAGACGGAGAGCACTTCTCCTATTTAACCTTTCAGAAAGTGAAACGATTATCCGATTATGTCAACTTATAATGTTCAGGGGCAGATTTAGGGGGTGTTTCGAGGGGGTCGGGGCCCCCCTTTCTCGGGAGAATTTCCCATATACTAACTGTATTTGGTGAAGGAAACTTTTGCAAATTTGCGTCCCATGTTTTCACTTATCCGACCCCCTTTCTGAAACTCGTCGCCCGCACCTGCTTTACATGCTATGGGGCAAAGCCAAGGTCCGGTGCCCTCCTTTCCCATCGAGAAGACAATTTTACTGAAACCATGTCCACACTTGAAAACGGATACTTTTTGCTCCACATTTGCGTCCACACGTTTTCGTATCGCTTTCGCCCGTTCACACTACAACGCGTATCCGTACGAAAACGCTCTAATCGAGCAACCGCTGGCCGCAGGGGTATTCCAGGGCACAAATTGCGAAAAACCGCAAAACCACTTGGAGGTATTCGAGGGCACAGATATTACAACTGCGTTCATTTTGTAAGGAACTCATTATCTGCAGGAAGTTTTCTAACGGCATTTGCGCAGATTTGGTGTTTTGTAACTCTAACATCATTTGTGGTATTTTCAAGTTGTTCAAAAATAGAGAAAATCGGCTAACGGCGTTTACATCTTCTTGCCACCCAATTCAGATCATGTGATGATTCCTTTGGGTGGATACTTTTGTTAGTTCTGCACATACACTCGTGCACTCGGCCGAGTGAGAAAAGGCTCCAAAAGGCTCCGAGTGACAAAAGGCTCCAAAAGTTGCCGAGCACAATCTATAAAGGCCTCGCAATGTGAAAGATCGTCACTCCGTAATAGACTCCGATATAGCAAGGAGGTTTCACATAAAACCTCCTTGGATATAGCTAATAACACTATTAAGGTTTTTATAGCCTCTAACTCGGGTAACTCGGGCAACACGGCCAAACTTGCAGCCTACAAGGATTTTCATTTATTAACTACCGCTTTTATGCTTTCTATGCAGGCAAGAAATCTAAGGAAGGAGCTTTGTAGAAGACTGGCCGTGGACGGCGGGATCTGTAAAGAACAACTCGACAGACGCGGGAAGTGAAGCAACCATCAGCAACGACAAGGCTACAAAACTGGGGAATATCTGATGCTTTATGCTGATTATATCAAGACGACGTGAACTCCTAATGAGATCTCCCATAAGCCATGAAGGCAAAGTTTAGGAAGGCTTCTAACAAGCCATTGCTAGTTTCCTTTTCATAGATACGCACTGACCTAGTCCTAGATCTCTGTACCTGTTTGTGCTCTATGAAATGTGTAGTAATTTTCTGGCATTATCTTTTCATCACGTCCCATATATAAGGCCAGCTGTTCCTGTTTTTCCTTTCCTTTTGTTGTGTAAAAAGGCCAGTTGTTATGGCTGACGTATTGAAATAAAGATATATGTAATATGTATGCATGATATATTCAGGGATCAAGTATCACTCAGACTAATTATAAAAATTATTCCACTTTATTCAATTACTGCTATAAAAGAACATACCTAATATTCCAAAATTCTCTCGCAAACTCTGCGCTGACTTATTAATGGGCTGTTCCAGAAAAAATTGTACCCCCTATCGAGGAACTCCAAATTTTCAAAAATTGCTCTACCCCTGTGGAAATTCCAGACTTCTGTACAATCCCTGTGGAAATTTGAAGCAACCCCTGTGGAAATTCCTCATTATCTTGTGGGCCTCTGGAAATTCCACAGTTGCAAATGAATATCCTGTGGAAATTCCAGGATAAAATGGATGACCCTGTGGAAATTCCAGGGTCAAAATCACGGACCCCGTGGAAATTCCAGGGTCAAAATCACGGACCCCGTGGAAATTCCAGGGCCAAAATCGCGGACCCCGTTGAAATTCCAGGGTCGAAATCAACAAACCCTGTGGAAATCCCAGGGCCAAACACAGCGACCCTGTGGAATTTCCAGGTTCTTCGATGGGTGGGTGGGGGGGGGGGGGGGGGTACAATTTTTTTGGAACATTGTCTCTAAAGAGTTCCCTGAAAACACGGTTTCACTGTTGCGTCAGAGTTCGCAGAATTATGATGCCAGAGGGACGCAAGTCATCCCTGGTCATAACGTCCCTGGTCATAACGACGACTTTCTAACTTTATGTTGCGTAGAGTGTAAGAAATAAAATCACTTAACCTCAGAGGCAAATACGAGCTTTGTAGTGTGAAACATGTTAAACGTTTTCGCCGTCCACTTTTAGAGTGTACATGGGCAGGAGGAAAAGTTAAAATAATTTTATTCCGTAAGAAATTTCGATACATTCACTCAGCTATTTTAGATAGGAATCTAGGATTTGAGGACAAGGTTTCCCAAAATATATAGACTTTCCCAAAGTCATATTTTCATTGGTCTCATTGGTGCGCATAAAGGAATGCGTATTAAAACTGTTTCAGCTAACATGTGACCCAGTGTGCTCAAAACATCTCGAGTTACCTTTTGGCAGATTGGTTTTTCTGCTGTTTTTTTACACTATAAATTGTCCTCACTCCTTAAAGAGCCCGTGTCAGCCATTCCTTTGTTATTGTTTTCGTTGGATATTCAGTAAGACGAATTACATGTAGAAATCTCTAATTCAACATCTAAAACTACAAAGTTTCATAAAACTACAAAGTTTCATATTTCATTTACCAAATTCAATCGAGAACATTGCTCTTTATCCTCTAAATCAGCCGATGGAAATGGATGCTTTCTCAGACTTGGTATGTTGCTATGCTGTCAAAATGGCGGCTGACACAGGCTCTTTTAATAGCATCACAATGAGACCGTAGAAAATAAATACTATTGGCAGTTCCCATAAGAGAGGGGCGGTGACTTAGAGCAAGTTTTGAAAATATCTGACCAACATTAATACTGGAATATTCTGTACAAATGCTACATTTTACGAATTTTCTTGTTTTGCTTTAAGTTTTTTTTTTTGCTATTTTGTTTGTTTTCTTTCCCTGTACTCTTAGCCTGATCCGCGTCAGATGCGGCAGAACATGTGCAACGTACCCTACCGTAGCGGATGAGAATCAAACTACGGTACCGTGGACTTTAAGTAAAAGGAGATGATATTAAAAACCCGAACAAAGTTCCTATGGCTTGGAGGCCAAAACCCTCAAAATCCTTGGACAATTTCACGTTCATTTTCCGTGTCCCTCTCATTCACATAATCCAACCACAGTGAACTCTTGGTGATCCTCTTTTACAGACCCTGTGTGTGATGGGCCTGATATGTAGTTTTGTAGCCCATAACAGTCTATCGGCTAACGAGCTCAATCCGTCTAAATTACATGGAATTCCAAACATTCCTTTGGATTAAGCTGGTTTGAGTAATAGTTGTCATCACAGGGAATTTCTGCAGAAACCCATCCATGGGAAAAGCTGAATTTCGCATGGTTTAAGAATGGAAGTGTTCGGATTTCCCATATGAATACCTAACACTTCCCATGCGTGTGCCTTAGGAAATTCAGCTTTTCCCATGGATGGTTTTCCGCAGAAATTACCTGTGATATTAGAACGAAGTTATAGTTGCCTTTTCGAAATGTTCTCAATACTGCATCAACACAAGGAACAGATCTCAACAGTGTCCCATCCATCAGACAAAGGGTATTTAAAAGGAATTATTTACAATGCTTTACTTTCTACAACTTATCTCTAAAAAAATACAGATTTTCAAATCTGATCTTTCTGACAATTATTCCTACACAATAAAATTTACCCATCTTTCATCACTGAGCTTTGCTTCCAGGAAATTTATAACATCATAACAAAATATAACTTGTGTGGAACTCCTGTGTAGAGTTACATTATCCATATTGTGTACATTATCCATTAAATTTCAAATTCCCCACATTAAAGATTTGCCTTAAGGCCCGTTTTCACTTGCAATTTTTGCTGCAATTTTTGTCGCGCGAGTCGCGGCGATTTTTCTCGCACGTACGCGTGAACTCCAAATCACTAATGTAAACTAGGTGCAGCTCGGCGCGATCTGCAGCAATTTCTGTCGCGTGATGTCGCGGATATTTCAAACATGTTCGAAACTCTTTGCAACCTGATGCGATTTGAAGAAAAGAGAGCACAAAAATCGCACCGGATTTGCATCTCGTTTACACAAGAGTGTTGGAATTGCAACTCGCGCGAGAAAAATCGCCGCGACAAATGCAACAAAAATCGCATGTCGACTTGATAGGGGTGATCGTCGTATTTTTTAGGGGTCAAAATCGACTCTCAGGTACTTTTTAGGGGTATCGGAGAAATATTGTGGCTTTCACTAATAAATGGTATTTTTAGGGGTATGCGAATGAATGAAAGGGTCACAAACCAAGCAAAACGTTTTCTTTCTTTCTTTATTCATTTATACCTCTAAAATAAGCTTGTTTTGAGACGAGAAACAATAAACAATAACAAAAAAGGTTTATTGTTGGTATTTTTTAGGGTTAATTTTGTTTTATAAGGTATTTTTTAGGGGGTGGATTTTTCATGTCCTGGTAGTTTTTAGGTTACATTTTCCGATGTCCCGACGAGCACCCTTATCACTCTTACATGGGAGACCCCCCCCCCCCCCCCGGACCCACAGGGTTGTCTGCGAATTGAATAAGGCTGTGAAACACAATAAAAGGAACCCGCTGACTGAGGTTCTTTTTAAAGGTAAAACTGTTTACAGAAGCACTGCAGTCATGACCGAGTCGAAAAACTGGGTTAGTGCAGGCTGTGGGTCCTGGATTTCCATGTATGTACTCTGACTGTGTGTAAAAAGGCATGAATTTACACATACTAATAGTTACGCGTGATGTCCCTATTATATACAGCAATTTACACTATGCAATAGTATGTGATTTAGGAGCAAGACATTCAAGGCAAAAGTAGATGCTGAGCATTAAATGCCCTTTTGCCTTTGTTGACACTAAAAAAGATGACCTGCTGGGACAACCTCCTCCCAAGTGAATATCATTGTGGTAAGCCTATTAGAGGGCTTACGTTGATTAACTGATTTTGAGTGCTGAGCATGCGCAAGTTCTTTCTCTCGATGATATCGGGTGTCAATGGCTGTGACTAGAGCCTCGCTCGCTTCTGTAGTTCTTAGGAGCGAGGGAGCTCTTGCTTTGAGGGAGAGAGAGAGAGAGAGGGGGGGGGGGGGGGGGGGGTTGTAGTGATTCGCGGTATACTATGGTATTCGAACAAATTTGCCTCGGTATTTCGGTAAAACTGCTAAAAAGACGCGATATTCCGTTATTCTGACTCCGCTCGGTATGCGGGATTTGACTTTAAAACACGCGGGTTAAAAAAAAGTGAAATGACGGTAATGCGGTATTATCTTGTCTGCGGTGACTGGTATTTCACAGAGCTGTGAGCTACAATTTCTTTTTGGCCGTGTTGAAGTTATACAATGCGAAACATGCTGCGTTTGGTTTCCTTGAACAAGTTTATCTACCCGGCCAGTCAAATGCAATGATTATTATTGTGTTCGAGTTCATGACATGACACGATATCGCGGTAAATGCCAATTTTTGACGCGATATTACGGTATTTGCGTTTTTTGACGCGATATTACGGTATTTGCGTTTTTTTTGACGCGATATTACGGTATTTGCGTTTTTTGACGCGATATTACGGTATTTCCGTTTTTTGACGCGATATTACGGTATTTACGTTTTTTTGACGCGATATTACGCGTTTTTTGGACGCGATATTGCGGTATTTGCGTTTTTTGACGCGATATTACGGTATTCGAGGGTCCCCTACGCCCTCCTCCTTTGACAATGCACAATGAGCCACATTTTGCTATATCGAAATCTAGAATGAAACAAGACCCAGCACCCTCAGTGTCTGCGTAGCAATAATTTGCCGCTTGACTGCCATTGAGACCAAGCGTAATTTTAGCTTCCGAGCTGCAAGTTTGGGAAGTCGCCTCTGTCATTTACATTTTAAAATGACAAATTATCAAATGATGGCTCTAGATAACCTAGATTTTCCCTTTAGTTTAGCAGGAGGTTGTATCAGTCAAGGAAAGGATGCCCAGTTTTGAATGCTGTCATTATGTCTCCCTGTTGCCTTTGTTTTTATATAATCACTGTTAGGTGTTGAGGTCGGTGTGATTCTTATCTTGCATCCCTGCTGGTGCATCCTCAGGCATCGTTAGCTTCTCAGATCCATCTCCGCCCTCCAGCTGTGCTAGCCTTTCTGCCGTCCTCTTTTCAACAAATTCCCTTTCTCTTCTTTCTCGCTCCTCTTCTTCTCTTTCCTTTTGACAAATCATTCAAATCATTATGACTGCAAAGTTTATTCCTGGGCCATGCAATGACGAAACAACACCAATACAAAAGGGGGCTTCTGTCCTCCTTTGAATTCAAGAGCACTGAAAGTGCCTTTGCTTGCCTTTGCCAATAGACAAAATTGGCTAACGGTTGCCACCCCTTCTCATCATGTGATGATTCCTTTGGGTGGATAATGTTCTTAGTTCTGCACATACACTCTTACACAGAGTCGAGTGAGAAAATTTGAAAATTGTAACCACCCAAAAGAATCAACACATGATCTGAATTGGGTGACAACAAGAGGTAAACACCGCTAGCTGGTCTATGTGAAATTCACACGCATACACAAGGTATTTCCTAGGCCAGGCTATGATAATGTTGAAAAGCACCCCCAACACTCAGAAAAGGGGGCTTCTGCCGTCCTTCATTCAAGAGCACTTTCAGTGCCCCATTTCCATCCAATGCCGGGGCGGCAGAGCACCCAAAAAAGTGGGGGTGCCGAAGAGGCAATAAATGAAGTGGACACATAATTTCGGTTTTTCATGTTTTTACCTCATATACATTTTGATGAAAATATGTCACGATGTGATCTTAACCCCTACGTTCTCTGAGCCTAAGGTCAAAACAGAAACAAACAGAAACAAAAAGGATGCACTTCTGTTCTTCTGTTCCTTTTCTTCTTTATGTGTAATAGGCAAAAAATATAGATAGGTCCAAAAAGTGGGGTGCTCGAGCACCCTCTGCCCCCCTGGGTCCCCTGCCTATGCAATGTGACATTCACACACACAAAAATCCACATTCTAAGTGATAGTAAAAATGTGTACCCTAGTCGCACTTAGCCTGAATTTCCACTGTCCCATTGCTCCTGATCCGACACTGCAGAGGTGACGTCTAAATTCATAAAGATTTTCTGGTCCATTAAATGTAATTACTGACCCAAAATCGGTCAGTAAAATGTGGTTGGTTGCTTCTGTTTTAGCCATTCTCAGTAACACATGCAGACAAACGATTCCATGACAATACATGCTCCATTCAAGCAAATAATGTGTGCAAGAAAAAAAAACCTAGTGTTTGGTTGGTCAGTGATTACATAATGGCGAGAAAACCTTTTGGTGAATTCAGATGTCTCCTCTTGCAAAGTGAGAGGAATTAAAAGGGATGTTTCATACACAAATTTCATAGTAAAATTCCAGAGCTTTTCAAGGCCTTTTCAGCGTTTTGTAGGAATGTTTATTGTGGAATAGTGGAAAGACGGTTCTCCTTTGTTTGAAATGTGGGATACACATAACAATCTTTGGAAATTAATGCCCAGATGTCAGTTGAACATTGGCAGGAGGGCATTTTATATACACGTAAAATTAGAAAGGAAAATAAATTATTTGAAGAGGAAATAACACAAGAGAGGAAAAACCTAAATATATAAGAAATTCAAGGACACCTTAAAATTAATTTAAAGGCAATTTAAAATTAAAATGGAAAGAGTGTTTAAAGGACAAAACCCAACAATTTTGAAATTCAAGCACTAATTTTCAAGAACGCTTTCCTTTTCAAGCACTTCAAAGCCTGCGTGATCCATGAAAGGGTTGGCTGAAATTCAGAATATGACAGTCTCACCTGTTCTTTAAGTCTGTAGTATTCGTCTATGACATATTGGTACTTTGGAGAAGTTATTCCAAAGAAATAGGCAAGTTTCTCACCAAGATATTCTGCAACTATTATGAATACAAACACACAGTATTAAATACAGCTCTTCTCCCTTATGGCAGGATCTGAATGGTATTTTCTCTTCAGAAATGGTATTTTCTCTTCAGAAAAGGTACAAAAAGTAAAGAACTCCAGAAAAACTGAAACGCAATAGATACAACAATGATAGAAGATATAAATTTGATGCTAGTTTGGCCAAGATTTTTGGTACTTCAGCGGAATTTCGGGCAGTTTCCATCCCATGCTATAGTTTGCACTTAGACAACAAGTCACAGTAAAACACTCCAACAAAACTATGTTTTTCAATTTTTTTGACAATGAAAATGAACGTTTTGTTTTTACAATGAACCAAAAAAAAAGAAATAAACTTTAGGAAAATGAATTTACTTTAGAAAAATCATTCCTCCAGAATGAAAATATGTTGGAAATAAAACCATCTTGTTGTTTGATTTTGAGAAAAGACTGCCGCTTAAGTCACACAATCTTGGCTAGCAACGGAACATAACTTAGCAACCAAACTTCCGAACACCCTTAAAGTGCCACTAGTACCTAATTTGTCACTTTCTCAAAATTCCACCAAATTTGGCAAACAAGTACTAACCATTATGATCTTTAGCACTATTCCATTTATTTTGCCAGAGGTTGAAAGGAAAATAGGGTGTTTTCCCGAAAAGTTTGATCCTAATGAGATCATTGACATCCCCAAATTCAGACCCCAAGATACAACGCGCATGTGACATAACGATCTCAGCCCAGCACAGGGAGCCCGAACTGCAGATCTTAAATGCGTCTTTTTCCCTATTTTTAGCCAGGCAGCTCTCCAAAAAATAAGTCAGACTGTAATATGTCTTAGTTCTCCCGTTCTAGTCGTCACATTTTGCACCAGTTTTAGCATTATTTTATAATAGACTTCGTATGCAGGTAAAAAAACCTCCCAGTCATTTTTTCTCGATTTCTGTTGGATTGAAGTTCACAACATTTGCAAAGGCCAATCCAAACGCCTGCTCAATACAAGTTTTTTTAAGACGCCAATTTTTTTTCAAACGTTCTCTGTTGGTTCTGATGTATCTTTCATGCAAATTTGGAACTTTCAACATTCCAAATAAGCTCCATCAGACCCATTCCCTCCTCAAGTTCATTGTACACATACCCCTAGTAAATTTTGATGTACAATTGTACCTTTTAATGCTCCACTTGATACTGCCATAATATAGTACCACACCCATAATGGCCAAGTTAGATCTGACTGTAGATGGGAAGAGTAACAACAAATTATTTTAATTCTTGGTTTTCACTTGTCACGTGACAAAATTTATTTCTCTAAATTAACTTCTAAACACTGGATGGCTAATAGAATTATAAAGCATATACACAATTATGTTTCCTGGGTAAATTTTAGGCTGATTGGTCACTTTCCGAGCGAGATATTAGCAAGTGAATGTGCGCCATTTTGTACAGTAATTGTATGGAGCCGCCATGTTGGAGTCCCAGTAGAGGGGCTCCAAATGGCGGCCAATTAATCGGGTCTCCAAAACGACGCTATTTTCAATCCAAATTATAAGAATAGTATCAGAATGGTAAAATATGAACTTTTATAACATACTGACGTGCCAAAAAGGTAAGAACGGTGCAAATCGAGTGAAATACGGCAAGTTCAAAATATGTGACTGGTGTTGTGTGACATAAATAGCTTTGGCGATATCTCGAGAACTACTTGGCAGAAGGTGCCAAAATTTCGTGTGACAAATCCGTGAATAGAGTTGTATTCATCACAGAAAGGACATACCGTATCTGTAGGTCTCTTGGTTTAGAAGTTAGCTTTTTGATGACGTCACATGAAAACCGAGAATATTATGCAGTGACAGAAATTGCTGTCATTTTATAATCTAGACCTTTGTCATGTTACATGTATATGTCTAATAATACATTATATTGCAGTTTCATTAATACAGATGTGTTGAATTGAATAATGGGTTCCAAATTTCATTTCCCAAAAATACCTGAGTCATAAATTTTATACCCAAAAAAATACCTGCTCCCAAAATTTGATTCCCAAAAAAATATCCAACTTCTTTAGATTCTCATGTTACAAAGAGTCATTGTCATTTTTCTTTGCCTTTTGTCACCTGTCCATTAAGTTTCCCAGAAATAGCTTCAGCTGAAAGAGCCCTTGTCAGCCACTCCTTTGTTATTGTTTTCAGTCGATATCAAACAACGAATTACGTGTAGAAATAGTTTTCTAAAAACAAAGTTTTATTATTCATTTATCGAATTCAATCGAAAGTAAATGCACAACATCCCCTAAATCAGCCGACGGAAATGGATGCATTCTCTGTCTCGGTATGTTGCTAGGCTGACAAAATGGAGGCTGACAGAGGCTCTTTAAGGCAGTATCTTGATGATCAACTAGCCTGTCAGAAGTTCAACCTAAAAAAGATTCCCGCCTGTAGATTTCTCAACCCCCCAAAAATACCTGGTAGAATTTTCAACCCCCCCAAAAAATACTTTTACTACAAATTTCATACCCAAAAAAATGTCGGAACACCCATCATTTTTATATCCGAGTACCCCCTGGGGCCTGGGGGTATGAAGGAACTTGTATTGTTTCAGAATAAGGTTACCATACCTAGAAGCTTGTGAGAAACATCCAAGAGATGTTTTTAGGTCACTCATGTTACCATAGTAAAGTGCAGACCAAGTTCTATAAACTTTACTTTAAATATGACAATTGAGACTAATAGACCTCCTCGGCTTGCCCGTTTGTTTTGCCCATTTCAGATCACGTGGCATTCCCATGAGTATATCTCTTTCTTTTTCTGCTACGCACCGAAGGATATATGAACATAGAATCATTCCAAACAAAGAGAGAATACTCATGGGAATGACACGTGATCTGAAATGGGCAAAACATTACGCCCAAGCCGAGGAGGTCTATTAAAAAAAAACTCTCAAAGCCTGCTTGAAATCACCCAGAGCTGTCACTTGTTTCATTAATGGAAGCCAAATTGTGGTTTGTTAGACCCTGTCCACACTAACATGTTTTCAATCGTTTTCAAGCTTATACGGATTTGATGCGTGTTTAGTGTGGATGGGAGATTTAGCTCCAAACAAGCGATCAGTTTTTAGTTGATATTGTTGTGTGCGAGGATAGTTAAATTAATACCAAATTAAGTGGTACAGTTGACATCATTGTTTTCATTTTATCCAGATTCAACCGTCCACACTAAAACGATCTGTATACGGATTCGTTTTTATTCACTTTCGAGAGCGTTTTCAAACTTATACAAATTCGATGAAAATGATCAGTGTTATGTATCAGTCAATTCCAGCGGTGACCGTGCCCCCCCCCCCCAAATTAATACCAAATTGATCAGCGTGTTATGTATCAGTCAATTCCAGCAGTGACCATGCCCCCCCCCCCAAAAAAAAAATTAATACCAAATTAAGTGGTACACAGTTGACATCATTGTTTTCATTTTTATCTGGATTCGCCCGTCCACACTAAAACGATCTGTATACGGATTCGTTTTTATTCACTTTCGAGAGCTTTTTCAAACTTATAAAAATTCGATGAAAATGATCAGCGTGTTATGCATCAGTCAATTCCAGTGGTGACCTCAGGATTTTGGTCATTTCTTAAAATAAAACTGAAAATTCCCCTCCCCCGGGCTAGCAAAAATGCAAAATAACCCATGGCGGGGACACAAAAAGCGGACAAATGCCCCTCTCCCAGGACGAGAAAAAGACGGTAAGATTCCATCGACTCTGCGTTACAAAGCTTCATAACAAAAACTTCAACTCCATTTATACTTTTCGAGCATTTAGAATTCGTTTTTAAATGTACTTTAGCTTTCTCGTCTCTGAACGAGTTCTCAATTCACTGAAAGTGAGACAAAATATAAATAAAGAAGTGAAACTAAGGTATAGGTAGAACATCGGTAGACATACCTAGGCCATTCGCGGTTTGTAGCCATTTGGCTGCAAATTGTCCCCGCGGAATCTCTCAATGTGAAATGTACCTTTAATCTATTTGCAGAGCAACTATTTCACATTTATGTTACTTGACTTTTTGCGAAATTGGACCTCTGTTTATAGTGTCAATTCATTTTTATGTTTTTCCACTAAGACGAAATTGCGAAATCTGTTTCTTCTCTATCAAAGACGTTAACTGCGAAATTTGTGTCTTTCCCAAATGTGGTGTATACGATACTCTGTATTATATTTTATGTGGCGTTATTTTCTGTAACTGGGACATTGTAACTGCCAATAGTTATTATAACTGGTGCTGAAGTTCCGCAAAACCCGACGTGCTTGGGATGAGAAAACCAAAATTCCCCATCCCCCTCCCCCCTGGGAAAAAACAAATCCAGACCCCGGGGCGAGCAAAATTTTCAAAATTCCCCACCCCAGGGAAGGCAGTGGTGCACAAATGCCCCACGGTGTCCCGGGGGGGGGGGGGGGGGGGGGGGGGGGGGGGGGGGGGGGGGGGGAGGGGGGGGAATGGTCACCGCTGGAATTGACTGATACATTAGTGTGGACGGAAGGCCTAAACGTATCAAAAAGTATACAGATTCAAACATACTGGGTCTTAGTTGGCGTAGAGTTCACAGAATTATGAAAATTGCAGTAACAATTCAAGCTTTCTGATTTCAAATACAATGCATCACGAACCACAGCATGTTCTTTATAATTAGAACATCTTCGTACAGTGAGACTTCGTACAGTGAGATAAACATTAGTTTGTTTTGCTCTCATTCAGCTGGTGCTACCCTAGAGTGCTGTGATTAAGTTTATGATAAAATGTATAATTTTATAAGTACGATGCTAATTTAATGAACTATAGCTGTAGAAAACAAAGTATATCAACTACATGCAAAAGGAAAGCAAAGCAAACGACAACTTCCCCAGTCTCTGACACTCTGATGCAAAGGTGCAAGTATTATGTCTATAATAATAGCAGCCCTTGGGGGTATAGAGTTATATTAAAAATAAAACCAAAGAGTGCTCTAACGGTAATCTCAAGCTGCTTTGAGAATCTGCAAAAAGTTTGTTGAAAGTTGGGTTGGTATCAAGAAACACATAGAATAACTCACTGGGTTTATTTCCTGTGGGATATTTTTGCTGTCGATCTCATCTTCAGAGCTGCTGTCAGATAATTGCTCCTTTTTCTGTTTCTTTTTCGTATAACGCTTCTTTCTCCGCTCGTCTGAAGGATATTCGTTGCAGTCTCCATCTTCGTCCTCCTCGTCAGCGTCAAGATTTATCATTTCAAACTCAGCTTTGGGGCTCTCCAAGTTTACATGAGATGCAGAAGAGTTTCCCAGATCTATACTTTCGTCATCGTCGTCATCTGTAGCCGTTTTGGAGTCTCCTTGTTCGTGAGGCGCTGCCATTTTGTTGCTACTGGCGGACGCCATCTTTGTTATTGAGCAAAATACTGAGGTGCGCATGTGCAGGATTATTATTTATCCCGCGGGAATCACGGGAGCATATACAAGCACAGGCTTCCCGTGTGTGTGAAGAAGAACATTTGAGTGATCACTGAGGAGACATATTATTTGAGAGAGGAGGCCAAAATAACGGTACTCGATAGGTATACAGCCTAAGCTGGAGATGATGAATTAGATAGTGGGTACCGGGTACCACCTTAGATATCCAGGGGTTACGTTACTCGGGCAAATAAGGGATGGCCCGATTTTGAGTGCAGAAATCTGCTGCTCTCTCCATTTACAACACAAAGGTAGGGTTATCACCATGATAATAAATTATTTTATGCAATTATTGGATGAGGTTTTTGTGATCTCACGGCCGCCTGATTCCACTTGTCTCGACATTGTTTATTCTGGAGATCACAAAAACCGAATTCAATAATTGTTTTATTATACATTGATTCAGTAAAAATACTTTTCTTTCTGTCAAGCAGTACACAAGCGCTTTGTTAAACATATCAGGAAAATTTCGCCAAAAACTGTCAATTTGCCGACGTTGCAAAACTTCCTTATTAGGAAATTCTCCCTTTTCTCATACCTTAGCCAAAAAAGCAGGAAAATTGCCCAAAACTTGCAGATACTCGAGACTTGCCATTTTAGAAACAGCGCGTCTCCCAAACAAAATGGCCGAAAAAATGACCGAAAAGGACTGGAAACCATCGACAACTCTATCATAGGGATTCCTGTGTATTTTCTGATATTTGCAGACTTCGAAAGAGACAATTTGCACAGTTGAATTTTCACGGATTTTCAAGCATACTAGTGTAGCCGCTAGCTTTTCGCCCATGGATTTGGGAATGTGGAATATAAATACAAAGTACAAAGGAGAGTACAAGTTTTTATAACACGCCTTTAATTGCAACAACACTGCTGGAGAGGTGACTCAAACAAAACGAAACGCGTTTTTTCAGAAATTTTTTTAACTCGCTTGCGTCGCGTCAAAAATGGTCGGATATTTTTGAGCTCTGGATAGAATGTTAAACCTCGACTATTGGTGCTTTTAACTATTCGTTCGAATTTATTTTTAAGAGCCGCATTTGCTTATGCCAGCCGATATTCTAACAGTGGTATTTTTAGCGGAGCTCCAGCGCGGGCCGAAGGCCCGCGCTAGCGGAGCACCATACCTAAGAGAAAAACGTATAGTATACTATCGAGTTGATTTTTGAACGTCACGGGCATTGTGGATCTTTTCGATGACGTCATTGATGACGTAAGGGCACGTGACTTGGGTATAGAGTTCCTCTTATGGTCTTTGAAAGTTTGTCCAAGTTTGGCTTCTATAGAAGCTACCCTTCGGGAGATATGATTTTTTTTTATTTTTCTGGTATTAAACCTATAGCGTACGCCGTCCGTCCGTCCGTCGTCCGTCCGTCCGTCTCCGTCCGTGTACACATGGGAACCCTGTGGTATGCAAAGAAAAAATTATATCTCCTCAAGGGAACACGCTAAGACAACCATACTTGGGATATTTTGTCTATGCCACAAGGGGGTGCTGTAACCCGGACACGTGATGTGACGTCATCGATGACGTCATCAGTGATTGAAAAATGAATATCTCGTGAAGGGAAGACTCTAAGACAACCAAACTTTGGTAGTGTAGTCTAGGTCACCAGGTGAGCGAAATGAAGTGGTCACGTGATATGACGTCATCGATGACGTCATCTATGCTTAAAAAAATGAATATCACGTGAAGGGAAGACTCTAAAACAACCAAACTTGGGTAGTGTAGTCTAGGCCACCAGATGAGCGGAATGAAGTGGTCACGTGATATGACGTCATCGATGACGTCATCTATGCTTAAAAAATTAATATCTCGTGAAGGGAAGACTCTAAAACAACCAAACTTGGGTAGTGTAGTCTAGACCACCAGATGAGCGAAGTGAAGTGGTCAGGTGATATGACGTCATCGATGACGTCATCTATGCTTAAAAAATTAATATCTCGTGAAGGGAAGACTCTAAAACAACCAAACTTGGGTTGTGTAGTATAGACCACCAGATGAGCGAAATGAAGTTATCACGTGATATGACGTCATCGATGACGTCATCTATGCTTAAAAAAATGAATATCACGTGAAGGGAAGACTCTAAAACAACCAAACTTGGGTAGTGTAGTCTAGACCACCAGATGAGCGAAATGAAGTGGTCACGTGATATGACGTCATCGATGACGTCATCTACGCTTAAAAAATTAATATCTCGTGAAGGGAAGACTCTAAAACAACCAAACTTGGGTAGTGTAGTCTAGACCACTAGATGAGCGAAATGAAGTGGTCACGTGATATGACGTCATTGATGACGTCATCTATGTTTTAAAAATGAATATCACGTAAAGGGAAGACTCTAAAACAACCAAACTTGGGTAGTGTAGTCTGGACCACCAGATGAGCGAAATGAAGTGGTCACGTGATATGACGTCATCGATGACGTCATCTATGCTTGAAAAATTAATATCTCGTGAAGGGAAGACTCTAAGACAACCAAACTTGGGTAGTGTAGTCTAGGCCACCAGATGAGCGAAATGAAGTGGTCACGTGACATAACGTCATCGATGACGTCATCTATGCTTGAAAAATTAATATCTCGTGAAGGGAAGACTCTAAAGCAACCATATAAACCATGTACACATGAGAATCCCTTTCATTGACATAGAAAATTTTATAACCAGGAGCTCCGCTTTTAGCCAGTGGCTAAATCTATATATTACAAAGTCCCTCCTGTGCGAAAAATCTCCGCACGTTTTTTTCTGAAACTTCTGATTTGGGGTCATGATTTGGGGGAGAAAATTGCAGTACAAGTTAGATAGGACCAAAAAATGACTATGAATTAAAGTGGAGCAATATCAATGTGCCCTTGTAGTACCTTCGAAATTATTAATCCATTTTGTACGATTTATAACCATTATAACTTTGGGACACTCACATTCCTTTCCACATTTCAGAAACATTTTTCTAACACATGATTTGTTTTTCTTCGACTTTTCAAGATTGAGGAAATATTTCGAATTTTTTTCACCGTGTTTTAACCACTTTGCACGAGAGCGAATAATAGAGCCTCTCGTTAAATATTCGTATTCCTTTTCGTTATTCCTCCTGGAGTGTTCCAGACGATGACATAGACAAGTTTTCCTCTATTCTTTTTAAATCCTATTCAACCTAGAGGTCCCTACGATCGCGTGCCTTGTGTTTGCTGTATTGAATGCTATGTTGACGAGTTCTTCATGTAGTCCCAGGTTATTCTGTGCTTGATGGTATGGACGTTAAGTAGATAAATGCAAATGGTATAAATAAACTAATCCGTTGTTGTCATTCTTCCGTAGTCTGCAAATAAACAGTATAAAGTGATCAGTATAAAACACACAGGAATCCCTATGATAGTGTTGTCGATGGTTTCCAGTCCTTTTCGGTCATTTTGTCGGCCATTTTGTTTGGGAGACGCGCTGTTTCTAATGGCAAGTTCACACGGCAGCCATCGTTCTCTTGGTCGCCATTTTGTTTTTGTCCCCCGCCGAGGGGCCTGAGACACGTTTTGAACACCACAGGCAGCCCGCGCGGATTTGCCATATTATTATACATTGTACTCGATATATCGATTCTGATTGGCTAAGAGCGCGCGCTTTACTTTGCGAATCACGCACTTTGAGGGTCTTCAAGAATCAGCATGCTGATTCTTCAAGAATCAGCTAGCTGATTCTTGATACGCGCGCAATGTATCGTGGGACTAGAGCACTTATTTGGGTTAATTCCGGTGTAATAACCATTCCCAGCCCGAGGACATCTTTTTTCCTCCTGATTCGTTCTACCAAACAAAGGAAGCCTTGTGACGCAGTTCGTGAGCACTCACAGGTTATTACACCGGAGATAGAGCGGATTTCACATGACTGTCGTGAAAGCAATTGCAATTGAGCAATCACTAGCCAATCAGAATCGAGAGAAATCACCACTTGCTCCTAAATGGCTTTTTTTCTCAGCCAATCACAATCCGAACCAATTACTAAGTAATTACACAATTGTATTTACTAAAGAATTTAATTGGCTGAGAAAAACGAGTAGCCAATGAGAACGCAAAGCAATCGCAATTACATAACGAGTGTTGACAGTCATCAGAGTCATGTGAAATCCGCTCTAAGCCACTTATTTTAACAAGGCGCTTGTGTTAAATAGATTGCTTGACAGAAAGAAAAGTATTTTTACTGAATCAATGTATAATAAAACAATTATTGAATTTGTTTTTTGTGATATCCAGAATAAACAATGTCTCGCCAAGTGGAATCAGGCTCGGCCTCACGGCCTCGCCTGATTCCACCTGTCTCGACATTGTTTATTCTGGAGATCACAAAAACTTCATCCAATAATTGCTTTTATTATACATTGTACTCACTATCTCGATTCTGATTGGCTAAAAGCGCGCGCTTTACTTTGGGAGAATCACGCACTTTAAGGGTCTCCAAGAATCAGCATGCTGATTTTTGAAGAATCAGCTAGCTGATTCTTGATCCTCTACGCGCGCAATGTTTCATGGGACTACAGCCCTTGAATGTTTCCCCTATTTAACAAGGCGCTTGTGTAAAAGAAATTGCTTGACAGAAAAAAAAGTATTTTCACTGAATCAATGTATAATAGAACAATTATTGAATTCGGTTTTTGTGATTTCCAGAATAAACAATATCTCGCCAAGGCTCGGCCTTACGGTCTCAAAATCACAAAAAACATCATCCAATAATTGCTTAAAAAACGACAGCACTTTCTTGATGTGATAGGGAAAGTGCTCTAGTCCCATGATGCATGGGACTTTGAAAATCGCGTATCAAGAATCAGCTAGCTTATTCTTGAAGAATCAGCATGCTGATTCTTGCTGACCCTCAAAGTGCGTAATTCCCAAAGTAAAGCCAATCAATCGAGATAGTGAGTACAATGTATAATAACACGAGATATCAGCAGTTGAAAATCCGATTTATTAGGAAATTTAGTGGGTGCCGGGGAATTGAGGTGGGTGGGTCTCGGGTACCCACCCCCTAAACTATCATTTATTGACTTCTTTTAAAGTTACGCGTTGTTTGGCCCTCTTCCCAAGAACAAATAACATAGTAAAAATTCTATATGAAGAGGGGGCCCCCTGTATAATTCTCGCATATATCAGAAGTGCATATCGCTTCTAGGCCGGTCGTTCCCGGCCGCCCAATGAATAACTTCACTGACCTTACTGTTCATCGACTCTGAGGAGTAAAGTTGCCTTATGTATTTTCGCCAAATCAGTTGGATGAAGTATGAAATTATTGTCAATATTTCCCTATGAATGCGATTGAGCGAATCGAAGACCGCGATCCCAAAGGTCTACCGCGACCTTTTGGACGTAAAATTTTCCATTGCGTGACCAGGTGACCTTCGACTTCAACCTAATCATTTCACTGACCAAAGTCACGCTTTGTGCTCCTTGGTGCCAGCATGCGATCGCTTCTTCTCCTTCTTCTCCAGAATGACCGCCACTCTCTCCTCTTCCAGCCTTTTCTTCCTTTTTAGTGCGATAATCCTGTGTGAATTACCTGTGGTTGCTTTATCGGCTACGATTCTAGCCCTTCCAGGGGTCTGTTGGAGCCATTATAACGTGATGAAGATCGCATCCATGGAGCTAGCGACGAGAGGTCACAAGGTATTTGCATTTTGCGAAAACAAACTGCGATAATATGTCTAGCCGACAAGCTTGATGGATAAACAGTATCGAAACAGTAGATAGATAGACAGATAGATACTACTTTATTTTGGTACGCTACCGCCAACCACCCCCTAAATGACAATTATGATCCTGTATAAAAATAGGAAACGGCACCTACAAAACCTGGATCACGGATCGTCGGATCGGATCGGATCATCGGATCGGATCGTCGGATCGGATCATTGGATCGGATCATCGGATCGGATCGTCGGATCGGATCGTCGATGATCAAGGGATGGGAAACGTTGTATGACGTCACCGTTCTATGACGTCACCAATGACCGTTATTGATGACGTCATATAAACTAGAGTGATTTAATATCTCGACAAGGGAACATTCTAACAGAAGTCCAAACTAGGGAAAGTTGTCTCCAAGCCAAGGGGCTACAAACGCCTGTCACGTGATATGATGTCATGTATAACAACCTTAAAACAAAAAACAACAACAGTGCCTGACATGATATTGGCAAACTTGGGGGAAGTTGTCTCCAAGCCCAAACTAAAATCTCATCCAATTTTAGAATTTCTATTAGTCGTTAAACAACGTTTGACTGTTGTCAAGATATTTGATTTTCTAGGTTTTGACGAAAAAACGGCAGGCGTTGAATCATCTAACTATGGTTGAATCAAAGTCTCGTTGATTATGTTATTTTCAAAAGATACCGGCTTATTACGACGCTCGACCTTTATCCTAGGCCTCAATATGTATATACTTTAGATGAGCAAAACAAAAGATTGCAAGCTGCACTGTCATGCCTTCTCTCAGCATCCATTGCCCCCTTTGAAGATTGGGCCCCGGATTGGGCGGTAAAGTATTAAGAAGCCTGGGTTCAATTTGGCCTATGTTGAAAAGCTCCCCAGAAACTAATATTTCCTTTATATCCAGGTTATCTTGATAAGCTTCTGGAAATCTGAGCTGCTGGAAAATTCGCACAAAAACCTAAAAATTCGTACATGTGCAAAGCTGGACAAACTACAACACTATCAACAAGATGTACCAAAATTACTTAAAAACGAACTTGGAGCTGATGAAATGGGACAAGCCATATTCCGAACGCAGTATGAAACTTGCGAATGTATTTTTGCAGATGACGATTTGCTAAATGAGATCAAGACAAGTGATTTGCTATTTGCAGATGTGTATCACGCGTGTAGCGTGGTTCTGCAGGACTTTCTAAGAGTTCCTCGAGTGTCCTTCTACGCATGCCCGACTCCGAGTTACTCAGATGCGTGGTTTTATGGGATCCCTGTGCCTTTATCCTACGTTCCTGTTTTCGCATCGGGACTTCCTACCCGCATGTCGTTCTTTCAACGAATTGAAAATATCGTGGATTTTATCCGGTGCTATGGCTTGTGGTATCACGCGAGTTATGCTCCTATGGATTTGGTCAGACGGAAATACAATATCACACCAGCAAGAGGATTCTTTGAATCTGGAGGAGAATTTGAGCTCGTCTTGATACAAACTGAGACAGTCATCAATTACGCCAGGCCGCTGCCGCCAAGTAAGAGTACAGCTTGTGTATAGAGCAGTTTTCAGATGACCGTCGCGAAAGTAAACGCTAGCCAATCAGAAACAAGAGTGATTATAACTTACTGTTGAATGGTTTTCAACCAAGCCAATCAGGAGCCGAACCAATTGGCAAGTAATTCCTTGCTTGATATTTAGTTCGCAATTTGATTGGTTGATAGAAAAAGCAGCCAATGAGAAAGAAACCAAGCGCAAACGCACTAAAATCACGACAGTCATCTGAAATCCGCTCTATTTTGTTTGTGCACTTTTGGTCACTCGAATGGTTTTCGGTCGTCGTTTTGTTGGGTGTTGTGGGATGGGTCATCGACAACAATAAAGGGCCTCGGAAAAAAAGTTGCAACAAATGCAACAATAATCTCAAGTGTAAACTGGCCTTTACTCTGCTGTCTCGCGCGTCATTTTCATCGTAGTTTATCTAAGCACCGAAGAGAGGCTAAGCAGCGGGTACCACGCCTGTTTATCTCAATTTCTATCTAGTGTCTCTCAATCTCTCTCTCAGTGTCTCTGTCTGTCCCATTGGATGTCCAACTGTCTGTCTGTCTGACGTCTGTCTTAAGTTTTATCTAGTGTCTGTCTGTCTCAATGTCTATCTAGTGTCTGTTAAGGCCCGTTTACACTTGCAATTTTTGCTGCAATTTTAGTCGCGCGAGTCCCGGCGATTTTTCTCGCGCGTACGCGTCAACTCAAAATCACTAATGTAAACTAGGTGCAACTCGGCGCGATTTTTGTCGCGTGATGTCGCGGAGATTTCAAACATGTTCGAAACTCTTTGCAACTTGATGCGATTTGAAAAAAAGAGAGCACAGAAATCGCACCGGATTTGCATCTCGTTTGCACTAGAGAGTTGGAATTGCAACTCCGCGCGAGAAAAATCGCCGCGACAAATGCAAAAGAAATCGCAAGTGTAAACTGGCCTTTACTCTGTCTCGCGCGTCATTTTCATCGTAGTTTATCTAAGCACCGAAGAGGACTAAGCAGCGGGTACCTCGCAGGGTTGTTCTGGTGGCCATGTGATGCCGAATGGCAGCATGATAAGGCAATAGACCTCTTTACCTTTGGCGTCATTTTAGATCACATGGCATTCCAATTGTTTCTTTGTTTTTCTGCTACGCACCGAACGATATATGAATATGGAAGCAGCAAAGCAACCCAAACAAAGAAAGATTACTCAAATGAATGCCACGTGATCTGAAATGGGGCAACATTACGTCCACGGTAGAGAGGTCTATTGGAGTCAAATGACTGAATTCCTTTCTTGTTCGCGCATTCATTCCAGATGCAAAACTCATCGGCCCACTCTCTCCTCGACCGGCGCGTCCCTTGTCACGTGACCTGGAGGAATTCATGGGCATGCGCACTAGTGACGGAGAAGTGGGCGTGGTCTTGGTGTCCATGGGGGCGGAGTCGGACGTGTCATACTTGGGAGAAGAATGTGTCAACAAGCTTTTACGTGTTTTTAGCAGACTCAAGGAGAAAGTTTTATGTAAAATGAAAGGTAAGGAGCACATTACTAGGAATGACGATTTTTCGACTAATAACAACGTGTTCCTGAATCATGATCCAGCTCCGTCATGTTACATTTTTTCGTTAGAATTTATTTCATCAGAGAGGGAAGGGCGTTCCTCTGATATATATTCTTGATAAGGCGTTTTGACAATTGACTGACCACTGACCTTTTTAGATTGGTATTTATTATTGTTTCTAGCTATTGTTTCTATGCCGCTGCGGTACATATACACCCATTTTAATTAACGTTGCTCTGTAAACGTAAGACCATGAACCATGCATCGTAATTTTCTACGAATTTGGTAAACCAACCTTCACTAAAAACACTCAGTGGAAATTTGTTTACTACTTTGAGATATGAGCTAAACTGAACTGAACTGAACTGAACTGAAAAATGTTGCGCTCTTTGTCGGCAATCGGGAGGAATCAAGGCTCATCATCAAGTTCAAAACCATGGCCCCATTTGGGATGAACTTTTAAGTTTAAAAAACCGGGCTTCCTGTGATTCAATCATGCGCGCGCGCAGCCGCGCACAGTAAGCGCGCGCAGAAGGCTTGACCTGTTTTAACGCATTCTGGTTCCCAGAGCTCCCCAGCTCGTCTGCTCGCACGGGAGGCTCTGGGGACATCCACTTGAGGGCTGTCACTGATTGGTTGATTTTGAGTGTTGGAGCATGCGCTGAAAGGTCTTTCTCTCAGCGGCTATTAAATGTCGCGCATGCGTCAGTGGCTGTCACCAGAGCCTCCCCCGCGAAGTTACGAGCCGGGGAGCTCTGGGTTCGAGAATGGTTTTAACGCATGAGATTTTGTTGTAAACCTTGAAGAAGGCAGCATTGCCGAAACGTCGGTTTTCAAATACGACACACAAACAGCGTTTCAGGTAACATTTTCAAGTCTATTCTATTATACAATCGCTGCGCAGTACCTTATATTGTCAAGAGTGGATTAACAAGAGTTAGAATCTTTCGTACAGTATTTGTCCACATCACAGTCAGAAAAGTGTCTATTTTTAGATTTGAATTTCGCGCGCGAAAGTATTCGAATGCTCAGGTTCGAATGCTCGTATACCCAATACACAACAAATAGATAATATCGTACCTGATCTTTGCGACTTTAAAGGTTTTTCGTTTGATCTGCGATTTAATTTTAGGCTGGATCTCACAACTGTTTGCGTGTCGAGAAAGTGGGAACCCTGTGGATGACTAATTTTCGCGGGAATTCTAGTTCTAAAAATAGACACTTTTCTGACTGTGATTCGGGCGTACATAGTAAATATGGAAACTCTTGGTAATCCACTCTTGATATTGTTTAATACACCCGATTGCGTTTGACTGTTTTACCCTAACAGTTTGCACGTTACGTTTGAACGTTTGAAAGTTGCGTTGTGAGACAAAAAGTCGGACGTTTCCAAGGGCAACCGCCATGTGTATTTTTCACTGACCAATCAGAGAGGACAGAACTCTTTGGTTCGCCATAGAAACGTCTCGTTTCATCCTAGAAACTGTCAAACGCAATCGGCTGTAATAAACCTCGTAATGTTTAACTATGAAAATAAGAGGTCTAGCACTGAAAAGTGTGTATTTATTAATTTAAAATACTGGAGTACCCTGCCAGGGCACACGCATGATTTTAACCTGCCTTTCTTAGTGCTTCTTTCCGGTTTGTTTACCGAATGGCTACCTGGCTAAAGATTGAAATGCGCTCTATTAGGTGTATTCCATGGTGTATAAGCCGTTATCTTGTTTGTGATATCGTTTGTGATAAAATGATGCAAATAATTTTGAACTGCATTTACTGCATGAGAAAAAAAAGGACCATACTTCCAGACAAAGAGCTGAAGCGTCGTATGGCGACCGTACGGTTCTTACGCCCACGCCAGAGATTTCGGCCCTGACAGTCGCTATCCTGGTGTTGAATTGCTCAGTAGCTAGATACCTATGGGTGAGAGAACGCCCGGCCACCAGACCATATAAGGACGCCCCTTGTACCGTTAGTGAACAAACAACTAATTAATTATGTATCACCAACGTATTTATAGGCCTGAAGAGTGTGTTAGAGATCCATGTGGGACACGTTGCTGGTTTTCTTTTTAACTAGTAGGTAGCTTATCTCACGATAATGCAGAAATGTTTCTCACATTTGCCGTTTAGCATGTTTTTACTTATATTCCTATAGCAGGCATTACATTAACACGGCCGAATGAGTTTCTTTTGCAAGTTGTCCATTTGCGCATGCGCGCACACGTCATCTTGTCTAATTTTATTTTCCGTGAACAGACGACCATTCATTCTCGAACCCAGAGCTGCCCGGCTCGTCGCAGGGAAGGCTCTGGTGACATCCATTTGAGGGCCTTTGCAGATTGGCTGAAATGGAGCGCACGCGTACAAAAAAGTAGCTTAATCTCGCTTTATAAATCGTATCTGTCAAAATAACACTGGGATTTGTTTCCTACTCGTCTTTTCAACCTAGGCCTCCGACTTGAACGCTCCAAAAGTAATTATGAGGAATCAAGAGTGGATTAACAAAACAACCATTTTCTTATACATATCCGTCGGTGGCTGTCACCCAGAGCCTCCCCCACGAGGTGACGAGCCGGGGAGCTCTGGGTAAGAGAATGACGACCATTAATCCCCTGAAAGATCATCTAAGGATTCCCAGAGTGTCAGTATACCTTTTGAAATTCAGTAACCTGGTAATGTCACAATTGAAAGACGGAATTCACCTGGTCTTCTCCCAGGCGCTAAAAATTCCAAAGTACTCGCTATTTCTCAGAAAACGTCTTATTTAATAACCAGGCTGGAATAATTTTTAAGAGTGTCGGTAACCGGATAACATTTTTTGTCGGTAATCGGCATGTTTTATCCAAGTTTGTCGGTAACTATTATGCCCATTTGTCATTAGTCAGTTAACCCCATCCTAGAGCCTGGTTGAGCGCCTGACGAGGGTGATCAGCAGCAAATTTTCACGTCTGACTTTTGTTTCAACCTTCACGAGAAATTCAGATATTCAGATGGGGAAAAAGCGTGTCTTCTGTCAACTGTCAAAGCGGATCTCTGTTGAATGCTTTGTAGTTCAGCTGATAAACATCCACGTGACCATAAATGACGTCTAGTGAAACCCATCGCTTTTACATTTTTCTTTATTTCATGTTCAAAGCTCGTCCAAATGGACAAGTCCCATCAAATGTCAAAATCCTCCCCTGGGTACCCCAGAACGACATCCTTGGTCACGCGAACACGCGCTTGTTCGTATCACACATGGGTCATAACGGATTTGCTGAGGCTGCTTATCACGGGGTCCCTGTGGTGGGAGCGCCGTTGCTATGGGAACAGCACGATAACACACGTAAAATGGAGCATGCTGGGATAGGTATTGGAGTAGACATACGGGCTATAACCGCTGACCAACTGTATCGCATTCTGCGTCAAGTGATAGACGATCCAAGGTATGACTTATAACTGAATTCTCAGCCACCAATACGTCGATGAAACATTTTTAAGCAATAAAAAGCGGACTCCTGTGGTTTATCTAAGGGGTGGACCATTAGAAGTTTGGGGACGGGGGGTGCCAATTCCCCCAAAAAAAATCGCGCAAGGCAAATCCTTCCAAAAAAAAAATATTGCAGAGATTCAATCTAGGAAATAAAAATCCTACAAAGACATGGCTTGGGCTCTCATTAAAAAGATGTCCTAAGTAGTTATTCCAGCAACTTCTCTTTTGCATTTTTCTACTTTACTAAAAAAAATTTCGGCGCGCTCCGCGCGCATTAAAAATACCATCAAATATAAAGTTGGTGAGCGATCACGCACCGAAGACACTTCCCTCGCGCCGTTTACAAAAACAAAGTGTATCTTGCCGAGAAACAACAAACTCTCTCGAAAAATGCCCTGCAGTGATAGGCCTGGCAGGCAGTCACTATGTTTTTAGACAAAAAAAAGTTTTTCTTTGACTTTTTCACGATCATAACTCGCGCGCGCACCTCCCAATCCTTTAAATGTTAAGAGAAAACGAACCTCTCGACAATCAACTCTCATAGGCCGGACATTGTCCGATGACCTCTTTTGGAATTTTGAGGTGTTGTGTTTAGAGTAACAATCTAGTCTCTCATCAGTCTCTATATCCCAGTTCTACCCCGGTGTAAGAACCTGTGTATTGTTTACGAGTGCGTCACAAGTTTCTTTTGTTGAGTAGAACGAAATAAGATGAAAAAGAACTAAACAAAGGGGTCCTCTGGGCATGGTTCTTACACCGAGGTAAACCCGATATCCCACTACGCACAGTTACATCTTCACTTCCCACCTCATCCGAAAGTCTCTCCTAGTAATTTGTAAGTAAGTCCAAGAGTTCAGCCCATTGTTTACAATCATATATATATTTTTTTAAAACCCAGATTCTGGGTTTCCGGTTTGAACGTTGTATGAAAGTTCGTTACGTTTTTTGACCTACCACGCATGCTCACAAATCGGTCTCCCCCAGAGCCCTGAATCTTGCCGCTGCCCAAAAGATGACGGGCTCTGGGTATGAGATTGGGGCTCTGGGGAAATCCGATTTCTGAGCATGCGTGGTAGATCAAGATCATACAGAAATTTCAAACCGGAAACCCAGATTCTGGATTTTAAAAAAATCGATTCCCCCAGAGCCGCTGGTCAAAATATGACGGGCTCTGGGTACGAAATTGATGGAGCTCATCAATACCATAATATAAATATTATTTCGTGCCCAATCCCCAGCAGCCCTATTTACTAAAATCTTTTTTTTTTCAGATTCGGTGAGAGCTCTGCCCGAGTCTCCAGCATCCTGAAGGATCGTCCACGTACTCCCGCTCAGGAAGCCGCTGATCATGTTGACTGGGTGCTCAGACATGGCGGCGCACAACATTTGAGGCCAGCGGTATTAGACATTCCCTGGTATCAGTACTTCCTGATAGACGTTATGGCTTTTACAGTTGCCATAGTAACGGTGTCCATGGCAACAATGTGTTATATTATTAAGTGTGCGCGAACGTTAAGAACATGAAGAATAGCTACAGTTGTACCTCTCGGCCAACACTCTGGGACTGTCCACGTTATGAAGGATTACAAGAACAGTAACTAATTTTTCTAATAAGGAGTTCTGAATTCGGTATTATATGGAACGAACAATGAAGAGAATTTCAAATATTTCAGCTGCGACCATGGAATCTAAGATCCCTCCTGTTTCTTTCTACTTCCACAAAAGTAATTCACCTCAGCTAACTAATAAAGATGTTGCATCTAACGATTCTTTAATTATCTTCATTATCCGTGTTGCTTTTGAATTATGACACGGTATGACACGGGATTTACGGTAGGGGGTGGGCTTTTTTGAAAAAAAATTTCCTGCACAGCAAAATGGTGACTTAAAACCCTTCTTTCTTATTGAAAAAAAAATTCTCAGCGTATAACAGAGGTATAAAAAAAATCTTGCACCGACAAAAAAGCCCCCCCCCCCTCTCAAAAGTTAAATGGTCGGCACCTAAATGGGACGAACAATGAAGAGAATTTCAACCATTTCAGCTGTGACATGGAATTTAGCATCTCTTCTGCTTCTTTCTACTTCCACAAACAATTAACGGTCATTTACCTCAGTTAATTAATAGAAATGTTCCATATAAGGATTATTTTCATTGTCTGATTATTATCCGTGTTGAAACAACGCAAGACGCAAAGAGATCGACACTAGCGTGTTACCTTTGCCAGCTTGTCTAACTTCGTGAAAACCACTGCATCAATTTTGTCACTTTAATGCAATGCACTTTTTTGGAAAGCCGTCGACTTTCATGTTCCTGGTTTGTTTGATAATCTTTTCCCTGATAAGAGAGCCTGTGCTTGCCAATGATGACAACTTTCAGGAAACATTTTACACAGTCTTGCCAGAAGGTGAAACGATCCGTGTAAACAAGGTCCGAAGTTTGACGTCTCTTCAAGTCAGAGACGACTTTGAGTGTCTTCAGAAGTGTAACAGGCGACGCAGGTCACCCAGATCTACTTGTAACATGATTAAATATTCAATGGAGAAAAATATCGGTCATCAATGCGAGCTATTAACTGCTTCGTACCTTTTCACGGGCCCATCTGATTTTCAAATACTGGAAAATGATGGCAGCTCAAAATTGATCATCACTGAACAGGTAAGGGGCTGTAGCCCGGGGGGGGGGGGGGGGGGGGGGGGCCGTCGTATTTTTAGGGGTTGAAATCGGCGATCTGGTATTTTTTAGGGGTTCGAAAATAAAAAACGGCATGGTAAGAAAAATAGGTATTTTTTAGGGGGTTCTCACGCAAATAAGGTAGTGTTTTTGAAAGTCGAGAGGATACATTTGATGTATATTAAATAAACGGCCAGAATAAAATTTAATCTGTCAAAATTGTTGGTATTTTTTAGGGTATTTTCAGACTGAGGGGTATTTTTTAGGGTGGAAATTTTTTCCGACCAGGTATTTTTTAGGGTCAAAATTCGAGTTTCCCGACGGTCACCCCTAGCATTTTAACCTTAGAGTCCCCCCCCCCCTTCCCCCCCGGGGCTGTAGAGTACATCCCGAGGCTGACTTATATTGGGCCTGGGCTAAACGCCGCGCTACTGCCGTTTGAACTTAATTTTAATGAAACACTTGTCATACGTGTTTTAGGAAACCAAAAGCGCATGTGCGACGCTTTGCCTCGCGGATAGAAAATTGCGAATTAAAAGTGCAACGCTGGCGCGACAGCTACCGAAACAAATTGCATTGAGTTCGACACGGAAGTAACATGGCGCTTAGCCCAGACCTAACCTGTCCATATTGCGCCATTTTCGTTACCAAAAACGTTATATTTCTATTATTACTTATTCAGTACTCTCTTAACTATCCGCTTATGGCAGACAATTATAACACGGTATTCATGGAAAACAGACGTTTTTTTCTTATTTTGACATTGTTAAAGTAATGTTTACAACATGAGCAGCCGTGTTGTATCAGATTTACAACACGAGCGCGTAGCGCGAGTGATGTAGATCTGATACAACACGGATGCGAATGTTGTAAACTACTTAAAAAATTCATCGCTTCTAGTGTCCGCTGTTTTAAAAATCTTGTAAATTTGGCAGAGAAACTTCAAGATATGTTTCATGAAAGTTGCTATGCAAATTAGTTACAACCACTAGTGGTTGTATCAGAATTACAACACGCTACGGTCCCGTGAATCTTATTGTGTTTCTATTGTGTTGTTCTTATTAATTATTCATGAATTTTTAACATTATTTTAAGCATTGATTAAATCATGATTAGTATATTGTAAGCAATACAGTTGATTGATTACGTAGAGGAATGTATGTAAAGTTTGTGCGTCATATTTTAATATAGTCTCGATTTCCAGCCGTTATATTTGTATCGGCCTGCGGATCCGGCACACTACAACAAGAGCTGGGAATCCAGCCTACATGTTTTATGTGCCAAAAAATAGAAGATAATGATTATGGAGTGCGTGTGCGCGCCTCGGGGGTCGGGCAGTATTTGTGTACCAAATTAACTTCGACATGTGGCTCCGCACCCAAGGATGCTTAAGAAAGTTGACGCCCCATCGAGTAACGTAAATTTAAATGTGACCCCCTCTATTCATAGCTATGCTAATAAAATAACGCTATTACCTGCCGAAGCTCGTTAATTAATGGTTTTATGCTTGCACAGCGTTGCGTTATTCAACAACTTTTAAAGAGTATAAAATCGTTTTGAAATGTTTAGACATTTCTAAACACACAAGAGCCGATCCAACGAGCACTCCCTCCTAAAGCCTTTTTTTGCTATAATTGCAGGTGTTTCTGTTTTAATGCTAAATTTGTGAATTTTGGAAAAATACTATAGTCTGTTCCTTTTAGCCAGGTGGCAGCTTGAGTAATGTTTTCCGAGGAGAAGGGGGGTAACAACAACAACAATAACACAACAACAACTGACAACAATAACAATACTTTATTTACCGAGAGGGATAACATCATCTGTGAAAATAACTTGAAACCGGTAAAACACCTTGTACTTCTTCAAAGGCCGCAATGTTTACTTAAGGTAGGAAGTGGCAACAAACTCTACCGCAGCGGTCGAGAATCAGACTTTAAGGGACATGGCCTAGGAAACACTAAAATAATTATTGCCACAAAATACAAAAACATTCTCTGAAATTGATAGAGTCAGATTAAAGAAAGAAGTACGGAAAATTTCATGGATTACGATGAAAGATTGCTGATGGCAAATAATGTTTGAAGAAAGATTGAGGTGTTTTAACACCTGGAACAGGGGCAAATTAGGCCAATTCGTATCTCGAGTTTGTTCTTCGGTCACAAAATGTATATTCCCGACCTACACAAATTTGAAAGGGTTATTTTGACTCCGAGCGGATGGAAGTGGTCACGTGACCAGATAAAGATAAAATCTTTTTCTTAAAACGGGGTGAGCATATTTCTATTAAGAGAATTGCACTTTATCTGACAAAGTTACGTTTGATGGTGCTCTTCAAGAATCTGTTTGGAGTGATTGACTATCATGTGTTATTCTAGAGACATAAGTAAAACAGGTCACGTGACCTGTTTCCCATAACAGTAAGATATCCCCCAGCACTCCAAACAGATTCTTGTAAAATTCTTCGAGTATAACACGAATCTGCAAGAAGCTATCTTTCTTAGATGAATTTCGCCACCCCATTTTAAAGCGTCATTTTTTGCTATTGGAGGTCACGCGACCAGGCAAATTTTATGTCGCAATACCCAAAACGACGAATCTTTGGGTGAAATACCAACTCGATATGCCATAAACAGAGTGACATATGTTGAAAAATGTGATTTGGGAGGGGTCCAGAGTCGGATTTCCTCATGTAAGCTGTAATTACAATCCGCGAATATCTTTGCAATCCTACATCACCATATCAAGATGAAAGCATTCTCTACAAATTTGACTTGTTATTTTTATTATTTGTGATGATATAATTTTGATGTTTTCGGTGACCATGTCCCTTTAAGTCGAGTGCATGGAGGCTATCGCTGATACGTTCCTGGTGCTTTTTGTTTCTATCCAAGCCTCGACCGCATTCATGTACGGATATCCGGATGACAAAAGGTAGCGGCGTCTACACCATCGTGCCCCACACATCACCCATCCATGTGTTCTGTGATATGGAGACGGAAGGTGGTGGATGGACCGTTATACAGAGGCACAAGGAGCACCATGTGGATTTCAAACAAAATTGGGCCACGTACAAGCAAGGATTCGGTCCTGATTTGTCGCGTGATTTCTGGCTTGGGCTAGAGAACTTGTACCTTATGACGTCACAACAGGCATATCGCCTGAGAGTTGACATTGAAAGTCCTTTTGACGGCGTGAAAGTGTATGCTGAGTATGACAAGTTTGCGGTTGGCGATGAGATGTCCAAGTACCGATTGACGGTTGGGAATTATACAGGTATGTAATATCTCTAAAGGCCGATTCACACGTGGCGTGAGTTCAGCTGCGATGTCGCGATCCGATGGCGATATCATATCACGCGGAGTGAACGGCCGGCGATCTTATGATGATTTCTTGCGATGTCGCCGCGACGTCGCAGGCGTTTTGAACATGTTCAAATTCCACTGCGATGCACGGGTGCGATTTCTTCGACCTCCGGTCTCGGTTAGTATTTTCAAGACCTCGGTCACGGTATTTCACGATCCGGACCTCCCAGCCGGTAAATAACATATATGTATCTGACCTACAATATAGGTCACGGTAACCATTTGCGCGCGCATGTATTTATCGAAAAAATCAAATTTTAGAGTTGAAAAAAATAAATAAGTTATTTACCGGCTTTATGTCGGTCCATATAGGGAAAACTGTGGCCTCGGTCACATTTTTTCCCTATACGGACTTCCCAGCCAGTAAAAAACATATATATCTTCGCGCACCCATGTAACATCTTCTCTATACATTTTTATATTGTTCGTATAGCGCTGTTCGCGCTGACGTCATCCATTGTTATTAGTACCAACCAGAGATCGATTCGTTCATACAACAAAGGCAGGGGCGTAGCCAGGGGGGGGGGGGGGGGGGGGGTTCCAGGGGTTCCGGAACCCCCCTCTCCCGCAGCGGAACCCCCCTCGCATCTGTTCTGGACCGACTTATTACTAAAATTCGGTAAATATTTAATAGACAACAAATAAAAGCTCCGATAAAATGTAGCAAATTTCTTCAAACGCTAGTTTTTTCCCGAGATCAATATTTTTGGCTGGGTTTCCTGTGGCGAGAACGCAAAAAAACGTCCGATTTATGTGGAGTTTTTAATTTTTTGAATTTTGGAACCCCCCCTCTCATAAGTGCTGGCTACGCCCCTGAAAGGGTGCTGGCAATCTACGGTTGGCACATTAGCATTAGAATGGCAATGTTGATAAACTGTGAATAGCGCTATTTTCCCATTTTGATTTGTAGTTTTCACGGAGCCTGTCACGCAACTGCGCAGCTGTTCTGCGCATCTCAAATCAGAGAAGTATCATTATCGTACCCGCTCCCCGGCTCGTCTGCTCGCAAGGGAGGCTCTGGGGACATCCATTTGAGGGCCGTTGCTGATTGGTTGATTTTGAGCGCTGGAGCATGCGCTGAAAGGCCTTTCTCTCAGTGGCTCTGTATTAAATCTCGCGCATGCGTCAGTGGCTGTCACCAGAGCCTCCCCCGCGAGATTACGAGCCGGGGAGCTCTGGGTTCGAGAATGGAGAAGTATTGTCCCGTAACGATGACCAGCGAAGGCTAAAAACCTCGAAAACAAATAGTATATAATCTCGATATTTCTCGATCCATCGGATAATGTTTTATAGCTTTGCATATTCTTAAATAGTTATCTGATAGGATGGTCTGATGAGTTTTACTGATGAATCAATGATCGCTCCTGGAGCATGCGCGTATCGCGTGACGGGCTCTCTTTAAGCATCCATATTTTACGTATTGCTTATTAGGTACGGCCGGCGACTGTTTATCGTACCATAACGGGATGAAGTTCTCCACTATAGATCAGGACAACGATCTGCTCGCAGGTGGAAAATGCACGTACGATCGAGGAGCTGGTGGATGGTGGTACAACGAATGTTTCGAATGCAACCCAAACGGCCGTTATTACGACCCTCCGGTGGAGAGGGAGCGGAGGTGGTACGTGTTTTGGAAACCCTTTAGACAGCAATACCCAGTGAAGATGGAAATGAAGATCCGCGAGTTGCCATAGGGTCTTGGGTTCGAAACCCACGAGTCATTGAAATAGAGTTTTTACTAAACTATGACGTCACAAATGTGAAAATTTCGAATTTACAAAACAACAACAGATTTCTTTATTTACATATCAACACTGAACATTACATACAAAATGAAAAACAAAAAACATGCGTTGGATATGATGCTGCCTAGAAATAACTAACAAGTTAATCGAGCTAGGCAGCAGGACTATTTACGATTATATGAAAAAATCAGACGAGGCACAAATACAAACAAAAGATAACAATAAATGCAATAAAGACGACCCAGGACAAAAAAAAAAACATTTCGTCGGTGATGACAAGTGATGAAAGAGAGGGCGATTTGGGAGAGACTATGAATTTAGAAAATTGGATTTGATAAAAAAAATTGTTTAGTATTTTAGTGCATGAATACTGCCGAGAGACCAAGTCTAAAGAACGTCGAATACCAAAAATAAAGTGAAACTTAAAATGCGACTGAGGTATGGCCCATTTTAATACTTGAAAAAGTTCTGCACGAGGACTGATTGCTGCCAGGGCTCACCGAACTATTTATGCCAAGTACCGAACGTGCGTATTCCTCTACCGCGCAACGGAAATAACTCAATCTCAAACGCCCACCGCGAGGCCCGCACAAGTCTGCCGCTGTTATCTAAACTAACACTTTTACTTAGACTGTCATTCGCTCGAGATAAAATCCATTTCGGTAAATAATGTTTGGTTTTAACAAAACACAGTATTCTGGACCCAGTTCCAAACTTGTGGCAATGAAAGCAAAAATACAGTTAGATGAAAATGTTTGCCAAATCTCCGCGACATCACGCGACAAAAATTGCGGCGGTCGCGCTGAGTTGCTTTTAGTTTACATTATTTAGTGATTTTAAATTGACGTGTACGTGCGAGAAAAATCGCCGCGACTCGCGCGACAAAAATTGCAGCAAAAATTACAAGTGTAATCGGGCCTTAAGAGAACATATGTATTCAGGGAAGCCAAATATCTCGATCGCGTTTCAACAGATTCGCCTCAAATTAAAATCGTGGATACGCGATCGTTTCCAGGCACGTGATATAGCGTCATTGATGACGTCATCACCACACGACCAAAGGCGGATAAACGGTATCCACGATTTCACCGAGGCACTCGGTGCCTTTGATTGTTTCTCGCCATATTTTCTTATGCCCTTTCCAAATCAAGGAACAAATATTGCTGAATCGAGAATTTATCTTTGTGACGTCATCACTTAGTACTCAATATTGTTCTATTCCGACAGGCACACACGAGCCCTCGTTATAAATCACGTGCATAAATGCATCAAGACAGCATATTTTGTCGTTTTAAATCATAGTAAATCTCCCCTGACCTTGTTTGAAAGGCCTGGAAGTATCGTACCCAGTGTAGCGTTCCCGACCCGGTTGCAGGGGTTGCGTCGAGGGCCAAGGTCCGCCGAGTTGAATGTGTTTCATCTATTTATTTTCCATGATTGAAATGATTTACGGGACGCCACAAACAAGTGCGGTAAGAACTACAAAGTGACATATAGTGAAGTATTAGCTACGCTACAATTATTCAAATGCGACCGAGAGTGGTAAACAAACGTAAACAACTTACATCCGTAGACTCAAAATACCCCAGCGGTAATGCTCCGAAAACGTCTCTAAACTCCAACTATAATGCTCCAAAAACTCTCTCCAAACTCCAGCTATAATGATCTTTAGGTTTCCTAAACAACACTTTTAGGATGTTTAGGATCCTTTACTCTACTTCTTAGATAGAGGGCCTTTAGGATCTTTAGGATTTTTTTAGGATTCTTAGGATCTTTAGGTTCCTAAACAACACTTTTAGGATGTTTAGGATCCTTGACTCTACTTCTTAGATAGAGGGCCTTTAGGATCTTTAGGTTTTTAGTTTTCTTAGGATCTTTAGGTTTCCTAAACAACACTTTAAGGATGTTTAGGATCCTTGACCCTACTTCATTGATAAAGGGCCTTTAGGATCTTTAGGATTTTTAGGTTTTTTAGGATTCTTAGGATTTTTAGGTTTCCTAAACACTACTTTTAGGATTTTTAGGATCCTTGTCTGTACTACACTGGTAGAGGGCCTTTAGGATTTTTAGGTTCTTTAGGATTCTTAGGATTTTTAGGTTTCCTAAACAATAATTTTAGGATTTTTAGGATCCTTGTCTGTACTACACTGGTAGAGGGCCTTTAGGATTTTTAGGATTCTTAGGATTTTTAGGTTTCCTAAACAATACTTTTAGGATTTTTACGATCCTTGTCTCTACTACATCGATAGAGGACCTTTAGGATTTTTAGGTTCTTTAGGATTCTTAGGATTTTTAGGTTTCCTAAACAATACTTTTAGGATTTTTAGGATCCTTGAATCTACTACATTGATAGAGGGCCTTTAGGATGTTTAGGTTTTTTAGGTTTTTAGTTTTCTTAGGATCTTTAGGTTTCCTAAACAACACTTTTAGGATGTTTAGGATCCTTGACTCTACTTCTTAGATAGAGGGCCTTTAGGATCTTTAGGATTTTTAGGTTTTTAGGATTCTTAGGAGTTTTAGGTTTCCTAAACACTACTTTTAGGATTTTTAGGATCCTTGTCTGTACTACACTGGTAGAGGGCCTTTAGGATTTTTAGGTTCTTTAGGATTCTTAGGTTTCCTAAACAATACTTTTAGGATTTTTAGAATCCTTCCGTTGTCTGTACTACACTGGTAGAGGGCCTTTAGGATTTTTAGGTTTTTTAGGATTCTTAGGATTTTTAGGTTTCCTAAACAATACTTTTAGGATTTTAGGATCCTTGACTCTACTTCTTAGATAGAGGGCCTTTAGGATCTTTAGGATTTTTAGGTTCTTTAGGATTCTTAGGATTTTTAGGTTTCCTAAACAAGACTTTTAGGATTTTTAGGATCCTTGTCTCTACTACATGATAGAGGAGGATCCTTGACTCTACTTCATTGATAAAGGGCCTTTAGGATCTTTAGGTTTCCTAAACAACACTTTTAGGATTTTTAGGATCCTTGTCTTTACTACATGGATAGAGGGCCTTTAGGATTTTTAGGTTTTTTAGGATTCTTAGGATTTTTAGGTTTCCTAAAGCTTACTTTTAGGATTTTTAGGATCCTTGTCTCTACTACATGGATAGAGGGCCCTTAGGATTTTTAGGTTTCCTAAACAATACTTTTAGGATTTTTAGGATCCTTGTCTCTACTACATGGATAGAGGCCCTTTAGGATTTTTAGGTTTTTTAGTTTTCTTAGGATTTTTAGGTTTCCTAAACAACACTTTTAGGATTTTTAGGATCCTTGTGTCTACAGAGTAAAGACCTAAAGATATCCTAAAAATCATAACTTATGCTCCCTTTAGGATTTTTATATTTTTAGGATTCTTAGGATTTTTAGGTTTCCTAAACAATACTTTTAGGATTTTTAGGATCCTTGTCTCTACTACATTGATAGAGGGCCTTTAGGATTTTTAGGTTTTTTAGGATTTTTAGGATTTTTAGGTTTCCTAAACAATACTTTTAGGATTTTTAGGATCCTTGTCTCTACTACATTGATAAAGGGCCTTTAGGATTTTTAGGTTTTTTAGGATTCTTAGGATTTTTAGGTTTCCTAAACAATACTTTTAGGATTTTTAGGATCCTTGTCTCTACTACATTGATAGAGGGCCTTTAGGATTTTTAGGTTTTTTAGGATTTTAGGTTTCCTAAACAACACTTTTAGGATTTTTACGATCCCAGACTTTGCGGTTTGAGAACGACGAATAATTAGACTACACCGTTTTCAAACGAAAACGGATACTTATGCTCCGTTTTCAAAAAGATTTGCGTCCACACTTATAGTTTTCGTATTGTTTTCCCCGTTTTCGGTGATCGTTTTCAGTGTGGACGATAGCCGTATCCGGAGCAAAATGTATCCGTTTTCATTTCAAAACTGTGTAGTGTGGACGGGGTCTTAATGTTTGACTAGTGGGAACCATATTTGTCAGAACGTAGAATAAGTTATATTATCGTCAACTGAAAGGAAGTTGTTTATAAATGATGTGAGACGCTAGTCAGCACGTGATTTGGATAATTTAGTTGCGGTTTGAGAAGGAGGAATAATTGTTGGACTAGGAACCCATATTTGTCAGAACGAAGAATTGAGTGATATATGGACAACTAAAAGGAAGTTGTTTATAAATGATGTGAGACGCTATTCAGCAGCGTGATTTCGATTAGTTTGCGCTTTGATAACAAGGATATTTAATGACTAAAAATCCTAAACGATGGTACCCTTACTTGTCAGAACGAAGACTAATTTCTAATCGACAATCACAGACTTTGCGCTTTGAGAACGATAATTTTAGGACTAGCGGAACCCATATTTGTCAGAACGAATAAGTTATAGTATGCGGCACGTTAATGTTGTGATTTGAAACCTGTGATTTTACTAGTCGAATGCATATTTCTCAGAACGAAGAATAAGTTATAATTCACAATCACAGACTTTGCGCTTTGAGAACGACGATTAAGTATGTTTGACTAGTGGAATCCATAATTTGTCAGAACGAAGAATAAGTTATATTATCGACAACTGAAAGATGATGTGAGACGCTTATAGTCAGCACAGGGGCGTAGCCAGGGGGGGGTTCCAGGGGTTCCGGAACCCCCCCTTTCCCGCAGCGGAACCCCCCTCGCCACTGTTCTGGACCGACTTATTACTAAAATTCGGTAAATATTTAATAGACAACAAATAAAAGCTCCAATAAAATGTAGCAAATTTCTTCAAACGCTAGTTTTTTCCCGAGATCAATATTTTTGGCTGGGTTTCCTGTGGCGAGAACGCAAAAAAAAGTCCGATTTATGTGGAGTTTTTTATTTTTTTGAATTTTGGAACCCCCCCTCTCATAAGTGCTGGCTACGCCCCTGCAGCAGCGTGATTTGGATTAGTTTGCGCTTTGAGAACGAGGAATAATTGTAGGACTAGTGGAACCCATATTGTTCAGAACAAAGATAAGTTATAGTAATATGCGGCACGTTAATGTTGTGATTTTACTAGTCCAATGCATATTTGTCAGAACGAAGAATAAGTTATCACAATCACAGACTTTGCGCTTTGAGAACAACGATTAAGTATGTTTGACTAGTGGAATCCATATTTGTCAGAACGAAGAATGAGTTATAATTCACAATCACAGACTTTGCGCTTTGAGAACGTCGAATAAGTAATGTTTGACTAGTGGAATCTATATTTGTCAGAACTAAGAATAAGTTATATTATCGACAACTGAAATGAACTTGTTAATAAATACGGTGAGACGCTAGGCAGCAGCGTGTGTTTATAAATGATGTTAGACGCTAGTCAGCAGCGTGATTTGGATTAGTTTGCGCTTTGAGAACGAGGAATAATTCACAATCACAGACTTTGCGCTTTGAGAACGACGAATAAGTAATGTTTGACTAGTGGAATATATATTTGTCAAAACGAAGAATAAGTTATATTATCGACAACTGAAAGGAACTTGTTGATAATTACGGTGAGACGCAAGGCAGCAGCGTGTGTTTATAAATGGACGCTAGTCAGCAGCGTGATTTGGATTAGTTTGCGCTTTGAGAACGAAGAATAATTGTAGGACTAGTGGAACTCATATTGGTCAGAACAAAGATAAGTTATAGTAATATGTGGCACGTTAATGTTGTGATTTTACTAGTTCGAATGCATATTGTCAGAACGAAGAATAAGTTATCACAATCACAGACTTTGCGCTTTGAGAACGACGAATAAGTAATGTTTGACTGTGGAATCCATATTTGTCAGAACAAAGAGTAAGTGATATTATGGGGACAACTGAAAGGAACTTGTTTATAAATGATGTGAGACGCTAGTCAGCAGCGTGATTTGGATTAGTTTGCGCTTTGAGAACCTCATGAATGTAGTTGAGACAAGGATCCTAAAAATCCTAAAAGTGTTGTTTAGGAAACCTAAAAATCCTAAGAAAACTAAAAAACCTAAAAATCCTAAAGGGCCTCTATCCATGTAGTAAAGACAAGGATCCTAAAAATCCTAAAAGTATTGTTTAGGAAACCTAAAAATCCTAAGAAAACTAAAAAACCTAAAAATCCTAAAGGGCCTCTATCCATGTAGTAGAGACAAGGATCCTAAAAATTCTAAAAGTATTGTTTAGGAAACCTAAAAATCCTAAGAATCCTAAAAAACCTAAAAATCCTAAAGGCCCTCTATCCATGTAGTAAAGACAAGGATCCTAAAAATCCTAAAAGTATTGTTTAGGAAACCTAAAAATCCTAAGAATCCTAAAAAACCTAAAAATCCTAAAGACCCTCTATCCATGTAGTAGAGACAAGGATCCTAAAAATCCTAAAAGTATTGTTTAGGAAACCTAAAAATCCTAAGAATCTTAAAAAACCTAAAAATCCTAAAGGCCCTCTATCAATGTAGTGGAATCAAGGATCCTAAAAATCCTAAAAGTATTGTTTAGGAAGCCTAAAAATCCTAAGAAAACTAAAAACCTAAAAATCCTAAAGGGCCTCTATCCATGTAGTAAAGACAAGGATCCTAAAAATCCTAAAAGTATTGTTTAGGAAACCTAAAAATCCTAAGAAAACTAAAAAACCTAAAAATCCTAAAGGGCCTCTATCCATGTAGTAGAGACAAGGATCCTAAAAATTCTAAAAGTATTGTTTAGGAAACCTAAAAATCCTAAGAATCCTAAAAAACCTAAAAATCCTAAAGGCCCTCTATCCATGTAGTAAAGACAAGGATCCTAAAAATCCTAAAAGTATTGTTTAGGAAACCTAAAAATCCTAAGAATCCTAAAAAACCTAAAAATCCTAAAGACCCTCTATCCATGTAGTAGAGACAAGGATCCTAAAAATCCTAAAAGTATTGTTTAGGAAACCTAAAAATCCTAAGAATCTTAAAAAACCTAAAAATCCTAAAGGCCCTCTATCAATGTAGTGGAATCAAGGATCCTAAAAATCCTAAAAGTATTGTTTAGGAAGCCTAAAAATCCTAAGAATCCTAAAAAAACTAAAAATCCTAAAGGGAGCATAAGTTATGATTTTTAGGATATCTTTAGATCTTTAGTTAGTAGACACAAGGATCCTAAAAATCCTAAAAGTGTTGTTTAGGAAACTTAAAAATCCTACGTAAACTAAAAACCTAAAGATCCTAAAGGGAGCATAAGTTATGATTTTTAGGATATCTTTAGGTCTTTACTCTGTAGACACAAGGATCCTAAAAATACTAAAAGTGTTGTTTAGGAAACCTAAAAATCCTATGAAAACTAAAAAAACCTAAAAATCCTAAAGGGCCTCTATCCATGTAGTAGAGAGAAGGATCCTAAAAATCCTAAAAGTATTGTTTATAGGAAACCTAAAACTCCTAAGAAAACTAAAAGACCTAGAGATCCTAAAGGGAGCATAAGTTGTGATTTTTAGGATATCTTTAGGTATTTACTTAGTAGACACAAGGATCCTAAAAATCCTAAAAGTGTTGTTTAGGAAACCTAAAAATCCTAAGAAAACTAAAAAACCTAAAATCATAAAGGGAGCATAAGTTATGATTTTTAAGATATCTGTAACATGGGTTCTCTGTGTTCACCTGAACGCGTGGGAGACTGGGCCGAGCAGGGTTTGAAGGGAACCGGCGCGCGTGTGTAGTGTGCGTGTTGGTTGGAATTTGGGCAGGTTGAGAGAAGTAATAGTTCTGCGATATCGGTCGAGGTCTCCTTTTAATAGTGCCCTGTACATTACAAGTAAGTTCTCCTGGAAATAAAAGGAGCTTGGTTACATTTGGCGCCCAACGTGGGGCACTCGTATTTGTGGAAACCGAAGACCGAAATGCAAAGACACAAGCATCTTTGGCTGTGAAAGTGGAACAGGAATTAAAGCCGTAGGCACAAGAATAACTTCGGCTGCGAAAGTGGAAAAGTTCAACTTTGGTCACTTCATCTGGTCACTTCATTTGAGTGGTCTTATTCATTGAGTGGAAACCATTGTGATTGACAGAGTTTAGTAAAGGAGTTGTAGGAGGTTACGAGGAGTGTGGGAACATCGTATTGGTGGTCTCAATTGGAGTTTTGGGGTTCAAGAATTTTGATTGGGATTTCAAATTTCCCGCAAACACTTGGAAGGGATAAAGTTTCTGCAAGACTACGTCGTGTCTTCAAAACAAGGAACACAAGCCTTATTCAAAGTGTGGACAGCTCTAAAACGTCAGATAAGTGAATACAAGGAACATAATATTTAACATAAGTGCTTTTGAGTGAAATATTATTTAGTAAGTAAAATCTGCATTGATAATTGTTCAGCTTCTTAAAAATTCCCTAGGGCACGCCTTTAAGTAAACTATTGAACTATTGAAATTGAAGCGTCACGCATTCGCGATCCATTCGTACAACATTGAATATTACTAGTAGCTGAAGTATTAATCGCTGTAACGATATAAGGAACGTTTATTATTAAGAAATAATTTAAGGTAATTTAGAGTAATTTTCTGTTCCATTTGTGACAAAAATAAGAGATTTATTTGAGCAATTAACTGGAATATTATTGTTGTTTATATTAGTTGAACATTTATATAAAGCATAAGCGTCACATAAGGACTGTTTATTACAATTAAGTTCGTCAAGATAAGTCATTGTAATTTCCAATTGTATAATATTCTGTAATCTGTATTTAGGTAGCCATTGCTAATAGGATTTCGGAAGGTCACCTCTGCATCTGCGCAACTATTATTTGTTTTGTTTTGTTTTGTTTTCGGAGTTTTCTTGTTGTGGTTTCCTTCACCTGTCTTAGACCAAGTCGTCACGCGTCTCAGGTTGGATTCAGAGTGGTTGCTTTTTAGATACCAATTTAAGGGCTCTACGTGTTTATTATTGTTGTTGTCTGTTGTTATCTAGTACTGTATAGTGTTATCGTCCATAGTATTTGTGTTCCTGTTAAGTGTTATATTGTTGTCATTCTGGCATTATTATTATTCTTGTTTGTTTGTTTGTCATGGATCCTGAGGAAGGCGATGAAGCCATGATATCTCAGTATGCTGAAGCAGTAAAACTTCTCAGAGATTCAGGTTTGTTTAAAGTAGAACCGGTAGATCATCTTAGCACAATTCTAGATCAAGAACCAAATACATCTCAGGCTAGTCCTATGTTAGCTCAAGGCCCTACTACATCTCCGGGTAGTCCGATTTTGTATCAAGGGCCTAGTGGTTCTTCGGCTCGCGGGCCAGGGGGTCACAAGGATAGTTCTGGTGGGTATTTAGCCTCACTTGTTGCACACCCTGGTAGTGGAGTCACACCAAGAGCTGGTGAGTATGATTATTCTACAGAACGTGGTGACGGAACGGAACATTACAAAAGTTTCAAAGTCAAAAGGGCCAGTTCCTACACGCAAGTTAACCCTCCAAAACCACCCGTCAAGAGTGAGTTCCATGGTAAGGGTAGGCGCAGTAGTGGATATGGCGTTCCCTATTTCTACACCCCTCGACAACCACCATCGCGGTTTGCGGAAGCGCAAGTATTCGCACAGCCCCCGCGTCTCCCTGTATTCTCAGGCAGTAATGCAAAAGGTGAAATTGACTTCGAATCTTGGAAATTTGAAGTGAAGTGTCTTGCGAGAGATGGCATTCAACCGAAGGATATATTATTACAGAGTGCTAGACGTTCATTGAGAGGTGACGCTGCCCGCCTAGTGATGCATTTAGGTGAAGATGCAACCCTTGAGGAAATCATATACAAATTAGAGGGAGTATATGGCACTGTTGAAAGTGGCTCTATTATTTTGCAGAAGTTTTACAATAGCAAACAGGAAGAAGATGAATCTGTAGCAGCTTTCGGATGTCGTTTGGAGGACCTCATAGGCAAAGCTGTGAATAGAGGAATTGTGAGAGGATCACAGGTAAGTGAAATGCTGTGTAATAAATTTTGGACTGGGCTGAATGATGAAAGAGTTAAAAATGCAACTAGATACAAGTATGACCAAATCAAGAATTTTGATAAGTTACGAGCTGAGGTTAGAGCCGCTGAACAAGAAGTGAAAGAGAGTTATAAGATCGAGAGTAGGAGTTCTAAAGCCGAGACGAAAGTGAGCACTTGTTTACATCAAGTTAATGATTCAAGGAAGAGTGACGAAAAGGATATGAAAACCATGCTAGAGGAGGTTATGAAGAAAGTAGATGCACTGGAAGTCAAGGTTAAGCAGCAGCCTGATTCTAATAGCATTCTTAGTCAAATCCTTTCCAGACTTGAAGCTATCGAGGAAAAGCAGTTCAAGAATATGGCTGATCGTTTACCACTCGGTGGCCAGGAACAAGCGTCTGGAGGAAGAGGTCCGAAGCAACCAGACTCAGGATTTTCGTCAAACTCGAGAGGGTCGCTGCCAAGGGGCGGGCGGTAGGCCCCGATGCTACACGCCCTAAGCAGTTACTGGTTGGCCATGCAAATGTGAGTATAGCTTATGTCAATGGTTCTCCCTGTAACTCGCTAATAGATACTGGATCACAGATTACTACCATTACGCAATCATTTTTGGAGGAATTTCTTCCTGAATGTGAGATTAAAACCTTGGATGATGTCATTTCTGTCGAAGGAGCTGGCGGACAGCAACTTATGTTCCAGGGTCTTGTTGAGATTACTTTATCTTTCCATGAAGGTACCAATGGGAACGATGACGAATTTGAGACACTGGCCCTGGTAGTCCCTGACACTAATTTTAATAAACATGTACCTATGGTGATTGGCACGAACTTGATATCGCGCTGTAGAGATCACTGCATTAATGAATATGGATGCTGTTTCTTGCAGAAGGTCAAGTTATCATCTGCTTGGAGGTTAGCCTACCAGTATCTGGTACAACAACAGCGGGTTTGTCGTAAGGTTTTGAGTAAGAAAGTCAAGACTACGTCGGACGCCCCGAATGTTGTACATGCAAATGAGGTGAAGATCATATGGTCAAGTGTTAAAACCAAAGATGTCAGCGCTACTTGTCCTGTTATTCCAGAAGAAGCGTCCTCTCAACTTCCCCAGCCCTTACAGATTGTTCCTACTGTGGTCCAACTTGAGATGAACGGCAAGGAGAACATAATTCCTATCGAGGTATGCAACCCGACAAAGAAAGATATCATTATACCCCGCAAGTCAACTATATGTTTCTTACAACAAATAACAGTTCTTGATACATCCAAACCAATGACCCAATCAGATAGCGACCATCCTGATGCTACTAATGAACCTTTTAGTTTTGAAAGCTCGAGCATGGATGAAAGCCAGAGAGAAAAAGCAGCCGCTATGCTAGGAAAGTGGAACCATGAAGTATTTTCCCAAGGCGCGCATGATCTCGGTTGCACATCACATGTGAAGCACGCTATTCATCTATCAGACCCACATCCTTTCAAGCAGAGGCATCGACGAGTTCCCCCTGCGCAGTACGAGGAAGTTCGCCAAAACCTACAAGACATGTTAAATGCTGGAGTCATCAGGGAGTCGCACAGTCCCTGGTCATCTCCCGTAGTTTTGGTTAGGAAACGGGACGGAAGCTTACGATTCTGTATTGATTTTAGGAAACTGAATTCACGGACGGTCAAAGATGCTTATTCTTTACCCCGAATAGATGAAGCCCTAGAAGCTATGTCTGGTTCTGCCTGGTTTACTACTTTGGACCTCAAGAGTGGATATTGGCAGATAGAAATCGAAGAGCATGATAAAGCGAAAACGGCTTTCACTGTTGGTCCGTTGGGGTTTTATGAATGCAATCGAATGGCCTTTGGCTTAACAAACGCTCCGGCCACCTTTCAGAGATTAATGGAACACTGCTTAATGGAGCTAAATTTTCGTCAGTGCATCGTGTACATTGATGACATAGTTGTCTTCTCCAAAACCTTTGAAGAACATCTACAAAGACTTGAAGCGGTTTTCTCCAAGCTCAAGGAATATGGCCTGAAGTTAAAGCCTTCAAAGTGCAACTTCTTTCAAGATAAAGTGAAGTATCTTGGTCACATTATTTCACGTAACGGCATTGAGACTGATCCCGAAAAGATCGAGGCATTGCGAACGTGGCCAGCTCCAACAAGTAACGAGGAATTAAGAACATTCCTGGGATTTGCAGGATATTATAGAAAGTTCGTGCCTGGCTTTTCTAGACTAGTGAAGCCATTGAATGACCTATTGGCAGGCATGGAGCAGGTAAAAGGAGGAAGAAAGTTTAAGGAACCATTGGAATGGACGAGTGAGTGCCAGGAGGCCTTTGAGAAGGTAATCGAGATCCTATCCTCACCCCCAATTCTAGCTTATCCTAATTTTGATCTTCCCTTTGTCTTGAATACAGATGCGAGTATTGAGGGACTTGGTGCGACACTCTATCAGGTTGAACCTGATGGCACTGAGAAAGTAATCTCCTATGCAAGTAGAGGTTTGAAGAAGTCAGAGCGCAACTATCCTGCACACAAACTTGAATTCTTGTGCTTGAAATGGGCTATTACTGACAAATTCCATGATTACCTATATGGCCGAGATTTCACCGTTAGGACTGATAATAACCCATTGACCTATGTGACCACTACTGCAAAATTGGACGCGACCGGGCATCGTTGGCTAGCTGCTTTAGCGACCTACAGCTTCACCATTATCTACCGCTCGGGTAAAAAGAACAAAGACGCCGATGGACTCTCACGAAGGCCGCAGTCAGAAAAACTTTCCACTGAACGAGAAGAAGGAAGTATTATAACACCAGATGCCTTCAATGCCCTTTGTCAGAACCTAGACGTACATCGAGAATCAGAGATGGAGCCCAGTGGTACCTCGACACCTCTAATTGAAGCGTATTGTATGGGGGCTCAAGCGCTAGATGCTATATTAGATAACTGCGCAATTGGAACAAATGTTGAGACAGAGCTGACACGGAATGAGCTGAGAAAGTTACAAGAAGATGATGAAACAGTTGCTCGAGCAATATTATATCTTAAGCGCGATAAACGACCGACAAACAGAGAATTGAAAGACGAGAGCGTCGCAGTCAAGCGAATGGTGAAAGATTGGGATAGATTTTGTTTCAAAGATGGAATTTTGTACAGAAAACGAGTAGAGGATGGCAACGAAACTTGTCAGTTGGTGCTGCCTACAAAGCTCAGAGAAAAATGCTTTTCTGGAATTCATGACAACATGGGACACTTTGCAGTAGCACGGACACTAGAATTGGCTCGTTCGCGATTTTGGTACCCTGGAATGGCCAAAGACATTGAAGAGAGAGTCAAGATGTGCAAGCCATGCACCTTGCGCAAGGTTCCGCATCCCGTAAGGTCGCTCCATTAGTCAACATCACTTCCACAGAGCCCATGGAACTAGTCTGCATTGATTACCCGAAGCTGGAGAAGTCTAAGGGAGGTATAGAAAACATATTAATCATCACTGATCACTTCACACGCTATGCGCAAGCAATTCCTACCACCAACCAAACAGCCAAAACGACGGCCCGTGTTATCTTTGACAAATTCGTAATCCATTATGGATTCCCAACACGGTTGCACAGTGACCAAGGCAGAAATTTCGAATCCGATGTCATAAAGCAGCTCTGCAAGCTGGGTGGTATGGAAAAGTCGAGAACCACACCTTATCATCCGATGGGAAATGGACTCTGTGAAAGATTTAATAGAACCCTCTTGAATATGCTGGGTACTCTTACAGATGAACAGAAGTCCAGCTGGAAAGACTTTGTTTCCCCCCTAGTACACGCTTATAATGTTACCAAACATGATTCAACGGGATACTCTCCTTTCTTTTTGATGTTTGGGAGACATCCAAGACTCGCAGTAGATGTCTACCTGGGAAACAATTCAACTGCCGTTGGAGAGGAACGCTCAGCAGAAGAAAAACAGGGGAAGGAGGTACGCTACATTGCTAATCTTCGCAAACGTCTAGATTATGCGTACAGGAAAGTAACTGAAAACACAGGAAAAGCCGCCCAGAAGAACAAGAAGTACTATGATCGTAAAGCACGTGAAAACAACCTTTCTCCGGGAGATAGCGTCCTTGTAAAGAATGTGACGCCCACCGGAAAAATGGCAAACTTCTGGGAGAGCAACATTTATAAAGTCTTGCATAAGCCCAACAAAGATATTCCTGTGTATGAAGTTAAACGAGAAGACGGAAAAGGAAAAAAGAGAATGCTACACAGAAATCTCTTACAACCTTGTAAACTTGACGCTACCATTGAGACACTAAAACAGTCAGGTGCATACAGAAAAACAAAAACAAAAATGAAATCCCAAATTCAGCAGTGTGCGGAAGAAAAATCTCAAGGTCACGATTACTCGGAAAAGACGTCAAGCGACGACAGTGAAGAGGAGTCACCAAGTTACACACTCCGGCTGCGACCGAGGCCTGAGATTAGCAGAAGGCATGCCTTAACGAAGTCAAACGCTGCGTCAACTGGTGAGTGCGCTACAACACTAGAGTTGAGCTCCCGAGCATCCAGTGTGGGTACAGCACCGCTAGATTGCGACCATGGTGTAGAGACCTCAAGTACCAGTAATGAAATAAGCTGTTCCAATTATCAGGAGGAAGGCTTTAACAGTGAGACAAGAGAAACGTCAGCTCGAAGTAGCGAACCGATCCCTGATTCTAGTAGCAATGAACCCACCACGGAAGTTGATTCTACTTGCAATGAAACTACCCTGGAAGTGGAAACGTCTTTGGAAATAGAAGGAATGCCTAGGCGATCTAACAGAATCCGCAGGGTGCCCGCCTGGATGGAAAAGCCAGAATGGGTTTGCTACGCGCACGTTTGATGCTAAGTAATATAGAAACTGTCTTTTAGTTCATTTCCAGCTTCCCAGGAGGTTCAACAACTTCACGGTAAGAAAGTCCTATGGATGTTTGTATTTATGTATTCCCCCTCCCCTAAAAAAAAAACCGGGAAAGGTGTAACATGGGTTCTCTGTGTTCACCTGAACGCGTGGGAGACTGGGCCGAGCAGGGCTTGAAGGGAACCGGCGCGCGTGTGTAGTGTGCGTGTTGGTTGGAATTTGGGCAGGTTGAGAGAAGTAATAGTTCTGCGATATCGGTCGAGGTCTCCTTTTAATAGTGCCCTGTACATTACAAGTAAGTTCTCCTGGAAATAAAAGGAGCTTGGTTACATATCTTTAGGTCTTTAGGTTTCTTAGGATTCCTAAAAATCCTAAAGCCAGTCCATTTCTGGACATAAGTGCGTATAAGCAGTGTAGACAGGTGGTGACTTTTCGGCAGGAGAATTGGGTGCTTCTCTTTGTCTGAAAGTTCCGCTTGTTGCACGCGGTCCCCCACTCGCAGGATTCCGTCGTTATCTAGGTAGGGGCTAAGGCGACTTATCTCCGTGTGCATCTTGGTTGATCGAGTTGTGTTCAGTTTCGGTTTCTTCTTCTTTGCTCCTGTGCCGGTAGTGTCACCGAAAGCGTCTTGTTGGGTGGCGCGGAGGATGGCCGAGAGCGCCTGCGCCATGTCGGTAGGTGTGACTATTCGGGCTCTTTCGGTGTGCTTTGCCTTGTGTTGCCCTTGCTTGTTCCTCCGTTCTCTAAACCTCTTGAGGAAGACGATAAGGTTCGCTACCGCGCGTTGAAGTGTGGACAAGGATGAGAAGCGCGCGAACCTGTGAGACCCTAGCCCCTGTTGCGCCCTGTTTACGCTGATGTGGTTGACTCTGACCTCCCTGCGGACTTCTGGATCGTCGTCGCCGACTTCAGAGGGGATGTCTTGATGCTTGTTGCATCCTGGTGTTCTGAGGAATTCTGGTCCTGTCAGCCAATCTGTGGCTGGTAGTGAGGCGGCACCTGTGCCTCTAGTAGCGAGGTCTGCTGGGTTATTCCCGGTGTCGACGTGCTGCCATTGTGCGGGTTTAGAGAGGCTATGAATGAGCTGGACTCTGTTTGCCACGTACACATAGAAGCGCCACTCTCGTTGGTGATATATCCTAATACGACTTTTGAGTCCGTATAGTAGACCACTTCGTGGATCTGCAAGTCTATTTCATTCAGTACTTTCTTTACTCCTTGGGCTGCGAGCACCGCTCCACATAGCTCCAATCGTGGGACGCTGGTTGCCTGTGTCGGGGCTACCTTGGTTTGCCCGAACATCAGCGTCACGCTCACCTCGTACTCTCGTTGACCTATCGCGGTGTCGCTTGCATCTGAAAAGGCGTGTAGCTCTGATCGTTGTATCTCTCCAAACCAATCGGGTGGTAACATTTAGGGACGGAGAGCTTCTCGAGATGTGTGAGCGAGTCTCGCCATAGTTTCCATTTACACGAGAGAGCTTCTGGTAGCGGGTCGTCCCAACCGAGTGCTTTATTGGCCTTCGTTTTCTTACCAAGAACCACCAGCTGCTGCAATAGAAGCCTCCCTTCGAGCACAACGGGGGTCGCCAATCCGAGAGGATCAAAGATCGAGTTCACGACTGCGAGTACTCCTCCGCGTGTAAATGGCTTGTCGGGAGGGGTGACGCGAAACGTAAACGTGTCATTTTCCAGGTCCCAGGATACGCCGAGAGATATTTGGGCTGGGAGCGCATCGTGACGTAAATCCAGATCTCGCACGTCCTTTCCTCGATCTTCGGCGGATATAGCCTCCATTACGGCGACCGAATTCGAGACGACTTTGTGAAGCCTCATATTCGCGTGTGCCAGGGACGCTTTCACAAGGGCAATCGCCTCGTTTGCGGTGGGTGCGCTTGTCAGCCCATCGTCAACGTAAAAGTTGCGTTTGATGAAGTTCTTCACGTCTGTTCCATAATCCTCCTCGCAATCATCGGCTGTTCTCCTGAGACCGTAAGTCGCTATAGCAGGACTTGGTCCGTTCCCGAAGAGGTCGACCAGCATACGATATTCGACTATCTCCTTCGTCGGGTCGTTGTCCTTGTACCATAGGAAGCGGAGGAAGTCTCTGTGATGAGGGTCCACCTAGAACGAGTGGAACATCTGTTCGATATCACACATCACAGACTTCCTCGCGCCTGAAGCGCAGTAGGACCTCGAGTAGACTGTTCGTCAGGTCTGGGCCGGCCAACAGTTCCTGTTGAGGGAGGTCCCGCTATATTCAGCAGACGAGTCAAAAACAACTGTAACCTGCCCCGATTTTTTGGGATGGTAGACGCCAAAGTGTGGGAGGTACCACACTCGTCCTGAGTCCTCCCGGGTCGGATGCTTTTTCTGGTGGTACACCTCCTCCGCATGGCCTCTCGCCAGCATCTTGCTCACGAACTCGACATAGTCCTCCATCTTCTTTGGCTTTCTCTTTAAGGAACGCAAAAGGCTGTTCAGTCTCTGCGTGGCATGCTCTTTGTTATTTGGCATCTTGGGGGCGGGGCTGCGGAACGGGAGTGGCATTTCCCAGTTACCGCGCTCATTCTTGTGGCTCCCCTCGTCCATTATGTCTACAAACGCCTTGTCTTCACAAGAAGGGGCGACGTCATTGTCCGCTGTTGTGGTGTGGAACACGTCTTCTTCGTAGGGATTGTAAGGTGAAGGATGTATCTGCCTTACTTTTAATTTGCTCTGGCACGGCGTGACCAAGCGATTCTCATCTGGCGCTTCGCCATTTCCTCGAGCGATGTTGGTATTACTTGTGAAATGAATAGGTATTATAGAATTTATACTTATTTTATACAAGTCCTTTTACTTTGTCCACTATTCCGTAAGGCCATTGATGCAGAAATGAGGGACGCAACAAAAGAAGTAGTTGACCATCTTCCAGGATCTAAAAATCCATACTTGGTAATTAAAGTATGTTTAACGTTTTCGTTGTCCATTTAGTGTTGCAGTACGCAATGGATATGTTAATTAGTTACAACCACTAGTGATTGTATATACAGCCACTAGTGGTTGTAACTAATTAACATATTCATTGTGTTCAGTTATTCATAACCCCAAATTTTCCCTGCTGCCTATGCAAGCCCCCCCCCCCCGTGCTTTAAGACAGTCGTTTTGTATGGGGGTTAAAAGTAAATCCACAGGCTAGTTCTCTCATGAATAAGTAATGAATTTTACAATAATAGATATGCGACAATGAATACTTTAGTTGTATTCCATATGATTCATTTCAGGTATTGAAATGAAAAAAATTCATAACCTGACCTGTAATTTGCACATTTCCTCCTCATGTAAACATTACTTTTATAACTGATATTAATTGTTAATTTATTGTTATTCAAAATGACGTACAGTGTGCACTATCATAACTTTTTCTATATAGATAACTTTTCCCATAAAATACATTCAACCTACGTGCTACGTGGCTGACACAATAAATAGGAGGCTTTCTTGTTTACAGTTTGGGCTGATTCTATAATAAATGCTCATGAATCAGACTGCTCGAAGGGATAACATGATAAGTTCTGAATCAATAGAGGCCAGTGGATGTCAAACATATTATTAAAATCGAAATTGATCTCGAATTCTAAGATGCGTGGCGCTTGGCTCAAGTTAGAGAAAACATATGAGTTATGAGCGTTTTTCAAATAATTTCACGAAATTTAAAAATATTGGTTTGCTGTACAATGGAAACCTGCTGCTTTACTCTAACAAGGCTTTACCTAAGGAAGTAAATGTTGACAGGGTGTTTTAATACCCACGAAAAAACATTTAATAGCAGGTGGGTCTACAAATATAGTTGGTAATATATGCGGTCTGAAGTAAAATGATGAGGCTACTTAGCTCATAGTAAATGAGTTTCACGCAGCGAGTAGAAAAAAAGTGAATTTCGCACAGATGTCATTGACTGATATTCTGCTCTATCATCGCTGGAAGTGAGACTTGGGTTCTCTAATCGCTCCACATGGAAAATACAACATCGAACTCCACAGCGCCTTTTCCCGCCAACACTTTTGTTGTTCTAAGTTTCCTGGAGGGATCGTTAATAACCATACTCAACTTTCTAACTCTTCTAGTGTTCGCGGTAAACCGACAGTTCCGCAAACGCAGCGTCTACTTCATCATAAATTTGACTATAATAGATATGCTCGTAGGAGTTAGGATTGTTGTTCTAGCGGGGCTATGGACAGTAGACGCGTATGCAGACGCTGACGACTTCATGGTTGCTGCAGACGCTTTCACAGGAGGTGCGTCTTTCCAGGGTTTAATGATTATAAGCGTGGAGAGGATGTATGCCACCACATGGCCGTTCCGTCATCGCACCACTCGAGACTGTTCCTATTACCTTGTGATTGCATTGCACTGGGTCTTGTCCCTGTTAACGGCCATTATCTATTTAACTCTCAAGGAGAGCTACTACATTTTCTCAAGCGTGGCTACAACAGTCGGATTGACTCTTATCTGCGTGGCGTACACGTCGATATTTGTGTCCGTGAGGCGGCACCGTTTGCACGCCGCCTCGAGATCGCAACGTCGTGAGCGTGAACTCGCCAAGACTCTTTTATTGTAACTGTTATATCTCTTTTGACCTGGCTCCCAGATACTGTCGATATGGCCCTCGATGACAAATCCCCTATCTTCGTGTTCACGGCTAACTTTTTGCGTTTCGCAAACTCACTGGTGAATCCCGTTGTCTACGTTTTCCGTTTACAGGACGTTCGTCAGGCGTTTTGTATTTTGCTTTGTTGTTCACGTGGCCATGTTCATCCTTACTGTGGTAATATCGAGGCAAGTGGGAGTCACTCGTCAAGGCAAATCGGTGGTAGTTCTTCTGATAATCACAATGAAATTACTACGAGATTTTAAAGGAGCGGCCGTATCACGATTTTAGCAGTGACACTTTGATGATTTAAAAACATCAAAATAAAACTAATAGATAGCCAAAATACTAGTTTAGGTTTGCTAAATAGCCATTAACTACAAAGATCATGATTGTAGGGTGCATGGATCTATTACAGAGCGGATGGAAACGATTGCCAATGAGTTTTTGAAATCATATTGGGATGAACAGTTTTCAAAGTGTGAAGTTTCATCAAACTTTGTTTTAAAAGTCCTGCCGATAAAACTTTACATTGCTTATTTGCTAATATAAAGTTATACAAGCACGGGCGGTAGGACCAGCTAGAGTATTTTAAATGTACTGCTTTCCCGAATTTGGTCAATAAGTTCGTTATCAGCCGTGTCGAGAGGTCTTATAAAAGTTTTCGAATTCTTCTTAAAACCCGTTCTTTTTGAAGCCCGAAACTGCTCAATCTTAACGTTTATCTACTTATTTCTTTGTTAATAAAGCTTCTTTTAGCTTACCTTGGGCTTTTGAGGCATTATTCCTGATAAATAGACGGAGAGCCAACCTTGTATATAAGCTGAATGAGAAACTTAGAAAACTTCCCCTAAAACTGTTTACAATGCCGAAGTTGCAATTCTCCCTCATGCCTCATTATATTATTTTAAAAATTCACCAGAACTTGCAGATGTCCCAGAAACATCGCTCTAGCTCTTGGTCGCCTATGTTTTATCGGCCATGGGCCGGTAGGTTAAAAAGACCACAGGCAACCCGCGAGGATTTATAAAAACTTCAACACTTTCTTGAATATATCCCATAATTCTCTGCGCGCCATGTTAAAAGTATCCCATAACTCCCTGCGCGCCCTGCTAAAACTATCCCAAAAATCTTTGCGCGCCCTATAAAAAATCGGAAAGCATCTGGGGTAGGAGACTGATGCGGAAACACTCGTAAACAGAGATTATTTAGGCGCAAAACCATTTCACGGCAGGGGCTCATGTTCACGGATAATTTCATTTTTGCCGTCAAAATTGACACTATTTACACTGAAAATGTTTTGCTGCAAGCCTTTGCATTGAGTTTATTGTGAACAGTAATTAGTCGAATATGGTAAAAATGTAAAAATTCATAAAAATTGTCTTTTTCTCGAAATTCATTTTGATACAACACAGTCCTAAAGTATATTTCTAAAACCTCAAATGACACGTCAACTGTTTTCCTAGGCTTCCATTGCCCATTCTTTTGTATTGGCCGACAATACTCATTTTCGGTAGTTTAATTAACTAATTTACACGCTTTTTTTAGCACTTTAATTTTAGGTCAAATTGTCACCTTCGCGAAGCTCGGGCTGACCCCGCACGATTTAAGATATCGGCCTCAAATTTTTTGTGTCGTTAGAAAATGATCACAACTAAAAAACTATGTGAGGGAATTTTTATTTTTTACTTGAAAAACATTTTATGATAAATTTTGCGGCCACAAACTGTAAAAAATGCGACTTTCGACTTTGCGACCTAATATTTTTGTAAATATGCAAAATATCGAAAGTCGCTGACAGGACGTTTTGCAGTTCATTTCTCCGAGATTAAAATCCGACAAAGTGTGAAATTGTGCAACAAACCGCTATTGGTCTGGAGTAGCTTCTCAAGTAAACAAGGCAGTTTTAGTTCAGGGTTTTAAATACAAGAAAATTTTAAACTTCGATAAACTAAACAACTTCATGATGGAGCAATATTTTAGCTTTAAAATGATATATAGCTGATTTATTCATAGCATAAAATTTCGGCGCGACGAGAATTCGAAAAGAATTCGACGAGAATTCGACGAGTTTCCGAAGACACCCCTCACGGGTTTACAGAGACATTAACGTCACATGACCACTGTTTGAGGACATGGGAACAAGGTTGTCATTTGTTTCGGAACGGTCATGTGACTCAGCCTCCCCCAGGGTCTTCTCCCAAACTAACCGCCATTCTGAAAACGACCGAGAAGACCATGGGGACTGGGTTGCTCGCCTTTAAAAACACCAAGAATTCGCCGGTGGCGCTCAACCAATCAGAGCGGGAAAATATGTCGAATGAATAATATTTTAATAACACTTATTTTTTCAATTGAAGTGGATAGTAGAATCGGTGCATACTATACTACTCCACACGCAAATGCAAGGACTCAAAAGTGAAAGTCGAAACGTCGGCACATTTCTCGAAATCTGTTTTGTCCCTTTCACGTTCTCATGGTTCTCTGGGACAGTGCTTTCTTTAGGATCCAAATTCTTCGTTGTTTGTGTTTTTGAATTTGCTTTTTTTTTAATTTTACAATTGCTTATTTCCGTTTTTCTGCTCCCGAATAAATGGCAGTCGCGATACTGTCTAATTAAAGCTATGGCTATGAAGCTTTGAACTTAAACTCAGGAGGAATAGTGGCTGAGTGGCCGGATTGCTGAGTTCGTAAATTGTAGAAGTCGGTTGATTTATATCGTTATTCTAATATGAGCACATTGATCGATATTACTCCACTTTCGTGGTCATTTTTGGCGCTATCTTGTACTGCTATAGACCTCCTCGGCTTGGGCGTATGTTTTTCCATTTCAGATCACGTGGCATTCCCATGATGAGTATTCTTTCTTTCTGCAACGCAACGAAGGATATATGAATATGGTAGCAACCCAAACAAAGTAAGATTATTTTAATGAATGCCACGTGATATGAAATGGGAAAACGCCCAAGCCGAGGAGGCCTATTTTCAATTCGCTAGCAGAATAATTTTCTTCAAACTTGAATGAAAAAAAAATCATAGTGCCAATGGTTGAGGTTTAACATATCCAGATCTCAGAAATATCCGACCGTTTTTGACGCGAAAATACTGTTAAACGCATTTACTTTTGTTAGAGTCACCTGGTCACCTTAATTCAACTAGGGAAGTTCCTGATTCTCCACACACTGAACTTGCACACATAAGGGATCTGCCGAGAGCAAGGAATGTCGTTCCATTTTCTGTAGCCTTGGAGGATATACACACAGTCCTCATCTCCACCACTATCATTCGGCTCGTCAGGGTACCAGTTTGTGTACGTCACTGGTGCTCCATCATCCCACGTGAAATTCCCTTCATTCTCAATATCATTTAATCCCAACAGGATTTCAGTTTCGTTCCATAGTGAAAGGATGAAGCTGTCCTCTACACTACTGTGTAGCACCGCTCTTGATGCAAAGCTCTCGAGCCTCGCTATAGTTTACATGCTGGTTAAAGTACTTGAAGCAGACGTCGTTGTCGATTCGGTGCCACCCTGGCTAGCTGGCTGCTCACAAAACGCTAAAACGACAACGTTACACATATGGTCAGTTGCCTTATGAAGTATTTTAAAAAGAGCTAGACCAAAGGGTAGCAACGTTATTTCGGGGGAGGGGCGGCACACTCGGAGATAAATTCTTGTCTCTGATTATTCTAGGAGGTTTGGGGCATGCTTCTACTCGCAAAACGTTTGAAATTGTGGGCCTCTAGATGGTCAGAAATGCATCAAAATGTGACGCTAAATTACTCAATATCAAAAATAGCTCTCGTTTTTGCGAAACACTTATAATAAGTCAGGATTAGGGCAAACCTACGCCGGTTCCTTGTAGATACTCAAAACATAAATATTGCCATGCTATTTAGATCAAACATGAAGGATGCCGAGTGACTTCATTTTCCGGAAGAGCTTGTAGAAGCCCTAAATGTAATAACTGGCCCTAAGTGTAATAAAGGCCCCAAGTGTAATAAAAAGTGGCCCTAAGTGTAATGATGACAATGACCATACAACGTCCTAGTTGGAATAAGTCAGCGTTGTTATATCAATATATTACAGTGTTACCTCAATTAAGCGGCCATCCTCTATTGAGCAGCCACTTTTTAAAGTCCCAAAATACCGTATTTGTCACTCTAACTAGGACGGATATTTCTACCGCATGTAAACGGGGTCTCATATGAAGCAAACACCGCGGGCTTTGTAATATTAAGTATCGGCTTCAAGGTACTCATGGAACACGAGACTAGGTGTGTGCTGCTACTCCTTTTAAACCTGCAACTAAGTTCTATTCTGTATCCCTGTTTTAGGGAACTTACAAAAGTCGCTACCCAGCCAGTTTGTATGATCATTGCCATTATTACACTTAGGACCATTTTTTATTACATGGGGGCCTTTATTACACTTAGGGCCAATTATTATTACATTTGGGGCCTTTATTACACTTAGGGCCAATTTTTATTACACTTGGGGCCTTTATTACACTTAGGGCCAGTTATTACATTTAGGGCTTCTACAGAGCTCACCTAAAGTTCAGTATTTTCTGGCAAATGTCGCCGAAATTCTTATCAGAAGGGGATCTACCCAGGCCCGTAGCCAGGGGGGAGGGGGGGGGGGGGCGCAAGCTCCCCCCACACGACAAAAAGGTCCACATTTAACGCTATTCAGACTGGGGGTAAAATCCTGATTACTCTAAACCACTGCAGCTATGATGGTGAAACTTCGTGACTTTTCCTAAAATGTGGGGACATTTTGGTGTCAATGACCAGCCAGTGTCAACGGCCCAATTCAATTCAATTCAATTTTATTTTTCACACTAATAAAAAACTGCAGAACATGACAAAAAAGAAATAAGGAGAAGAGAACTTGTGAATAATTTTTTTTAAATGTGTGAGTAGTGTCCAAAGGAGCGAATTGCTTTCGAGTTGGACACTGTTTCCACTGTTTCCATGGCAACCAATTTTTGACATGCATGTTTTGCAAAACTCGAAAAAAACGTCAATTTTTCATATTTCAAGCTTAATGTTGGACACATTGCGCAATTTATGACTATCAGAGCTTGTACTCATTAATAATTTATGTACAGGCTACTTAATTTTTGACACAAAATCTTTGGGGGGGGAGGGGGAGGGGGATTTTGTTCATCTTAACATATGGTCCAAAACTAGCTCTGACATTATCAGTCGACCGTGAAACAGTAGAAATTGGAATTATTCTTTTGTTTCACGGTGGACAGATACGACAGATAAGACTATATGGAAACCAGGCTTTACCACTGTATGCATTGCTACGCGACCTCAAAATTCAATGTTGCGATGCATGGGCGATTGGCGATTTTTAGCCGTCAATCAAACCAAAACGCTGGATTCGGCTGCTTTACTGGATCAATATTGTTTGCAAAATCAATCAAAATGGTTTTAAGCTATCCTTTGGCTTCCCTTGCCTAGAATGTTTAACTCTCTGTTCAAGAAAATTGATATTAAAATTTTCTTGCGTAAAATCGCCCATCGCAACAGTGAATTCTGAAGGTCGCGTAGCAATGCATACAGTGGTAAAGCTCGGTGCATGCACATTAGCGACATAACGACATAATAAGAACGTATGTTGCAACGAAAAATGCATGAGTGCGAAAATAATAAGATAATCAATATTTCCCATGGATCATCATTACATTACTTCACCGAAGCAATCTTATGTAGTTTTGTGGACTTCAACTTTTTGAAACTACAATCTTTGTTCGCGTGATATTTGTCGTATGTCATTACGTCGCTAACGTGTACCAGGCATAAGTCACCAAGCTCTCCTCAATTCGAAATCCGCTCTAAATAAAAAAAAATATTTTGCAGAGAAAGAGATCTTTACAAATACTGTTTTATGAAACATCAGTGATTTGTTTTGACTCATGATCGGGCCGGGAATATTCAACATTTCTAGTGAACTTCAATCTGTTCAATGTGTAACTTACGCGTTTCACAGTTCTGTCCCGTGTAGCTTGCGTGACAGATGCATTTGTAGCTCTTGTCTAATAGTCCGGCGGATTAGCGTAAAAATTGCGCACTTTTGGCTAAAGACACGAAACTTTACATGTCAATAGTTTTTAGTAGTTTATTGAAGATAAGATATGGAGGCACGCCAAATTTTATTCGTAGAGAAAGCTAGAACAGTTATAATGTGAACCATTGTTTTGCCATTGGCAGCCATCTTTGAATCCTTTGTTATTCATGAGCTCTGCGGCACTTAGTGAAATCTTCCATCGTCCGTGTTTATAGAGTATAGCACAGTACAGGAAGAAATATCATGCCAAAATTTTAGAGACAAACTTCGTTTTACACATTTGACACATGAGGTACCAATTATCTCGATCTTTTTTAGAATTTGTTGGTCATTCTTGAAACATTTCATCAAACCTCAGTCAGACTATTGTTTTACAATAGAAATTATAAACATTCACAATAAACTGATCGTGACATTTAATAGATCACCAAAAACTCTAAGGAGACGCTCAGTCGAAGTCTGTCAGCTCAATCCATAGTTCAGAATTAGCAAATGTTGAGCTGCTATGGCTATGTAGTCTAGAGAACAACTTGAATGTTCACAAAGCTAAAGTTCTAAACCTCATTTGAATAACAAAGCATTCAAAAAGGCTGCTATTGAGCTAAACAATAGTTCACTCTAAAACCTCTCTAGCTTTCGCTACGAAATAATTCTAGCGTGCCTCCATATCTACGATTTAAAAATACATTGAAAACTATCACCTGGCAAAAAAGTGGGGCTTTAGCCTAAAATTCGCAATTTCCTCGAAAATTTGCTCTAATCCGCCGGACTATAAGTAGAGTGACCGACAAGAGCCGCCATTTTTACAAGGATGATTGGACCACCCTGGTGACTAACTTCAGGTCTGCGGTATTAGGGTATAGAATTTTGACCGTAGGTCTACGGTAGGGTAAAAAAACCGAGTATTTTTGGTATCTGATAGGGTCAAGTTTTGGAGACCTTGGCGGCGCACCCCTACCCCAAAATCAGTGGAGTACCCTCCCCCCTCCCTCGAATATAATGCACGACAAAAAACAATATTATTGTGCATCATTAGATCATCAGTAAGGCTGAAGTTCAAACCACGAACAGCATGATTCAACATAGTACGTTTGTCCCTAACCTTATCCTCAGAGCGGCTCAATGAAAGGAATATGTAATAATACATATGAATATGTAATATATATATATATTCTGAATTATGTAATATTACATATGCGACAATAATACTCAGGCATATTAAGGCATGGGTCAGTGTGACCACGCCCTATTATACGTTCAATTCGTCCTTAGTTCGCTCAAATTTTAAGAGGAAGCCTATGATTCCTATACGACATCATAGATAACATTAATCCTGATTTTTTTATACTCTTCAGTTCCCATGGAAACCAATTCCTAAGCTTTGACCTAGAAATTCATAAATTTTATTTCAAAGCCTTTTGGGAATAGGAAAATGCACCGCCATCGGTAATCAAACTAGTGCAAATAAAAGGGCTGACCTTCAGTATTCTCAGTCCAACTAGATATCGCGACGAACGTTTCTAATTAAGAAGTAATTAAAAGGTATCAAATTTCATAATACACTAAAACACAATTCCCTTTTAAATAATCATCATATCTAGTTGGATCAGGAATGCCTTCCTCTAACTTTATCACTTCGCAAATTAAAAACTTTGAAGTTCTCATGTTTTCCTCTTCCCAAATACCATTTTCTTAAAATTAGCCAAATCTAAGGATCAAAGGTCACATTTCACGTTGCTATGGAAACGCTTATGAAAATGAGTCTGTTTCTTGATCCCCTCAAACCTTAAAATGGTTTCATAATGATTCCACTGAACCCATGGCATATAGACCACCCCCATAGTTTTTGCAGCCGCCATCTTGAAAGCATGCGAGACCCATGCCTTAATATGCCTGAGTACTTTATTTTGTATTCCATATGATTCATTTCAGGTAGTGAAATTCATAGCCTGACCTGTAATTTGCACATTTTCACGAAATTTAAAAATATTGGTTTGCTGTACAATATTGGAAACCCGCTGCTTTACTCTTACAAGGCTTTACCCAAGGAAGTAAATGTTGACAGGGTGTTTTAATACCCACAAAAAAACATTTGATAGCAGGTGGGTCTACAAATATAGTTGGTAATATATGCGGTCTGAAGTAAAATGATGAGGTTAGTAAAGGAGTTTCACGCAGCGAGTAGAAAAAAGTGAATTTCGCACAGATGTCATTGACTGATATTCTGCTCTATCATCGCTGGAAGTGAGACTTGGGTTCTCTAATCGCTCCACATGGAAAATACAACATCGAACTCCACAGCGCCTTTTCCCGCCAACACTTTTGTTGTTCTAAGTTTCCTGGAGGGGTCGTTATAACCATACTCAACTTTCTAACTCTTCTAGTGTTCGCGGTAAACCGACAGTTCCGCAAACGCAGCGTCTACTTTATCATAAATTTGACTATAATAGATATGCTCGTAGGAGTTAGGATTGTTGTTGTAGCGGGGCTATGGACAGTAGACGCCAATGCAGACGCTGACGACTTCATGGTTGCTGCAGACGCTTTCACAGGAGGTGCGTCTTTCCAGGGTTTAATGATAATAAGCGTGGAGAGAATGTATGCCACCATGTGGCCGTTCCGTCATCGCACCACTCGAGACTGTTCCTACTACCTTGTGATTGCATTGCACTGGCTCTTGTCCCTGTTAACGGCCATTATCTATTTAACTCTCAAGGAGAGCTACTACATTTTCTCAAGCGTGGCTACAACAGTCGGATTGACTCTTATCTGCGTGGCGTACACGTCGATATTTGTGTCCGTGAGGCAGCACCGTTTGCACGCCGCCTCGAGATCGCAACGTCGTGAGCGTGAACTCGCCAAGACTCTTTTTATTGTAACTGTCATATCTCTTTTGACCTGGCTCCCAGATACTGTCGATATGGCCCTCGATGACAAATCCCCTATCTTCGTGTTCATGGCTAACTTTTTGCGTTTCGCAAACTCACTGGTGAATCCCGTTGTCTACGTTTTCCGTTTAAAGGACTTTCGTCAGGCGTTTTTAGTTTGCTTTGTTGTCGACGTGGCCCTGTCCATCCTTACTGTGGTAATATCGAGGCAAGTGGGAGTCAATCGTCAAGGCAAATCGGTGGTAGTTCTTCTGATAATCACAATCAAATTACTACAAGATTTTAAAGGAGCGGCCTTATCACGATTTTAGCAGTGACACTTTTGATGATTTAAAAACTTCAAAATAAAACTAATAGATAGCCAAAATACTAGTTTAGGTTTGCTAAATAGCCATTAACTACAAAGATCATGATTGTAGGCTGCATGGATCTATTACAGAGCGGATGGAAACGATTGCCAATGAGTTTTTGAAATCATATTGGGATGAACAGTTTTCAAAGTGTGAAGTTTCATCAAACTTTGTTTTAAAAGTCCTGCCGATAAAACTTTACATTGCTTATTTGGCTAATATAAAGCTATACAAGTATAAGCTGATGAGAAACTTAGAAAACTTCCCCTAAAACTGTTTACAATGCCGAAGTTGCAAGACTCCCTCATGCCTCATTATATTATTTTAAAAATTCACCAGAGCTTAGTGCGGATGTCCCAGAGACATCGCTCTCTTGGTCGCCTATGTTTTATCGGCCATGGGCCGGTAGGTTAAAAAGACCACAGGCAACCCGCGAGGATTTATAAAAACTTCAACACTTTCTTGAATATATCCCATAACTCTCTGCGCGCCATGTTAAAAGTATCCCATAACTCCCTGCGCGCCCTGCTAAAACTATCCCAAAAATCTTTGCGCGCCCTATAAAAAATCGGAAAGCATCTGGGGTAGGAGACTGATGCGGAAACACTCGTAAACAGAGATTATTTAGGCGCAAAACCATTTCACGGCAGGGGCTCATGTTCACGGATAATTTCATTTTTTGCCGTCAAAATTGACACTATTTACACTGAAAATGTTTTTGTTGCATGCCTTTGCATTGAGTTTATTGTGAAGAGTAATTAGTCGAATATGGTAAAAATGTAAAAATTCATAAAATTGTCTTTTTTCTCGAAATTCATTTTGATACAATACAGTCCTAAAGTATATTTCTAAAACCTCAAATGACACGTCAACTGTTTTCCTAGGCTTCCATTGCCCATTCTTTTGTATTGGCCGACAATACTCATTTTCGGTAGTTTAATTAACTAATTTACACGCTTTTTTAGCACTTTAATTTTAGGTCAAATTGTCACCTTCGCGAAGCTCGGGCTGACCCCGCACGATTTAAGATATCGGCCTCAAATTTTTTGTGTCGTTAGAAAATGATTACAACTAAAAAACTATGTGAGGGAATTTTTTTTTTACTTGAAAAACATTTTATGATAAATTTTGCGGCCACAAACTGTAAAAAATGCGACTTTCGACTTTGCGACCTAATATTTTTGTAAATATGCAAAATATCGAAAGTCGCTGACAGGACGTTTTGCAGTTCATTTCTCCGAGATTAAAATCCGACAAAGTGTGAAATTGTGCAACAAACCGCTATTGGTCTGGAGTAGCTTCTCAAGTAAACAAGGTAGTTTTTAGTTCGGGGTCTTAAATACAAGAACATTTTAAACTTCGATAAACTAAACAACTTCATGATGGAGCAATATTTTAGCTTTAAAATGATATATAGCTGATTTATTCATAGCATAAATTGCGGCGCGACGAGAATTCGACGAGTTTCCGAAGACACCCCTCACGGGTTTACAGAGATATTAACGTCACATGACCACTGTTTGAGGACATGGGAACAAGGTTGTCATTTGTTTCGGAACGGTCATGTGACTCAGCCTCCCCCAGGGTCTTCTCCCAAACTAACCGCCACTTTGAAAAACGACCGAGAAGACCATGGGGACGGGGTTGCTCGCCTTTAAAAACACCAAGAATTCGCCGGCGGCGCTCAACCAATCAGAGCGGGAAAATATGTCCAATGAATAATAATTAGCACTTATTTATTTCAATTGAGGTGGATAGTAGAATCGGTGCATACTATACTACTCCACACGCAAATGCAAGGACTCAAAAGTGAAAGTCGAAACGTCGGCACATTTCTCGAAATCTGTTTTGTCCCTTTCACGTTCTCATGGTTCTCTGGGACAGTGCTTTCTTTAGGATCCGAATTCTTCGTTGTTTGTGTTTTTGAATTTGCTTTTTTTCTTAATTTTACAATTGCTTATTTCCGTTTTTCTGCTCCCGAATAAATGGCAGTCGCGAAACTGTCTTTAAAGCTATGGCTATGAAGCTTTGAACTTAAACTCAGGAGGAATAGTGGCCGGATTGCTGAGTTCGTAAATTGTAGAAGTCGGTTGATTTATATCGTTATTCTAATATGAGCACATTGATCGATATTGCTCCACTTTCGTGGTCATTTTTGGCGCTATCTTGTACTGCTATAGACCTCCTCGGCTTGGGCGTAATGTTTTCCCATTTCAGATCACGTGGCATTCCCATGATGAGTATTCCTTCTTCTTTCTTTCTTTTTTTCTTTCTTTCTTTCTTTCTTTCTTTCTTTCTTTCTTTCTTTCTTTCTTTCTTTCTTTCTTTCTTTCTTTCTTTCTTTCTTTCTGCAACGCAACGAAGGATATATGAATATGGTAGCAACCCAAACAAAGTAAGATTATTCAAATGAATGCCACGTGATATGAAATGGGAAAACGCCCAAGCCGAGGAGTGAAAGGATGAAGCTGTCCTCTACACTACTGTTAATCGAAGCAAGTCTAGCACCGCTCTTGATGCAAAGCTCTCGCTATAGTTTACATGCTGGTTAAAGTACTTGAAGCAGACGTCGTTGTCGATTCGGTGCCACCCTGGCTGCTCACAAAACGCTAAAACGACAACGTTACACATATGGTCAGTTGCCTTATGAAGTATTTTAAAAAGAGCTAGACCAAAGGGTAGCAACGTTATTTCGGGGGAGGGGCGGCACACTCGGAGATAAATTCTTGTCTCTGATTATTCTAGGAGGTTTGGGGCATGCTCTACTCGCAAAACGTTTGAAATTGTGGGCCTCTAGATGGTCAGAAATGCATCAAAATGTGACGCTAAATTACTCAATATCAAAAATAGCTCTCGTTTTTGCGAAACACTTATAATAAGTCAGGATTAGGGCCGAACCACGCGGGTTCCTTGTAGATACTCAAAACATCAATATTGCCATGCTATTTAGATCGAACGTGAAGGATGCCGAGTGACTTCAATTTCTGGAAGATCTCGCCTTAAAGTTCAGTATTTTCTGGCAAATGTCGCCGAAATTCTTATCAGAAGGGGATCTACCCAGGCCCGTAGCCAGGGGGGGTTCCGGGGGTGCGCAAGCACCCCCCCACGCGACAAAAAGGCCCACATTTAACGCTATTCAGACTGGGGGGAGGGGGGGGGGGGGGGGCTTTTCGAGCCCCCCTCCAGTAAAATCCTGATTACTCTAAAACCACTGCAGCTATGATGGTGAAACTTCGTGACTTTTCCTAAAGTTTATCTGGGGACATTTTGGTGTCAATGACATGCCAGTGTCAACGGCCCAATTCAATTCAATTCAATTATTTCTTTCTCACACTAATAAAAAACTGCAGAACATGACAAAAAAGAAATAAGGAGAAGAGAACTTGTGAATATTTTTTTCTTTAATGTGTGAGTAGTGTCCAAAGGAGCGAATTGCTTTCGAGTTGGACACTGCTTCCACTGTTTTATGAAACATCAGTGATTTGTTGTGATCCAGGAACGGGCCGGGAATATTCAACATTTCTAGTGAACTTCAATCTGTTCAATGTGTAACTTACGCGTTTCACAGTTCTGTCCCGTGTAGCTTGCGTGACAGATGCATTTGTAGCTCTTGTCTAAGTAGAGTGACCGACAAGAGCCGCCATTTTTACAGGGATGACTGATACACGGAGTCTGTTGAAAAAAAATATTGATGGATGAAGCTAGAGCTAAAATGAAATTAAATAAAAAAACACTGTTTTTTTTTAATGGTTAGACCTTCGCGTCTTCTCGGATAAGGACGTTAAACCGTAGGCCCCGTCTCTCACATACACTACACTAACCGGAACCAGAGGGACGTTAAAGAACCACGAGGACCGTCGGAAGTTGCCCAACCTCAGTGTCACAGAACTCACAATGCTAACCACACTCATGTTTATAAAGCTGGTTCTATAGGATGAGTTATCCGTTAATGTAAAGCACTGAAATGTAAAGCATTGAAACTATGGTGTAATGCTATATCTATATTTATTTATTTTTTTTGGAAATAAAAAAAAAAACCAAGTACTAAAGGTCTTAGGAACAAGCATCATAGCACGTAATTAGAGTTCATACTTACATGTTTATTGTAGTGATGGAAATCAGAGCTGTTTTGATAAGAAGACGAGCTATTGTATCTGTCTGTCGACAGGATTTCACACACATACATTCCATTGTTCGAGGTATTGATAGCAAAGTTGAATGAAAACGACGACGAATCCATCATGCATTTGTTTGCACAACACCCACTTTTTTTACAAACACTATTCGCTTATCTGTAACATTCAAATACTTCTCTTTTTCTTTGTGAAAATTTTCACTTTGCATGCTGGTACGGACATAATGAATGTGAAAAACGCAAAGCAGTAAAATGGAAATTGAAATTCCACTGGATAGTTCTTCCATTCGAAAACCGGCTCGATATAGCGATAAATCATACGAATCATTGGCCGGTAGTTTGCTTTCATATATAATTAGCAGAAGTTAATCCATAATTTTTCTTGCACCCTACTAAGAGGGCACTGTGGGAGCAAATGGGAAGATTGTCATTAATTGTTTTAACCACAACAGATTAAAAACATCCAATTCATTATCTAAAGAGAGCAGAGGAGAAATTTCCTTGTTTTGATAAATAGATAAACTAATCTAGTAATTCAAGCTTCAAGTCTGTTCCAGTCCCTCAGTGAAACTAAAGGTTCATGCTGTAGCTGCACACAGGTTTCCCAGGCTCACTATGCAAGATCAAAAATATTCAACTCACTACCAAATGTTATCCATAATGCTTGTTATTCTTCTAAATTTTCCCCAGGGAGTGATTTCTCTTTTCATTTCCTTTTCCCGTCAAGTCACTTTTTGCACGAAGCTTTCGATATTTTTGTCTTTGCACTATTTTTTTTTTTTCGCTCAGCTTGGAATTTTTAAGTTACACAATTGTGCTCCGTTTCCAGCCTATGAGAGGATTTTTCTTATATGCTCTTAGGGTCTTCTTGCCTTGCATTGTAGATTTTCTTACATGTCTATATATAAGACCGTAAGTTTTTGTTGTTTTGTGTGTAGTGGCAAAAAATTAGGTAAACTGAAACTCAGTTATTTTAACCAAGTTTGTAATGATCAAAATCTAGTTCATGTTGATTATCGTCAACTTTCCTTACGTGCATTGTGCTTGGGTTGCCCCTGTATCCATGCAGTCATCACACACAAAAAAAATAGACTGAGTGTAAGTCAATTAATTTAAGTATATTAATTTACGGACTTAGGGACGTGCCATTATTGACCGGGGGGGGGGGGGGGGACTCCCATTTTTTCAAACAAGGCCAAAAAAAATTTATAACATAACAAAAAAATGTGACCCTCCCCCAATCGTAGGAAAAAAAATTTGGGACCCTCCCCCTGAAAAACCTGACAGATTGTCTGAGTGAAATTGTCCGAGTGAAATAATATCTCTTTCATTCTTCTTAATAGCAGAATTGCTTTTTTCTTACTTCCGTCATAGCTGTAAGAAAGCGCGGTTATTATTTATCGCCTCGATTATTTACGTGAGGATTCTGGGTAATACACGGCAAAAATGCAGTGATCCTCCCTCTATAAGTACAATGATTAACGTGATCCCATCTCTACCGTCCCATATTTGACCTAGTACTGAAGACATTTTACAGAAAAGGTCGCATATCTTTCGTTGCGCGCGAAGCGCGCTCGAATTTTGTTTAAGCGCATTTCGTCAAGCCTCAGAGATAGGGTAGATGAAGAGTAGATATGGGTAGATGATGTTTTGTGTACGGTATAGTACAGCCTGTCAGGCGCCCAAGAAGTACGCTACCTCAACTATAGGTTAGATGAAAGCTTCTATTGATGGGCTCCTGGGCCAACAAGGTTATTATTCATGCGCACAACTGCGCGCCGCAAATGACGAAGTTATTAATATTCATGTGGCGCGAAGCGCGGCTTAAACGGACGAATTTCTATGCTTGTAACGTCGAAAACTCACGCTTACCTATAGCATGGAGTTATTATGTGGGAATTATTCTTTGTTTCACGGTTGACTGATACGACAGATAAGACTATATGGAAACTAGGCTTAAAGCGAGCGATTGTAGTTTTTAGTTTCCAACATCTACCCTGTATTTGACAGGCTCTCTACGCATCGATGCAGTATGAAGAATTTAAAACGCAATTGCTCAATTCATACATTAGCTTTAACCTCAAAACTTTTCAGGTAAACTGTTTCAGCCGCTATTTATATTTTGTCGATATGTTTGATATCTTCGATCGAAATGATTTCACTTTGCGTTTGCAGTGTTTATGTGGGATTTTGGACTTCTTGCCTACTCAACAAAATGGCGGCGGAAACCGTGATAAGGCCTAATAGTTATTTTAGGTATCATTGTAAAGCTCAGAGCATGCACAATTTGATGAATATGGGTCCATTTTAAATCATTTCCATAGAAAATATTTTGCAAACAAAGTCTTCTGAGACTTTGTATTAACGACAGATTTTAAGTAATAAAACTACAGTAGATTGTCGGACCATACAAAATTGTACGACACAAAGGTTCAAATACGACTTTATTTGTATTTAAAATCCTAGGATTGACAAACATTTTGTGATATGTAAAAGCCAAATTATTCTTTTTTGAAGGGAAGCAATCACGTTTTGAACGTAGAGCGCGCGCTAGAAATCGAACGTTCTGCTAGAGCGAGTGCAAAAATAGTTTAAAAAATCACACTCCTGTTAGTCAATCAGATTGCGGAACGCGTTCAAAATGGATATATATACTTGAAAAAGCAGCGACTTGATGAGTTAGGAAATTGATTCTAAAATTGTTTACACAAACTGTGGCAGATGTATTAAAGTAACCTCTAATGACGTATAATTTGAGTTGAAACCAGTAAAGTTGACTATAAAATAAATAGACGGCCGCAAAACGTTATGGTACCTCATATTAGAGCGTTACTAATCGCATTTCGATTAATATTAGAGCAGGTTAGTTATTCCAACCGGCTCAGAATATATAGGACTTTTAACCACATATACCTTAATTCAACTCAAAGTCGGCATACTCTGAGAGATACCTCACACAAAATAAAATTAATAGTTGAGCTCCTTAGCGGCCGAAGGCCGCAGAGCGAAGCACCATAGGTATTGCAGGAAGAATACAATACCTCAAAGTATAACTCAGCGGTTCAGAGCTCCTCAGGTATATGATCGACTTCGTTTTTCGTGGTTCAGCGGTATTCCCATAGGTATCGCGGGCGCGTCTGTGTCTGCGTGCGTGTCCATACCACATGCAACCTCCAAACCGTCTCTCATTTTGGCGGGAAAATAACCATTTACTATAATTACTGGGAGCTCCGCTTTTAGGCAGTGCCTAAATCTATATATTATGTTCAATGTTTGCCTGGGAACTCTTGTTTGCATAGTGCACAATCATAAAAGTCTAGCGACCTAGACTTCAAGGTCTAGATTGACTATCACTGCTTCTTCGCCAATCAGAGCGCGTAAACCCGCTTGATTGTACAAATCAATAACACTTTCATTTAATAATGATAAGAAACGAAATGAGTGAACTTGCTCAGCACCAACGGGTACTGCATACATGCACCATTGTATATCGCGCGTTTACTAGATTACAGTCCGCATTTTGCGGTAATTTAGCGCGATGCGTAACTCATCCACAAAGCACAGCTTACTGGCGCTTCTCTCAAGCACAGAGATGGTAGTTTGGATATTTATGTTTTCCACAGAAGCTCTCCTCATCATCACTATAAACCTAATTACATTACTTACTTTCATGATGAACATACACCTGCAAAAACGTAGGATCTTCTTCGTCCTTAATCTTTGTCTCTCAGACCTCCTGGCTGGCTCTGTACTCCTTCCAATGTTCATAAACTGGATGATGTACAATTTCCTCAATCGCGGCAACCAAATAGCGATTCTTGCATTTATGAAGACTCCCAAAGGTTTGAAAATCAAAGGCACAGGCTACTTTTACATTGCGGCGATGTTTATGTTTCTAGTGTGTACAGATATTGGAATATTTGTTCTCATTTCAATCGAGAGAGTTTGTGCTACTGTCTGGCCTATTCATCATCGCCTGGTTAACCTCAGAGTATACATTATGTTAACCTTTCTTGCTTGGTTAGGGGGAGCTCTAACGGTAATTTGCTTGCTTATCGATCTTGTAGCTACTATATTCATCTGCTTCGTGGCTAGCATCATAGCTATTGTGGTGCTAATATTATCCTACACTACAATCTTCCTGAAAGTGAAGAAACAACGCCGTGTCCATCGGAATCAACATACCGATAACCACAGAGCAGTTCTTCAAGATAGGAAGCTCGCCAAGACGTTGCTATTAGTAACCGTGACGTCATTTCTTACTTGGATACCGTTGCTAATCATAGGAGCTCTTGGAAACAATATGTATTTCCCAGGATATAATGTACAAGCGATTGGCTTCTTTTCGTGTGGTCTAAGCTGTTTTCTTCATTCTATCGTTTATGCTTACCGACAAAAAGAATTTCAAAGAGCAGTCAAGCGGCTGGTTTGCAAATGCTCACGGGATAGACCGCTGTCCATCCATCCCTATCGCGATACCGCTACTGGTGCGCATGCGCGGGCAAGGGGCTCAGCGGTAGCACAGTCAACCATGTAAATGAGTTAAATGGGCGATAGCCGTGCATCACGTGACATCGATCAAAATGCTGACTTAAACTAAAGTCTCTAAAGTAAAGTAAAGTAAAGTAAAAGGCCATATTTTACGTGGATAACTCGTAACAGTACTCCAATGAGACTGACAAACCTGAGGTCCACGGCGCACAGCTTTTACCCCCTTTCTCTATCAGAGCTCCAGGTGAAGGAATTCAAAGCTATAAGCAAGCTACTCGGAAAGAGAAAAGTCGATACGGTTGGTCGATCCGGGATTCGAACTCAGGACCGTACGCACAGTGTGCCGTGCACAAACACACTGCGCCACCGAGCCGTATCTACGGAGATGCACTTTGAATGTTGATTGTAACTCTGTCCAAGGAGTCTGCACATCATACTTCATCACTTGTGACAATTGGTTTCGGAAACATAGCTGAGACGATGCAAGTCACGCAACACCAGTCACTAATTTGTAACGCTCCGTATAGAGCGAATTTTACATGACTGTTAAGACTTGTTATGCAATTACGGTGCTTTGCGTACTCATTGGCTACTCGTTTTTCTCAGCCAATCAAATTCTGTAGTAAATACAATTGTTTTTTTTCCCAAATATTTTTTGGTCGGGGATGATCGTCGTATCTTTTATGGGGTTAAAATCACTGTGTGGTTTGGTCTCTTTTAGGGGTGATCTTAATCTTCAATAAATGTTAGGGAGATTGGTATCTTTTAGGGCCGAAACTGTGTCCAAATTGTTTTTTTGTGCAAGAAGAGAGATTATTCGATGAGAAGACGATAAATTAGAAACAAACACGGAAATTTCTTCATGGGTATCTTTCACCTGTTACCTGTGTCCTTCGCGCCTACTTGGCACATAAAGACGTCATCTTTTAGGGTCATCTTTAGGGTAATAAATTTTTTGAGCCACGCCAAATTACTGAATGAGTTTACCCTGGTTAAATAAAAGTATATACCTATCTATCTATGGCCCGCCATGTTTGGTATCTTTCAGGGGTGAAACTGAAAATTTCCGACGACCATCCCCGACAAAAAAGCCCCCCCCCCGGGTTTCTATGACTTTATCGGCAAATAGAGCACTTGTGATGTTGGAAGAATAACTCGAAACGTACGTTCTCGTGTCTCTCTTAACATCACGCGTGCTCTATTGCGCCGATAAAGTAATAGAAAGTTGTGTTCTAATGCTTAAATACAAGAATTAGCGCTACGAAAACGTTTTGAATGATATTCTGGTTTGAGTATTTCTAAATTACAATTACACTCGCAAATTTTGTAGACTATCATATTTCTCGTACCCAGAGCTCCCGAGCTCGTCGCCACATGGGGGAGGCTCTGGTGACAGCCACTTGAGCGCCCTCGCTTATTGGTTCAATTCAAACGTTGGCGCAATCACAGAACGTTCTTTGTCTCAGCGGTTCTGTATTTTCGCGCATGCGTCACTGACTGTTTTATAGCCTCCCTCTCAAGGTGACGAGCACGGAAGGTCTGGGTACGAGCGTAGCAGAACGTAGGGTAATTAGTCTGTTTTGCGCATGTGCAGGGTGCGTTTCTTGGAAGCTTTGGAGTGTAGGTTTCGCTTCTTCTTGGAATTGATGTCCAATTCAACTTGGATAGAGAAGCAGCCCAACTGGCGGTCATAAAAGTCGAGGAATTCCACCTTCGCCCAGTATTGACCCTGGGGATGTAAATAACAGAAAAAGATGAGCGAATAAAAATTCTAGATAGAATGCTAACGGTACTTTAATAATAATAATAATAATGTTCGTTTATTCACAACCGATTGCTGTATAATACTGAATTACCGGGTAAGGTCACACACAGCGAAAAAAGCAAATACTATGACAAATACTATTGGTTATATCTTTACTGTTACAAAGCTGTTTAAACGTTCCGTTAGCTGCCTGGTGTTAGGTGAAATTGGGTGTCGACCTTAGCAAGTACGGGACTGGTTTACGCAATCCTTCTATACTGCTCAGTAGTGGAAAGAGTACGCTTTCAGGCTTAATTGACGCAATAAATTTACTGCACGCATGCTCCCGGCGGGTCTGAAGGGATAGCAAACCAGCCTGAGACAGTGCTTGTTGGTAGCTGCATTGCGCGCCGAAATGATTGGCAGCGCTCTCTTCTGAACTTTTTCGAGCCAGACAAAGATACTGTGGCGGGTTGGAAAAACAGTTTTACAGTTTATATCTGGGCCTAACAACGTAAACATGAGATTTATACACCGTAACAGATGGCGGAGAGCTAGAAGTACCAGGGGAAAGAAGGGTCTGTGATCGTCACCGCAATCTGTGATTCTTCCTGCATTTGATCATGACTGACCCTAGAGCAGTCTGATTCTTAAGCTTATGCTAATGAACTAAACGTTTAAACAAACGAGCCTCCTTCAATCTTCAATCTTTATTATTATTATATATCCTAAAGTTATAGATACGTACAAATGTCAACATGGCACATATATAGACCTTTCCCGTGCCTTTTAGCGCAAAGGAAAAGAAGACGGAGAAATGAGCGCGAGTGGAAAGACAAAGGTACATCTTGCAAAACATAAGCCAGAATACGAAGTTTTGAAAATTCATATCTCAGCCAGTATTCACTAGCAATCTTCACCAAACTTTGCAATTTTACTAATACGGATGTGTAGAATTGAATACTAGATTTCATTTTCTGATAACTATTAAATATTATTAATCAATTTTGCGCGATTAACGGCCTATTGATTTTACCTCCCTCAACTATTTGTCAAGAACTAACTTGTCTTTACCTCTACCAGACCATTCCACACTGGTATCTGATCCACTTGCTCCTTTGTGACCGGGATAGACTGGGTCGGGACAGAGAAGGTTCCGGTTGGGATGGGACAATCACATGGGATCCCTTTGTTTTCCATTTTCCTGTCACACTTGCTGAACATCAAACCTCGGAGTAACTCGCAAAAGTTGTCGTATGTGCTGGTGGGAAAAGAAATAATCTCGTTGTGTTTCCTAGATGACGTTTCTACAGCCATAGGCCGATCAGCGGGTGTAGCCTACTTGAAGACGGTGACTGGGTGTTTTTATCGCGGAAAACCTGGTCTGTTCAGTAACACAGGCTAATAAGCGGGCAGGTTATCCTAGTAGACTATCAAATTTCCTCCCAATTGTAAATTCAAAAATCTATGAACACATATCTTTCGGTAATTTTAGCGCAATCATTGTTTTTTCATGCTCTATATCAATGAAACGTTTTTTGTCAATGCTCTTATGTAAAAAAAATTGCTTGTTCAAAGCAACAGTAACGGATGGATAAAAAGATATTAATATATATAATACATTACACAGCGACGTCATTTTGGTCACATCATCTCAAGGGATGTGCTGTTTCTCCACTTCGACTCTAACGCTATCTATTCGCCAGCGCCTTCAACTTTTTAAAACTGCTAAATATATATAGAGATTAATTTAGGCACTGCTTAAAAGCGGAGCTCGAATCAATACATATTATTGTCATCGAGGTATCTACTTTTCTAGATTTGATGGGGTCATCGATGACACCATGCCACGTGATCTTGGTGGTGCACCCCCCTTGCCTCCAAGATAAGTAGAGCCCTGTATTTCAATTCTGCGCTCTGAGAACGAGATTGGGTTGCAAATTTTCGACTTTCCTTGTGATGCATAAACAGTCATACAAATGTCACACAGGCATTCACAAACAACGCAGTGAATGGGATTACGCTCAGCTCGTATCCATATGCAGAACTAACAAAATGCCTTAGCAAGTATCATGCCACATGGTCATCCAAAAGAAAGAAGGATTATTCATAACGGTACGTGATGTGAAAAGGGAAAACATTACGCTCAAGCTGGGAGGTCTAATTCGTGTAGAAATCTCGACGACATAACCATCTAAAATCGAATGTACTTGATCTAACGATTTGAATCGAAAAAAAAAAACGTACTCTATTCCCTAAATCACACGGTGGAAATAGGAAACCCCACTGCAGGAGTCGGTATCACGATGTTACATGTTTCTAGAAACTAGCAACACAATATATGTCGCGCTGCGAGTTGCAGCGAAAATGCACGTATTGCACCCCGGCAATCAAAATAATTATTTTCTCTTTTTGTAATGTAATTTTTCTTGCATTGCAAGTTGCAGAAGACGAGGCGAGCTCTTTTGCAAACGTTATGAGACAAGCTGCTACGTGTAACATGTTTTGAAAATTTAACACGCAATGGGTTTATTTAACTCGCATTGGGTTCCCTCAATGAGCCAATCGGCGCGCTTGATTTTGCTGTTTCAAAAACAAGTTTCAAAAAACATTGCAAGTTTCAAAAAACATTTTCGCGCAACTCCCCTGTGGCAACTTGCAATTTTATTTTAATTATCGTTTCGTTACGAGCTGCCCGAAAAATGGTCTCGTGTACTATAGCCCTAAACACGATCTTACTGTGTGTGGGGTATAGTTTGACCTGCTAGCTAGCTGGCTCACCCGTTGAGTTAGTCGGATGTTTTTTTGGTGGAGTTTCAGGATCCCTGTGGAGGTATTCGGAAATGCTTGTTTCCGGGGTTACACGCCGACAGAGAGACTGTAAAATACTTATTGTTCTTTAGGACTAGAAATGAATGTCCCTCAATTCTTCCATATCAAAAGTGTAAAGACGTTATCGTTTGAAGAACCCTAAACATACAAAAATTGTACATGAAAAATTGGCTTCCTTTTTTCCTGGTCGGGCGGATGATCGTCGGAAATTTTCTGTTTCACCCCTAAAAGATACCAAACATGGCGGGCCGTGGCGTGGCTCAAATAATTTCTTACCCTAAAAGATACCCTAAAAGATGAGGCCTTATGTGCCAAGTAGGCGCGAAGGAGACAGGAAACAGGTAAAAGATAGTCATCAAGAAATTTCCGTGTTTTTGTTTCTAATTTATCGTCTTCTCGTCGAGTAAATCTTTTTTACACGGTTTTTATAGAAGCACCATAATGAAAACACTTTTGGACACAGTTTCGACCCTAAAAGATACCAATCACCCTAAAATTTTATTGAAGATCAAGATCACCCTTAAAAGAGATCAAAGCCCGTGATTTTAACCCCTAAAACTGCTAAAAGATACGACGATCAATCTTCTTTCACGAGGATCTTGTAGGCGGGTTTGACAGCTTTTGGGATAGTTTGATGAGTATGGAATAATTCGACAAATTACGCAAAATTACGTTAAAAACAAGTTATTATTATTATTTTATTATTATGCATTAGCTATGGCTACTTAGACATTAAGAATAGGGGTTTTAAAAAATTCCTTTCCGCGCTGTTGGTATAACATTAAAAGACGATTGTGAGTACACGAAGCACGTTATTGCTGCCGTACTCGTTAGTCGCGATGATCCAAAATAAAGATTTCGTTTGCAGGTCTTGGCGCTACTCTGTCAATACAAGAAGGCACATCAAGACCTTTGGAACTTGTTTTTAATACTTTATCGTACAAAATAGAAATATTTGGCAGGCGAGCAACGAGGAGGTCGATTCATGGTCATTGATTCAATCCTCTTAGAATCTCTTAGAATTTTTTGTCAGAACAGTAACGTATTGTAATCGGATTATTGATGTTGTTTCAAAACTGTATCTCAAATTCAGCGACATGCAAGAGACTATGAATAAAGCTCACCCCAGTAGTTACTTCATTAATATTTTGTTTCAACTGTACGTGGGACCATAAGACGTCGTTGCCAAAATGAACATGAAACTGCTAGTCATCGTTGGCCTTGTTGTGATAATGGCTATCAACCCGGCCTACGCTAGGTAGGTAGAAAGCGAATTGTGCAATAAAAATGTGGCTTTTTGAACCTTCTTTATAAGAACGTTCAGCCTGAAATCTACCCAAATTTTAAGAACATGCTAAGAACAAGCCTGAACCTCAGATACGAGCAAATATATTTATTTTCAGTGATGCGTTCTAAATCCAGAATCAAATGTGTTAATAATAACGACCTTCAATATTGTAATTTATAAACTCTTAAGAGCGCCTGTCTGTAAATATCACCGATCGGCGTCAAAATGCGAAATTACAAAATCGCTCAAATTTGGTCAAAAGTTAGGCCTACGTGAAGGATTTATGCTGTGAAAATTTCAGGTCGATCAGATAAATATTTTTCGGGAACGACGACGGAAGTGATTTTCCCGAGCAAACTCACCATTTCGGAGCATGTTTCACCTAATTCAAAAGATCGCGAAAAACTCCTATACGTGCGAAATGGACCCAAGTAATAAACACAGATCCTTAAACACGACAAGATAAGCTTTCATTCAAGTGGTTTGTCAACCATTCCGTTAAAAAATAATATTTTATTGATTTTTGAATAATTATCACTTTTTTCGTCTATTTTATCAAGGCTCAAATCGATGGCTAATATCTCCGATGAGACGTGGAATTTTTCAAATATTTAATATCCCGGGAAGAGATCTATACTTCTTCTTCTGATTTATCAAATAAAATTTTGAGGCAATTAAAATCCCGAACTTTCACAGCGCGGAAATTGACCTCTATTGATTTACCGATAATAGGACACATTCCAGGCACTTCATGTCACGAACTTTCAAACATTCACTCACCTGGCAAAGAATCCAGTAATCCACAGCAAAATAACTCCCTCAGTTGCCGAGTAATAGTCTTGCGTGTTGTTTAGAAGGTGCTTTGAGTCAATTCACTCCAAAATCGTTTCATTCTTGGCAGTATTCCTTCGTTATCCCAAAGTAAACAGCCGAATTCGCAAGCAAACAGCAGCGGCTTGTGGGATTCTCCATTCATGTCGAATCTATCCAAATTCATCCAGCTATTTACATTTCAAGGAAGCAAATAACCCATGTAAATCCTCGGTCGTACGTTATATCCGAGCACTTCATGAAGACTAAGTAAAAATTAGCGCGACATTCACGTCTTCACGCGGTGCGAAGTTCAAGCACAAGGCTCATGTGCGTGGAATTACTGTTAAAAAGGTCACTTTTCGAGGAGAAATATATTCCAACACTTGAAATAAAATTAAAACTAATTGCTCCTTGCTTATGAGGTGATTGCCTTGTCTTGTTTCCTGGGGAATGAAGGGAATGACGCCCTTTTCAAGCGCGAAATCCAATGTTGTTATCTACTCAAAAGCCTGTGACGTCATAGCCAGGCAAAGCGTGACAGGCCCGGAGAAGCCAGTACAGGGCTCGTCACGCACTTCAGTTGACAGTCGAAGAAATGGTTACTTGAACTTCGCACCGCGTGAACGTCGCGCTAAGTTTTTACTTTATTTTCATGAACTGCTGCGATATAACATACTACCGAGGATTTACAACGGTTATTTGCTTCTGTGGAGTGTAAATAGCTGGATAAATTTGGATAGATTCGGCATAAATGCTGCTGTTTGCTTGAGAATCCTGCTTTCGCACCGCGTGAATGTCGCGCTAATTTTTACTTGGTTTTCATGAAGTGCTCGGATATAACGTACGACCGAGGATTTACAAGGGTTATTTGCTTCCTTGAAATGTAAATAGCTGGATGAATTTGGATAGATTCGGCATAAATGGAGAATCCCACAAGCCGCGGCTGCTGTTTGCTTGCGAGTTCGGGTGTTTACTTTGGGATAACGAAGGAATACTGCCAAGAATGAAACGATTTTGGAGTGAATTGACTCAAAGCACCTTCTAAACAACACGCAAGACTATTACTCGGGAACCGAGGGAGTTCATTTGCTGTGGATTACTGGATTCTTTGCCAGGTGAGTGAATGTTTTGAAAGTTCGTGACATGAAGTGCCTGGAATGTGTCCTATTATCGGTAAATCAATAGAGGTCAATTTCCGCGCTGTGAAAGTTCGGGATTTTAATTGCCTCAAAATTTTATTTGATAAATCAGAAGAAGAAGGATAGATCTCTTCCCGGGATATTAAATATTTGAGAAATTCCACGTCTCATCGGGGATATTAGCCATCGATTTGGGCCTTGATAAAATACACGAAAAAAATGATAATTATTCAAAAATCAATAAAATATTTATTTTTTAACGGAAATGGTTGACAAACCACTTGAATGAAAGCTTATCTTGTCGTGTTTAAGGATCTGTGTTTATTACTTGGGTCCATTTCGCACGTATAGGAGTTTTTCGCGATCTTTTGAATTAGGTGAAACATGTCCCGAAATGGCGAGTTTGCTCGGGAAAATCACTTCCGTCGTCGTTCCCGAAAAATATTTATCTGATCGACCTGAAATTTTCACAGCATAAATCCTTCACGTAGGCCTAACTTTTGACCAAATTTGAGCGATTTTGTAATTTCGCATTTTGACGCCGATCGGTGATATTTACAGACAGGCGCTCTTAAATACCTCATTGGTATGTATCATTCTATAAGATCTATCATAGTTCAGCCTCCGACGTGTCTGAAATGTAAGAACATCCGTAAAAACATTTCCAGCCTCAAACTGCTCCAAAAATAAGAACGGCCCAGCCTCAACTGAAAATTAGACGTTCTTATAAAAAAAGAGTTGTATCTGTAGTTTCATGAAGCAAAGTCCAGTATTATACTCAACGCATTCCTCTTAGTGTAGCAAAATTGCTTGAATATTGAATTGTTTCATATATTAAGATGTAGTCCATTTGAAAATCGAACTTTAACGATTGGAAAACATTCTTGGAACAAAATAATGTACATCATAGTGTAGACTTCTGTCTTACTGTTTTTGATATCTGCAGTATCTGGTCTAAAAAAAAATCATTTCTTACAACACCAAACATCGAAAATGAATCCTGAAATTTGTAAAAATCCATGCAATTTATATAGGTTGACAGCACCATGAAATAAACATCAACAGCCAACCACCCTCACAACTCTAAAAATATATTTCTCAGTTGGTTTCCTTGGGAATTTCTTCTCGGTGTTTCGACACTTTATCAAGACCATTTAAAAAATTCTACAAACGAGGAACTTATTTTTGTAATACTCTATCCGCTTTTGTGTCAAAATTTCGCGATTTCTTCCTCTTAACCAATTTTGCAATAAAATGCAGGTGTTTTGATGTTTGTCCTTACAATTATTTGTAAAATACAAGCCAGAGGACTTTGTTTTATGAGAGATTATACCAGGATTTCGAGCAATAAAGCAAAGAAGTTTTAAAACTTCTTGGCACGATTTGTTTTGTTTTTGAAGAACTAAAAGTACGCATTAACCTGGGTTCGTCCCGCCAGGAAGTACTTGTGGAAAGCGGAGAAATTAAAGTTCAAAGTTCACCACCGTGAATTTTTATCATTATCATTATTTGTAGTAAATTATTATAGTTTTATATTTATATTATGTAAATACGCAATTCAGCTGTAAAAGCTGCCAGATATTTTACAATAAACTATCTATCTATCTTTGCCCAACCTCTGTGTCACAGAACTAACCTCTGTGTCGCTAACTAACACACATTTGTGGTCCACATTTCGAAATATCACAAAAGGCGGAGGACTGGGTTCGCGCCGCCACAGACATAAGCGTTCAAAAATGGAAAAAATTCTATAGAATCTATATAGGCTGTGATTGACATCACCATTTTAGGTGCGAAAATACGTCTATCTGTAAAAACTAAAATTTCTTTTCTCAGCTTTCACTGGAATTTTTTTTACTATTGATCCTGCTTCCCTTGTTGAAGGTGAACTTGAATGGTCTGAACTCCAGAACATTACTGAATCCCAGCCAGTCCAAGACTTTTGTTATAACTGGCGTCTTACAGAAACAGGTTCTTTTTGACAAAAGAGATCATTAGAATCACGACAAACACAAATATCGACTTCATGCAGCTGCTGACCAAACAATTTCGACCATCCACCGGGCTGCTCGGGAGACCGTTTTTCCCGATATTTGCGCCGCTTTCCCTGATGAAGGATTGAAAATAAAATCCGAAACCTTGGCATCTCTCGGCTTCTGTTTTGTCTGCTTTTTACCCTATTTATCCCGACTTATTACCAAGCACGTCTCGTCTGCTGTGTGTTTTTCCTTTTGTAAAAACGAGTGTGAAAGTGTGGTGTTTAAAACCTAAAAAATCCAGTTTACTAAAAGCAGAAATAGTCCAGTCATCTAGTGAATTTTTGGGGGCTGAAGTCAAACTAATTGCAACAGAATTTCTGTCACTGCCAAATGAAAGTCAACAGTCAACTTACTAACATACTAAAAGTTATCCAAAATTACTGCCGTGGAACATGCTCAAATCGGGGGTTGAATTTCTTCGAGCATCCACCACAGGATACCCGCGTCTACTTTTATCGAAAATTACGAAAATCCTGTATCGTTTAAACCATTCTACTTCAAAATGAAACAGCTGACTATTTACTAAACAAAGATGCAAAATAAGTAAGAAAGAATCTCCATTTAAGATAATTTAACCGGAATTTCGTACTTCCAGAACCCCTAGCTACATCAAGGAACGCCTGACTGTTTTCTCCTCGCTGTATTTTGCGAATTAAGTAAAATAGCAAACAGAATTTAGTGGTTTAAAAAAATTGAAATCCACAAAAAATAAGATAAGATTGCCTTGGTGAAGTATCTAATGATGATTCGTGGAAAATATTGCTAATTTTGTTTATTTTCCCATGCATTTTTCGTTGCAAAAAAAACTCCTTATGTTGTATGTCGCTATAAGTGTGCCCCGGCCAAAACTTAGAAGACCTTTTGGCTATTCTGCTCACATTTCGTTTGATTTTTTTTCGCAATTTGTCCGTGCAATTAACCTAGCGCTGTCTGGAAATGAGAAAAGGCAACGATGATGTTTTATTGAGATCATTACCGTTCCTCATTTAACACTGCTGGCTGTCGTTTCGCGTGAAAAAAAAGGCTGATTAACTTCCTCTTGAAGCCCCAGAAAAACGGAAACAGCGTGAATGCATAGTGGGAGCTTAAGAAGCTTAAGAACACATTTTTTTCCCGTGGGCAACCCGCGAAATATGATCAGGGCCGTAGCAAGCCTCCAAAAACTGGGGGGGGCACAACATATAAAAACCCAAGGTAGCTTTTATGGAAAGTTTAAACTCCGAAAATTTAGAGCCCAGCATGTGAAATTACCGCATGTTTGGGGTAACTTTGATCAGGGTGCAAAATCGGGAGTTTTAAGGATTGTTTGGAGAAAAACTGAGGGGGCACGTGCCCCCCCGGCCCCTAAAAGCGCTACGGCCCTGATGATGGCCGAAAACGTGGCTCTGATATACTTTCATTGCGAACAATGCATTTCAAAAAGTGTTTGTGGCTACAAAGACGGTCCATCTACAAAGGAGCGCGCCCATCGGAGGAGATCCAGTGTCTGCGGTCCGAGGGCCAATTTTTGAATGTTACATGGTACGGAAGTTGAAGAAAGATGTTTCCTCAACAATCTAGAGAACAAGCAGCGATTCATCGATCTCGGATCGGTCTACTTGGAGAGCAACACCAGCAGTCGGATTGTTGTGCACTCCGCGGGAGACGCAGACCTACAGATAGTCCAAGCTACCGTGGAGTCCGCCAACATAAAACACAAAAGCGTTAGTCGAAGATGACGCGACCTCCTTGTTCGTCTCTGTTATGTAGATACAAGTGCGCATATGTTCTTCATCCCGCACCAAGGCAACGATCAACTACCACGTGAACTACGCGGAAAGTATGGAACCTAAAACAAACAAAGTCTTCGCTCGGACTCCAAAACATGCGCAAATATCCTCTTTGCTCGCGCCATTTTAGGTTGCGCATTGCATGGTCTGGGGAAAGAGCAAGAACTCAAGCGGACAACAAACTCTTGCGTCTTCTTTCTCAAAACCTCCTTCGTATGAAGATTCTTGTGAGGGTAAAAAAACAAAACAAAACAATAGAGTGCTAGTGCAAAATTAAGAAAATTGTGAAAGTGCTATTAGAATAAATATTCAGTCGTAGTGGTCAAGCAGGGCGGGCTTTTTTGAAGACAGGCAAGCTACGTGTCTTCACAGCCTATCCTCTGGTAGAAAGGTTCCAGTCCCATAATGTTCTTGACATAAATGAGTACACGTGATAATTGGTTTTAGATAGTGAACTTCTGTGTCGGCTAAGTCGTTGTGTTGGGACAGGTCTTAAACAGAGCACCTCCCTCCGACATGTTCCGCGGCTGGTTATCATCTCCTCCCAGTACAGCCAGATACAGCATTGGAAAGGCATCGCGCTCCTCCACAAGACTGGGGATGGAGTCTTGATCCTGATGGTATACTACCGCAGAGAACAGACTTACCAGCAGCAACGCATCATTACTCGTGATTTTCAGGTGACGTTACAAATATTATACGACTGTGACGTCATTTTACCATATGAGACCACAGTTTAGTTCAGATATGGACCGTCTTTATACGTCAGAAGCGGTTTATGCGCGCACAGTTGAATGGCTTCCCGATTGCGTGCTAGTCAAATCACGTCTAGTGAATCTTTAAAGGAAAAGAAAATGGTTTTCTTTGTCGTACAATGGATAGTGATTAGATAGTTCATTTTCATGTAATACTGGCGAACATTTGACTTATTGCTCGCATTTTTCCCCAACCCTTCAGAGCTCGGAAAAATACGCCCGCAGCTCGTAAAACCCGTATTGCATGAAAAAACATCTAATAAGGTATATCATGGAATGCTTTGTAAATTTCAGGCTCGTAAAGGGTTGTAAATAAGTGTACAGAATTAATTTGAAAGAAATAAACCCCTGATGAGTGAGGTCTGTGGACCTCATGAAACAGGCCTGTAGGGAAAGAACTTTTGCCATGTTTTGAATTTCCGTGTTTTTATATGACTGCAGCTCCCAGAGATGTTCTTGCAGGAAACACGGCTTAGATTCTTCCGCGGCGTGCGGTATTACTGTGGAGAACGAAGCTGTACAAACTCAGCTCCGCCAGACCTTGATGACTAAAAGAACGAAGACTGGGTCGCTTGGGTGTTCTGTGTTGTGTTCCAGAAGGCAGGCAATTTCTTCGGCAATAACGAATTCACGATTCATAATTCATTGTTTTAAGAAGCTTTATCGACGCGGGTAGCCTGTGGTAAATTTGTTCAATTCCTCCCTTATAAACCTTTAGAATAGGCAGACAATTTATAAATTATACACCAAAATACATTATTCTACAATGGCAAAGACGTGTGAACATTTGTGAGACCCAAACTTGTCGTGGTTTCAATTCGAACAGTATTTTCCGACGCGGGTACCCTGTGGTTAGGTCTCGCAATAAAATCCCCTTAATTTGAGCATGTTCCACCACGGTAATTTTGGAAAACTTTTAGTATGTTAGTAAGTCAGGCATTATCTTTCATTTCGCATTGACAGAAATTCTGTTGCAATTAGTTTCACTTCAAACCACAAGATGACTGGACTAAAAGCACTAAAGCACTCATTATAAATTGACCTGCTGGGAGCCAATTAGATCGCAGAACGCGCGGGTGATTTCAGAATGGATATAATAAAGGGCGGACGTCTCTCGTCAGGTAGTGGATTTACCTAATGCATACATTCAATTATCACCAGACCTAAGGCCTTCTGGCTGAACAACTTCCTCAGGCAGAACAACGCCGATGCAACTACGGCGGCAGCAAAAGCTCTTGAGCTTTTGGCGGCAGCGAGAGAAGCGGAAGCAGCAGCAGGTACGAGTCCAATTAAAAGTTTCTGTTATGATAGGCTTGACTACCTTATTGGTGCTAAATTTCGCATCCCTCGCTTTAATTTCGCGATTTAAAAAGATAACGAACTTAAGGCGACGTGAACTAAAATTCCCGCGAACTTAAATGACGCGAAATTTAATACATTTAAGTTCTCGGGAATTTATTTTCCAAAAAAATAATTTTGCCCCCAAATCGCGAAAATAAAACCTGCGAAATATGCCGACAGTTTTTTTCGCGAAATTAAGAGCCCGCGAAAATTAGTACCAATAAGGTAGCATGGTTGAGGCTTATACGCGGGTGAAAATTATTTTCCAATTATCTTGTAAGGGGCGTGTCATTATTTACCGGGGAGGGGGGGGGAGGCTCCCATTTTTTTCAAACAAGGCTAAAAAAAAATTAGGACCCTCCCCTTGAACATAACAAAAAAGTGTGACCCTCCCCCAGTCGTAGCTAAAAAAATTGAGACCCTCCCCCATGTCATTTATTTGTTCTGAAAAACCTGTCAGATAGACTTTTGTCGAGTGAAGCAAACTCAGAGCTTGGGTCACCTGTGGTCTTTCCCGCCGTGCGTTTTCCTTCTTCAACGCATAACATCTATTATAGTGCCATACTATTTTTCTTTTTCTCTCATACAATTCCAATTTCTAAACTTAACCGCAGCTCGAACATATCAAATGCGGATTTTCCAAAAACTGTGAGATATCAGGGAAGCGGGATACATTGTATGGAATTTTACTCTGAGTCACGTTGGAAAAATACGCTACTGGGCTCCGAAACCAAGTGGTTCTCGTGCAAAATATGTGCAGGTAAAAGCTTCGAGAAAAGAGTAACGGATAATCTAAATGGAGAACTGGAGAAGTTACCATTCCAGCATTACGCGACATTTCTAGGGTAGCGATGGGTCCCTAAAATATCAAGAGTCTCGCAAAATTTTAGCAGAGTCTCGGAATCTCGGATTTTTTAACGTGCGTCTCGGAATCTCGGATTTTTACTTTCAAACTTCTAATACAGTAAATATATGAGCTGAAATTTTCTTTCCGTCTCGGGCTCGGATTTTAAACTGCCAGTCTCGGCGTCTCGGCAAGTCTCGGATTTACCCATCGTTACCCCTATTTCTTTTACATTTTCCACGAATGAAACCTTGCAGAAATACCAAAATCAATTTTGTTCAATGGCAGTGGCCATATTCAGTTGAATTGCTTTGCAATTTCATTTGTTGCTCAAAAATAATTGCTTATTACAAACTGCGATGGAGGAGTATTACAAATTGCGACAGCTTTGTTTATTACAAATTGCGACGGAGCTGCATTACAAATTGCGACAGCTTTTTTATTACAAATTGCGATAACTCTATTACAAATTGCGACAGGTATTACAAATTACGACAACTTTATTACAAGTTGCGACAGGTATTACAAATTGCGACAATTATTACAAATTGCGACAGGTATTACAAATTGCGACAATTATTACAAATTGCGACTGTACAGGGGAGTCCCCCCCGGGGGCATAAAGCCTCATCTTTTAGGGTATCATATAGGGTAAAAACTTGTGAGCCACGCCATGTTTGCATTGATATCTTTTAGGAGTGAAAAATATGGGAGCCCCCCCCCCCCCCCTCCCCATATTCTTGCGTAGAATGTTTTTCGTTAAGGCTGCTCTACCCGGTGAGACGTTTCATTTAATGTATTTGGTTACCATGGGTTGCGTGACTTGTAAGAGCGTAGGCAGAATTTTTTTCAGGTCTCTGCATTCGACGGGGGCCATCAATGGTTTCTCAATGGCTCGAGTGTCCCGTCATTACATCATCACAGATATAGTTATTTCAAAAACATTTTCAACCAGCCTCGTTAGATCAATATCTACACTAGTTAAAAAAAAAAACACAATCACAAACTCAGTGGAACAGGGTCTCAATGGGGTTAACCGTCAAGCGTCAAAAGACGAAAAAATTCAGCGTCAAGCGTCAAATTGCGAAACTTTTAACCGTCAGCGGTCAAAAAATTATTAACCGTCAGCCGTCAAAAAAAAAGTTTACCGTAAAAAAAATTGCATCGCGGTCAATCAAGAGAAATTTATTCCAACGAGTTCGACTACTTCCCGAATTATTTTGGTAATTGTTTGCTCTTTGCTAAAAGTCTATCATTGACGATTATTTTAAGAGATTTTTCACGCTTTTTTTTTTACCACAAAAGATATGTACACCAAGTACTTTTGTACTTAACAATCTCCATATTAACCGTCAAGAACAAAATTTAACCGTGAACCGCCACTAGCGTACTTTTTAACCATCAACCGTCAGAGACATACCCCCATTGAGACCTTGGGGGAACGATTTAACTTCCCCATCGAATGCAGAGGCCATTTTTCCAAGAAATTATATTTAAGGTCAGAGGTCATAAATTTGTTGCCATAGAGACCAACATTGGTGAAAATGATCGAGAATGACTAAAGGTATGGAAATGCAAAATGATTGGATCCCTCAGAGGCATTGGTTTAGAGATAGACTACCTTTTGCGTCCGCCACTTTGGATTTTCCACCCAGGCCTTAAGGTACCTGAGCGTCTTCATCAAAAATCATTTAAACTATAGAAACGTACAAATAAATTGTTTTGCTGTTATAAAGGAGGCTACTGAGCCCTCATTCTGTGTCTCTTTGTTGTCTTAAGTTATTTCTTCCTTCTTGTTTATAGGCCCGCCGCAATCAGATACAGCAGAAGATCCTGCCCCTGGGTTCAATATTGGTCCTGCCCCTGGGTTCAATATTGGTGGCCAATTTGATCCGAACGTCAATAGTCAATAGTAGACGCGATTTTCGTTAAATATAGCATGACCAGCTGCACGCTTTTAGTTACGGGATATTTAGGTAGAGTCTCTTAGTCCTCGATCTCTCCGGGATGATTTCTTCTCTACTGAATAATCTCCTAATTAGGGACCGGTCATTATTTATCGCCGAGGGGGGGGGGGGATCAGAGGATTTTGGGTAATACAAGGTCAAAATGCAGTGATCCTCTCTCTATAAGTAGAATGATTAACGTGATCCCCCCTCAGAGCAGTTAAACGTTTTCGTGGTCCCCCCCCTCCCTAGTAGAAGACAATTTACAGATAGGGGGATCGCATTTTTCTTTCGTTGTGCGCGAAACGCGCCCGAATTTTGATAAACGCATTTTATCAAGCCATTTCATTGATAAAAGCACTTTCACCAAGAAAGTGTAGATGAACACTCTATTTTTTTACGTATAGTAAACAAATTCTGTAGGTTTTATTGTTGCGCGCAGAAATTATTATTATTCATTTGCGTGAAGCGCGGCCCAAATGACGAATTTCTATGCCTGTAACGTCGAACACACGCTTACTCTTCTTTCGAACAAAGTGACTGCCCGCCAGGCCTATCACTGCAGGACATTTTTGGCAGAGTTTGTTCAATTCCTTGCCAAGATACAGTTGTTCTTGTGAAGGGTGCGGAGGTAGTAGTGTCCAGATGTCTTCGTTGCGCGAGTTGCCCAAGACTATATTTGATAATTTTGTTTATGCGCGTGAAGCGCGCCGAAATTTTTATTAAGTATTGAGTGAAGTGAGGCAGAAAAATGCAAATGATAGAGAAGTGCTGGAATAACTACTTAGAAAATTTCTTGTGACCCCCCTTCTCGCCCCAAAATGAAGTGATCCCCCCACAAAATCCTCTGCGCACCCCCCCCCCCCCCCCCCCCCCCCAGGCGATAAATAATGACCGGTCCCTTAGTGCCACATGCCACATTCCATTCGACGCGTTTATCTGTCAGTAGTGCTACAAATAGAACTGCTTCACGTCCCAGACAGTTGTATTTCGAGGGAGTTATATTATTCACCACGTACGGATTGTATGAATTTCAGTTTGATCATACAACTAATCACGCTAAAATCGAAAGAAAAATGATCGTTTCACCAAAATAAAATATTGGAAACAATCACATTGGTGTTTTGCTATTTAACTATTTTAACTATTAAAGTCAAATCACACTGTCTAATAGGCCGTTATCACGCAAAATTGATTAATAATATTTATTGTTATTCAGCCATGCCACTATCTCGATTCTGATTGGCTAAGGGTACACAGCGAAAGCATGTTGGTGCGCAGTTCGTGACGTCAAACTCCAGACATTAGGATTGATGCACCTTTACCACCTTTTATGGTACCTTTCAGGGGTCAAAATCAACTAAGCGACGCCATTTTAGGTACCTTTTAGGGGTAAAATCGAAAGTTCCCGACGAGCACCCCCGCCCCAAAAAGATGGGAGTCATAGCTATAAATTTATAGCGGCGGCGGTATTTATACGTCATTTTTTAGTAAAATGCATAGCTTTCAAGCCATACAGAATAAAATTGTTTGAATACCTCGAAAAGGAAGCAAAGGTCGCCCTCAATGGTTTACCCCCAGCGACTGTATTCCAAAAAATTATAAAACTAAATCAAAACGGAATGTCAGAAAGAAAAAAAAACACATTACGGGACGTGTTATTATTTAGCGGAGGGGGGGGGGGGGCTCCTATTTTTGTTGGAGGTGTCCTATTTTTTTTTTCGCGTGTCTAAAGGGAGGGTCCACATTTTTTTCACTCCTGTTTAGGGGAGGGTCATAATTTTTTTCAGCAACATTTGGACGATGAAGAGGGTAAAACAAATAGTGATAGTGGTTATTTCAGCAACTTCTCCCTTTGAGCAATGAGGACATTACCGTTGACAAGAACAAGTTATCTTCACGAGGAATATCAAACTCTCCCAGAATTTGCCTGCAACTGATAGGCCTGCAGGGCATGTCACTATATGTTTGAAAGAAGACCCCTTAGGTGAGCTTGAGTTTTCGACGTTACAAGCATAGAAATTCGTCCTGGCCGCGCTTCGCGCACATGAATATTAATAACTTCGTCATTTGCGGAGCGCAGTTGTGCGCATGAATCATATAACCTAACCTATGTAGTTGAGGTAGTGTACTTCCTGAGCTCCTGACAGGCTTTGTTTACTATGCCGTACACAAAACATGTTCATCTACCCTTTCTCTGAGGCTTGATGAAATGCGATGAACAAACAAACGAAAAAAACGCGCAACGAATGATGTGCGAGCCCGTTTTTCTGTAAGATTTCTACAGTACTAGGTCAAACAGGGGACGGGAGATGTTGGATTACGTTAATCATTGTACTTGGAGGGAAGATCACTGCATTTTACCCGTGTATTACCAAACATCTCACGTAAATAATCGAGGCGATGAATAATAACCGCGGTTCCTTATGCACCAGTCAATTGACACCCCGGCCCCCACCCCCGGGACAGGACGGGAAAGTAACGCAGTCAGGCCGGGGATTTAACACATTAATTTACGGAAGGGCAGGGAACTTAACACGGACCTTCTACTATAGCGGGGATATTCAGCGGGGCATTAACAGGGAATTAACGCTGAATCAGAAGTTCGATTATCGTGCGAAAATAAGTATTGGTTTAAGGACCGAGGTCGGAGGATTTTGGGAGGGATCGCTTCATTTTTGGGCGAGTGAAAGGGGAGGATCTCTCGAAACCTGAAGCATTGAAAGAGAGATTCCAGCAACGAGTTCTATAACATTTTCTAGTTTTATTTTACTCATTATGTTAAAATTTTCGGCGCGCGCATAAGGAATGATGTCTAATCAGAAGAAAACAATACGCTTGTGGCGCTTAAATGGAATGCATACGAATGACGAATGTCGTTACAAGCATGTGTATCTTGGCAAGGACAAATGAAAAACTCCAAAAGCCCTCCAGTGATACGCCTGGTTGGCAGTCAATATGTTCGAAAGAAGTGAGTTCGACGTTACAAGCTGCATAGAAATTCGTTTTTGGGCTGCGCTTTCACGCACATGAATAATAATAATTTGTAGCGCGTGAAGAATAAAACCAACAGGCTTTTTTACTACACGCTGAGTGAAACACGCAGATGACGTGATGTCAATTGACTGGTGCATGACAGAAGTCACTTGGACAATAGTCTATCTAACAGGTTTTTCAGAAACAAATTGCATGGGGAGGGTTCCAATTTTTTTACCTACGACTGTGGGAGGGTCACATTTTTTTTTGTTATGTTCAAGGGGAGGGTCCTTTTGTTTTTAGACTTGCTTGAAAAAAAAAAGGACCCCCCCTCCCCCCGGTAAATAATGACACGTCCCTAAGGCTGAACAGTAATGGCATCGCCTCGCCCCGCCGGACTAAACTTTATCTTTGTTTTTGTTTTTTTAACTACACATTTACAGCCGATTGCGTTTGAGCGTTTTACCCTAACAGTTCGCACGTTACGTTTGAACGTTTGAAAGTTGCGTTGTGAGACAAAAAGTCGGACGTTTCCAAGAGCAACCGCCATGTGTATTTTTCACTGACCAATCAGAGAGGACAGAACTCTTTGGTTCGCCATAGAAACGTCTCGTTTCATCCTAGAAACGCAACTTTGAAACGTTCAAACATAACGTGCGAACTGTTAAGGTAAAACGCTCAAACACAATCGACTGTATTGGAACCTAATGCTTATGTATTTTTATATACACGGTACCAATAAACCATGTCTATGTCTATGTCTACGTCCGCTTGATGATAAAAGATCCCATGTGGGAGTAATATTAGTACCTACCCGAATTCTCTACTCTACCGCTGAATAGGCACCAAGGGCGCATAAATACATTATTTCGCGGGTTTTTGTGATGCCCCGTCCCCTATTTGACGTAGTAGAAGACATTTTACAGAAAGAGGGAGTTACATTTTTTTCGTTGCATTTTGATAAACGCATTTCATCAAGCCTCAGAGAAAGGGTAGATAAACGTTGAAATACGCTACCTCAACTATGTATGAAAGTTCCTATTGATGGGCTCCTGAGCCTGTTGGTTATGTTATTCATGCGCGCCGAAAATATATTTATGACGAAATTATTATTATTCTCATGTGCGTGAAGCGCGGCCCACATGACGACTTTCTATACTTGTAACGTTGAACAACCCTGAAGCGTGGCGCGCGAGGTTTACGTTTTAAACGTGCACACTTTGACGAGAAGTTTGTTGCGTTTCTCGCTCGCTTGATTTTTCAGTCAATCAGCGAGCAAGAAACGCGACAACTTCAGGACAAAACATGCACGTTTGAAACGTAAAAACACGAAAAAATCGTCAAGGTCAGGGTGAAACGAAAATGGTAGTATCTAAGGGGTCTTCTTCAATCATAGTGACTGTCTGCTAGGCCTATCACTGCAAGGGCATTTTTGGGAGAGTTAATTTTTTCTCGTCAAGATACACTTTAAATTATAAAGTGTGCGAAATTAAGTATGTGAAATACGAGAAAGCATATTAATAACGTCCTACAAATTCGAACATCCAGGTCTATTTGTCTACAGACCCTATAGTCAACAATCCGTAGTTGCGATTATCAGAATCCGAAATCCGAAGTCGAATTTTCAATAGATCCGCGATCCGGTACGTTTTGAGAATCCGTAAATCCGTTTTTCTTAAAATCCGTAATCCGTGTGCTATTTAGGCCCAAATCCGCCGATCCGCACTATTCACCTCCCCCAAGAACTCTTTGGTCGATGCATATGCACTTTTCTGTTATTTTATTTTCCTCCTACATGTAGCTATTGGGCTCCGCTATGTGGCGCTAGCTCCGCTATAAGAATTTTACCCAGAGTTTTTAATGATTTTCCGCAAAAAGAGTGTACTTTTATTAAAATAGCAGCCCAAAAATCCTTGGTCCAAACATCAGGGCTTTGCCATGTATCTATGACAGGTTAGGTATCAGCGATAGTTACCAATATCGTCCACTTACCATGACCCCACTTACCATGACCCAACTTACCATGACCCCACTTACCATGACCCCACTTACCATGACCCCACTTACCATGACCCCACTTACCATGACCCCACTTACCATGACCCCACTTACCATGACCCAACTTACCATGACCCCACTTACCATGACCCCACTTACCATGACCCCACTTACCATGACCCCACTTACCATGACCCCACTTACCATGACCCCACTTACCATGACCCCACTTACCATGACCCCACTTACCATAACCCCACTTACCAAGACCCCACTTACCATGACCCCACTTACCAAGACCCCACTTACCATGACCCCACTTACCATGACCCCACTTACCATGACCCCACTTACCATGACCCCACTTACCATGACCCCACTTACCATGACCCCACTTACCATGACCCCACTTACCATGACCCCACTTACCATGACCCCACTTATGACCCAACTTACCAAGACCCCACTTACCATGACCCCACGTCTGAGACGCAAGGGATTGGCACCCACAATAAGCCGACTTTCTTCTGCAGATCAAGCTTGAGTTTAGTGGTTGACGCCAAGTGACGCTTTATGGAGATTGACGCCGACACATTTACTGTCCCGGGGAGGACTAGGGGGCTTGGCGATAACTCCAAGGAATTAATGAAGACCGTATCGGGGACATATACTGTAAAGATAAAGGAAAGTGTGTATGAGGAAATGCCTGCTTCCATAATAAAGAAACGACCTTATACTTAGTTTAGGAAATAGTATAATTCCTTTGTTTTTTAAGAGCAGTTATCAAAGCCTTACTACTCTAAGATAAATTTGCGACAATTAATTAAACTGCTAAACTGACCATCACACTAAAACACAGGGAACTCCGAAGATGCCCATGGAAAAAGCTGAATTTCCCATGGTAGAAGAATCGGAAGTGTTTGTATTTCCCATTGGTATCCATGTTAATTCCGAATACGTTCCCATGCGTGTGCCTTGGGAAATTCATATTTTCCATGAATAATATGTTTCTGCAAAAGTTCCCTGTGAAACCAAAACTTTCTTAGGGACGTGTCATTATTTACCGGGGGGGAGGAGGGCTCCCATTTTTTTCAAACAAGGCTAAAAAAAATTACGACCCTCCCCTTGAACATAAAAAAAAAAATGTGACCCTCCCCAAGTCGTAGGTAAAAAAATTGGGACCCTCCCCCATGTAATTTATTTCTGAAAAAACCTGTCAGATAGACTAATTGTCCGAGTGATGCAATGTCTTATAGAAATACTTTTTTTCTTACTTCTGCCAAAGCTAAGGAATCGCGGTTATTATTTATCGCCTAGAGTATTTACGTGAGGATTTGGGGTAATACACGGGGAAAATGCAGTGATCCTCCCTCTATGAGGAGAATGATTGACGTGATCCCACCTCTCCCGTCCCCTATTTGACCTATAGTACTGAAGACATGTTGCCGAAAAAGGGGGACGCATATCTTTCGTTGCGCGCGAAGCGCGCCCGAATTTTGATAAACGCATTTCATGAAGCCTCAGAGAAAGAGTATATGAACATGTTTTGTGTTTGGTATAGTAAACAAAGCCTGTCAGGAGCCAAGGAAGTACGCTACATATAAAGGTTAGATGAAAGCTTCTAATGATGGGCTCATCATCATTATTCATGCGCACAACTGCGCGCCGCAAATGAAGAAATTATTAATATTCATGTGCGCGAAGCGCGGCCCAACGGACGAATTTCTATGCTTGTATAACGTCGAAAACTCACGCGTACCTATAGGGTCTTCTTTCAAATATATAGTGACTTGCCAGTGGCATTTTTGGGAGAGTCTGCTTTTCCTCGTCAAGATACACTTGTTCTTGTAAACGGCGTCGGGGTAGTGTCTTTATTGCTCAAAGCGTATATTAGATGTCATTCTTTATGCGAACGAAGCGCGCCGAAATTTTTATAGAGAAGTTGCTGAAATAACCACTATCGCCATCTGTTTTAACCTCTTCATCGTCCAAATGTTTGATGAAAAAATTATGACTCTCACCCAAACAGGAGTGAAAAAAATTTGGACCCTCCCTTTAGACACGCAAAAATAAATTGGACCCTCCCCACAAAAATAGGAGCCCTTCCCCCCCCCCCCCCCCCCCCCCCCGCTAAATAATGACACGTCCCTTACTTGGAATATTTATTCTACGGTGGCCCATCGAAACCTAGGCTCCTCTGGCCACCGCACACTGATATATTCCTTGTAAACTGGTTATCAAACCATTTCCTTTTTGTATTTGTTGAGTGCATTTTGAAGTGAAATAAAACATTGAATTGAATTGAAATTGAATTAATGAGCGCAAGAAAGCGCTCATGAAATTTTATAAGTACCAGTAACTGTGCGAAACGTGCGGTCAGGGGAGAAACCGCTACAAGCAAATCAAATGGTTTCTTGCAGTGGCGTTTCTATCACTCGTTCGCCACTTGGTCTAAAAGAGAGGGAAATTAGCCTAGTCTATGGCGTCCTGAGCGGGTTCTCAGCGTGATCGAACATGAGCCGAGTGAAAGAGTTAGGGCTGGGGCAGGAAGAGGTTATCGGATGACGTCATACCTCCTACATAACCATGGAATAACGCTTAGAACGCGAGGGACTAAGCTTGTGGGAAACCACTGTTCTGTTCGTAGGGCAGGTTACAATGAAATTGTCGGAAGAACTATCAGGCAGTCTCTCTTCCCTCCCCTCCCTCAAATTGCTCTCCCTCAAATTGCTTTGATTCCGATCAAGAAAAATGATCCCCAGAGAACGCAACCCCATGACCCATCTGAGTGGCAGTAGTTCTAAAATAGATTCCCGTTGGGAATTGCACGCGCATTCGAACTGTTTTCCGTTGGTTGAGAAGCGCGTGCGTGTTGATGCAAGCAGCGTATCAGCCAATCATATTACGAGAACAGCAACAGTGCAGCGTCACGTAGCATGCTGGTCACACATGCATCCTCACAGTGATGTCTGTTGCTAGGACACGTCCAATCAGAAGGCGCCGCTAAAAATAGCTCCCTGTTCTAAAAATAGAAAGTGTCACGCTCTTCTGCCACTGTCATGGAAAGAGATCCGTGTGTTGAGGTTGCGTTTTCTAGGGATCATTTTCTCTTGTTCCGATACAATAAGCCTCACAAGTACTTCTTACCTGGGTTGCAAGTATAGTCTACGAAAAGGTCCGCCTTGAGGCCCCAACTACATGAGGGTGTCCCTAGTGTTTGAGCGGTTGGTAGGATGGTACAGCGAATCTTGTCCTGGCAAAGATACTTCACCTTCTGCAGTGCTCCTGTAAGATACCACAGACATTATACATCTGATTCAAAACTTTTCTTGGGACGACGCTTAAAGGTCGTTGTCCAGTTGCTGATATTGTTTAGCGATGAAGGTGTGTATAGCTTAAAGATGCTGTCTTTCTAAGGTATGTGGTATGTCTTATGTGTTATATTCTGCAGGAGACACGAGGCAGTTAAGACGCAAACTAGCACCAGACTCGCTTTTGGGAGACGGCTTTTGGGAGAACTGAGGGCGCGCAAAGAATTGTGGGAAGGAGAAATGACGACGCGCAAGACGCTCTTCCCAGAGTTCCTTGCGCGTACTCATTTCTCCTTCCCACAATTCACTAGCACTAGGTTTTTCTGAGAGTCATCACGCGAGTCTTCTTTGAACTGTTTTAGAATGTTTTCTAATATAAGGTCCAAAGACTGACTGGTAGAAAGGCCTGTCATATGCAATGCTCGGCTTATCTCCGGTGTAATAACCTGTGAGTGCGCACGAACTGCGTCACAAAGCTTCCTTTGTTTGGTAGAACGAATCAGGATGAAATAAGAACTGAACACAAAGGTGTCCTCTGGGAATGGTTATTACACCGGAGTTAACCCCAATGCTCAGCATGCAGAGATGTACTGAGTATGCGCTCGGTCGCTGGTCATTCCCTGAGCAAATCGCTGGTTTTTGCAGTGTCTGCTGGCGACAAAATGGCTCGAACGTTACCCTTTTCGCGATTTTTCCCCTCGCATTTTATATCCAGTGCGGAAAGTGTGCACTTAAATCGGAGTGCGCCCTGTGTCTGTGTAGGCTAGGAGAAAGGTATTTCCAGTAAAGAAACTAGACTGTTTACATAAACAATTTGCATGGATCAATTTAGATCTTACCTGTAGCGCGTCGCTCTCTGTTAGCAAACCGTTACTAATCAAGTACAGGGGCCCATAAGGACGGCCGTTCCCAGGAGCGTAGCCAGGGGGGGGGGGGGGGGGGGGGGCAGGGGGGCCGGTCCCCCTCCTTTCTCGGGAGATTTTCCCATACATTTACCGTCCATACCGACATCGTTTTCAAACGAAAACGGATACTTTTTGCTCCGTTTTCAAAAAGATTTGCGTCCACACTCGTTTTCGGCGTTGTAGTGTGGACGATAGCCGTATCCGGAGCAAAATGTATCCGTTTTTGTTTGAAAACGGTGTAGTGTGGACGTTGTCTAAATGCCTTATCAACAGGGCAATACTAAAGAGGGACGCCCGTATTTAGGAGCCTCTGTCAAGTATCTATAGCAAGCGCAAAGAAAAAAAAAACACAAAAGGGGAAGTGTGAATGCCTCTTGAGTTGGGGGCCGGGGGACGTAGGTTCTACCTAAGATTACCTTCGGTATCGCAATCCTGTCCGATGGAGCTTGTATCACACGAAGTCTTGTAGCCGTTACCGTGCCCGAAAAAAACTTTGAGGATAGAAATCTTGAAGCCTCGCTTACAAGTGAGTGTGACGTCATCCTTGTCTTCGCATGTGTGGCTGCTTTTCGTCGTCTGAATCGTGTCATTAGATTTGCTCACTGGAATAATAATGACAAGACGCTATATATTGTACTGGAAGGCACAAGACCTCGCACGAGAAGGTGTAAATCTCTTCCCTCAGACCAGACAATAAGGAGAAAGGAAGCTGAACCAGAAAAATGTTTCAGGAAACACGCGACCCAGCACGTTCAATACTTCGAGAGAGCTTTTGGCAGTTGGGTTTTCTGTTTTGTCAATCAAACCATGTTAGCCAATCAGATCATTACCTAGTTTCGCCTAGTGCAGTGAACTGGCTTCTGTCGCGACATGTCTCACAAGGGAAGCCAATCGAATGCACTGAGTAAGGATATGATTGGCTCACACGGGCACGGATTGCATTGATGGACAGCACAGAAACCCCAACTGCCAAACTCTGGCGACAACGGCGAAGTCGCGTGTTACCTGAAACAGCTGTAAGCATTAGAGAACATTTTATGACTTTATCGGCGCAATAGTCTTAGAACACGCGTGATGTTTTGCTGAACGAGAACATGTAAAATCACGAGCCATAAGGCGAGTGTCCCTTCCAACATCACAAGTGCTCTATTTGGCGGTATTACTTTGTCGGTGAAACAGAGAATAGATTTTGGCCAATCACAGAGCGAGCGTTATTATCGTAGCTGTGATTTTTACTGAAGGATCCAGGGATAACATCGGGAAGGTGCTTTAGGTTCAATACAAAAATGACTTAAAACAGCAAAATGTTCTAAACTATGTTCTAGGAAGCCCTATTGACAAATCTGGATGTTCAACCCAGAAACGCACCAAACACGTGGATACGCCCCTTAATTTTCATCCCTTTGAACTGCTTGCTGGCAAAATGTTTTAATGAGATATTTTTCATTTCGATTCTCTGGCATTTATATTTTATGTGCGCTTTTCTGGTATGATTTGTTTTGTTTTAGCGAAGCTATATTCAATCAATCGTACTAATGTTTTGGCGCTGTTTTCATTCGATTTAATTTATTGTTACCATTGGATGTGAGCTCCTGTACGTCGATAAAAAAAGTAGCACCTGAAAAACGCTTGACGTACCCTTTTCTTGTTAGAGGCAGAATCACTTAAACAACATCTGAACCGAAATCAGGGTTATACTAACGAATTCCTTTTATTAGTATCACTGTTACAAGCTTCACTGAAATTGGCGGGGGGGGGGGATTAAAAAATTCTGACGGTCAAAGAATGATACTGAAGCTTAAGCGAAACTTGCTGTGCTAAAACATTGTACTGATTTTAATACGAAACAAGGCACACTGGCAAATAATTTTGATGGTTCAATAGTAGCACAGACACGGTATTCATTAATTACAGCTGATCAAGGTCGGAAAAAGCCTTAGATAATCTGAAAAATCAAGCATTACAAATATCAACGCAAAACTTCATCAGAGAAATGACGCCCTAGTTTAGTAATGCCCAATTTAACCCATTTGCTATTTTTGCTATGATCTCAATATACAGTAACGATGAGTCAGAAAACATGATCTTACCGCAATTTTCCCATTTGAAGAATCCATGACTTGTTGCGACTGCAAAAGTAAACAGCACAAAAACGCGGAGTGATATCTGCGCCATTGTGGAACGATTTGGTGAGGAGGACCGCAGCGAAAGAGGGTCCAGAAAAACTACCAGAGAAACCGGTTAATCCTTGTTATACAAATGTGGCAGCTTACACGGAGCTAAGTCAACAAGGATGTTACCTGTAGTAAATTCTCCTTACATTGCGTTGTCGTGACAACGTGTAGTCAGTGGATTTGACTGTGAACGAATGGATATTCCATTCTAAGTATTAGATAACTATTAGAGTTAAACTACACTCTTTTTTATATATAAAAACTGAGGCGGGACCCAAGAGGGTGGGGGGAGGGGACTCCCCTATTTTTGGGGCGGGGGTGCTCGTCGGAAACGTCAATTTTCTGACCCCTAAAAGGTACCAACAAGACGTATTTCCCCTCGTAATTGTCTCTCGCATTTTTTTACGAGGGATGAAATACGTCTGAAATTCAGGACCAACAAGTGAGATTTGCTGATTTGCTAGAACGGACCTCTAACAGGTACCTATGTGGAAACAAATTGCAAGTGTTTGAATGTTGCCCCTAAATGTACAAGACGCCTCATTTTAAACCTCATTAAAAAAAGGTACGACGAGCACCCCCGCCCAAAAATAGGGGAGTCCACCCCGGGGGCTGGACTTAAATCGAACGTTCTTTTTCCAAAAATTTGAGCCTCAATTAGCATATGTTCTGAGGACAATGCCTCAGATTGTCTTCATATGGTTAGTGAATGGTTTACTAGGACAAAGATATCAATTCACCCCAAACGATTATACTTGAGTCGAGTGTGCCAGTCAAACTTTGCCGGAAAGATGCAAATAGACAGTGCAGTCGAAATTAACTGCAGGCCTGGCTGGGTTGGGAGAATTCGTATCCATGGAATGTTATGAATCGGCAGGTTGGTCAACGATCCCTGCAAAGTGCCCAAAAGCTGATTAAACAAAGGCCTTCATCTGAGCCACGACGTGATAACACATGACACTAATATTTTTGTAAGACGAAATGAAAGACAAAAACGTCTTTACACACGTTTTGTGGCCATGTTTAATTTTGTAGAAAAGCGCTATTCACTGGTCATCAATTAACATTGTCATTCTAAGGGACGTGTCATTATTTAGAGGGGTGGGCTACCATTTTTTAAGCAAGGCTCCAAAAAAAATTAGGACCCTCCCCTTGAACATAACAAAAAAATTGTGACCCTCCCCCAGTCGCAGGTCAAAAACATTAGGACCCTTCCCCCGTCCCCTATTTGATCTAGTAGAAGACATTTTACAGAAAGAGGTGGCACATTTTTCTTTCGTTGCGAAATTAATATTATTAATGTGCGTGAAGCGCGGCGCAAATGACGCGGAATTTATATGAATTTATATGCTTGTAACGTCGAACTCACGCTTACCCAAGGGTTCTTCTTTCGAACATTTTTGGGAGAGTTTATTTTTTACTCGTCAAGATACACTTGTTCTTTTAAATGGCGCGAGGGTTGTGTCTTCGTTGCGCGAGATCTGAAAGAGTATATTAGAATTTATTCTTTATGCGCGCATTCTTTATGCGCGCGAGATCTCTGAAAGAGCATATTAGATACCCGAAATTTTTATATGTATTGAAGTTAAGTCGAAAATGCAAATGATAGAGAAGTTGCTGGCAAAGATTTGGACCCTCCCCGAATAGGAGTGAAAAATTTTTTGGACCCTCCCTTTAAGCCCTGGCCAAACGAAACGCAAGTTCACGCAAGTCGACGCAAGTTTTGTAACTTGCGTCGACTTGCGCTCGTTTGGCCACCAACTTGAGATGACTTGCACGGACTTGCGATGGCTTGCGTCCACTTTGAACATGTTCAAATTTTCACGCAACTTGCGACAACTTGCGTCTCGTTTGGCCACCACATCGCAAGTGTACGCAAGTTGATGCAAGTTTCCAATTTTCTTCGTTTTCCGAATTAACGAAATATTATGACCAAAATAAGTCATGAAAATATTGCACTTATAGTTTAGCTGTTATTTACAAGAAACTGGGTGAGATTTCTTTATTTTTCTTGTCTTTTTACCAAGAAAAACACTAGCTTGAGCGCGCGCTAGTGTTCGAAAGTGGCGTGATCATGTCGTCATTAGCGGGCGCAAAACACCAAAACACTCAACTTGCATCAAAACTTGCATCTCGTTTGGCCACCTCAACGCAAGTGAGCGCAAGTCTGTGCAAGTCACAACTTGCATGGACTTGCGTGAACTTGCGTTTCGTTTGGCCAGGGCTTTAGACACGCGGAAAAATTTAGGACCCTCCCCACAAAAATAGGAGCCCTCCCCCCACTATAAATAATGACACGTCCCAAGTAGCGGAACTACACCGGCTAATGAAGGCGTGTCGTTCTAAATATCACCTGCACAAAGATACGATAAATGCTGCTTTAGTGAGGGGTGCAGCTGTTTAAAAAAGAAACAACAGAAGAAGGAAGTTTATTGACAAAATGTCGCTTTTCTTCTATTTTGTTGTGCTTTTGCAAAAGTTAAAGGAACGAAGGCCAAATGGAATTTTCATTTCGTAAAGGCTCACCCCCGGCCATATTGATATGAAACCTTTCACAGGGAAATTTGTATGTTTATTGTAATCGTGTGCTAGTTCGTGTTGCTGACTCCACTTATATCCAGTCCTAACTGCAAACAAAACGTATAATATTCTCAGTGCTAGAATTAATATGGCGCCAGAGCTTATTAAGAAGATTTAGAAAATAACACCTATGTTGTATTGTGAATGTGCGCATTCTGATTGGTTAAAAGGCGTGTTTGTAATAGACCTGAGAAACACGATTGTCACGCAACGCTGGCGCGCGTGTGCAGTTATTTTCTAAAAGCAATTAGAAAATAACACCTATGTTGTATTGTGAATGTGCGCATTCTGATTGGTTAAAAAGCGTGTTTGTAAGAGACCTGAGAAACACGATTGTCACGCAACGCTGTCGCGCGTGTGTATGTTATTTTCTAAAAGCAATAAAAATACTTTCTGCGTGCCTCTGGTTTCTTACAAACACTCGGGGAATGTTGGTCGAACTGATAAAACTTGAAAGACACTTGCCTTCGGCTCGTGTCTTTCAAGTTTTGATCAGTTCTCCCTACATCCCCCTCGTGTTTGTAAGAAAGCAGAGAGCACGCGGAAAGTACTTTTATTGCTTAATAAAAATACTTTCTGCGTGCTCTCTGGTTTCTTACAAACACTCGGGGAATGTTGGTCGAACTCTGATAAAACTTGAAAGACACTCGCCTTTGGCTCGTGTCTTTCAAGTTTTAATCAGTTCTCCCAACATCCGCCTCGTGTTTGTAAGAAAGCAGAGAGCACGTGGAAAGTACTTTTATTGCTTAAATGGAGAGAGGGGCGAGCTCTGGAGGCTAGGTGCAGGACGGGGTACTGCGATAGAGTTGTGGGTGTGGCGTTAGCACCATTATTCGGGAGGTGGGAGGGGCGATCAAACTTCACCCTCGCACTTTATGTCAAACTGTCAAGGCAGAATGATAAGATTGAAGATGGAGGGAACGCAGGATTAAGTACTAGCGTGGTCATGTGATGCCCTATGGTCACGTGGTGATGATTTTAATCGATCTTTCGCCATTCTAATTAATTATACGCACTGAGAATAGTGGTAAACAAGCGATTCATTAATTCATTCAAATGTGCACAGCACACATTTACCAGTACAGGACTTTCCAATAGAGCAGATTTCGTATGACTGTGAAAAGTGGCGCGGTACGGCGCGGTACTGTCGCGGTGGCGGTACGGAATCTGGGGGTCGTTTCTCGAAATCGCCCGATATTTTCGGGCCCGATAAACTTTTCGGGTGGTTTTTCGGGCGAGATTTAGGAGTCCCGAAAAGTGTTTCTCGAAACTCCCAAAACCCCCCGATAATTATCGGGAACTCGAAACCAAAATTCTAATTTCCAAACTTTGCGAATACTTTTCTGTAGATGGAAGGATATCGCCAATGAAATCGCGTAGTCGCGGTACGGTCACGGTCGCGGCGGGGAACAACGTACTTACAAAGTACTTTTCACAGTCATACGAAATCTGCTCTATACGAGAATGCCTTTGTGTGACCAAAAGCTAAGAAGTTTTACAATCTTTAACTGGGCCCGTACACGTTTTGGAGCCAAGGAAGTGCCCGACATTCTCAATACCATCACCAGCACGCTAGTTTACTTTATTTTATTTTCAACGCCATTAACATTACATTCTAATGTACACAGCAATTTTGTCTCAACAGCACCCCTACCCCGTCGTGTTGCATATAATATCAGGCACCCCTCCCTCCCAGGGGATACCATTAGTCTCCTTGCGTCACTGCCTCACCAAGCTTCCTCATTGATCCCATTGGATGCGAATCTGCCTCTTCTTCTTTTTTGAGTTGATATCCACGTCTACTTGGATGGTCATACAGCCTATCTGGCGGTCGAAAACGTCCAGGAACTTCGCTTCAACCCAGTATTTGCCCTGAAAGAGAACGAGAACAGCTGTCATAATCTAACTTCAATCGCTTTTTGTTCTCTTCGTTTAAAATTCCCGCAGGCGCGATCCACAGGGAAATTCTGCAGAACCCCATCCATGGGAACAGCTATTCACACGCATGGGAAGTGTTCGGAATTCACATGGATAGCCATGGCAAATCCGAACACCTGCCCACATGGATGGGTTTCTGCAGAAATTCCCTGTGTATCTATGTCTGACTGACGTTGACTGACAGCTCTTCGCTCAGAACGACAATCAAACGCAAAAATAGTTGGCGCACTTGCCCTCCGCTCCATTCCGTCGCAAATTCACAGTTGATAGATACAGCTATTTTAATAAACGTTTTCGGAGCAAACGCGACCACACAGGATAAGACTGTGAGAGAATAAGAAAAAGAATCGAGAATAAAGTAGTACACGTGTGCTTTGCGATAACAAAATATTGTTAATTGCTACGTAAGGTGTTTACCCATATTCCCTAGCGGTCTGGATGCTTACGCTTGAGCGCTTTACCGACAACGTTTCTTGAAATAGCTGTATATCACAAACTAAGTACACGTGAGTAACATACACTGGCAAGCCAGTCCCACACTGGTATCTGTTCCACTTGCTCCTGTGTGACCGCGATAGACTGGGTCGGGACAGAGAAGGTTCCGGTTGGGATGGGGCAGTCACATGGGATCCCTTTGTTTTCCATCTCCCTGTCGCACTTGCTGAACATCAAACCTCGTCGGAGTAACTCACAAAAGTTGTCGTATGTGCTAAAATTGGAAACTCAGAGTCAAAGCATAGTTGTTTTAGTCGAGCCTCAGTAACAATTTAGTTTTAAAAATCATTGAAGTTGCCGCGTTAACCATGGATAAATTTACTATAGTTACCATTATTGGCGTTGCTATGGTCACAAAGACTGACACTACTCAGGTTACCATGGTTACAATTGACACGTGGATAAAACGTTACTGTAACCGTGCAGTGCCCACAGCCTAACCGTACAGTTCCGCGCCGTGTCTAAGCATTTTGATTGGTCAAATCAGTCATAACTGCAAAGAGCCTATAGCTAACAGTGTTCATAGTTACCATGATCCAACATTTTGTATGCAGGGTATTGAGACCCATACCAAGCCAACCTTCTTCTGCAGGTCCACCTTGAGTTTAGTTGACGACGCCAAGTGACGCTTGACCGTCAAAGACGCCGACACATTTACTGTTCCGGGGAGGACTAGGGGACTTGGCGCAAGGCCCATGGAGTTGATGGAGATTTCATCGTTTATGACGTCTGGGAAAAACGAATAATTAGTAGCCAATCATGATGGCTTGTTTTCGTTCGGGTCAACCAACTGCAACTGACATCGCAACTCTAACCTTGGGTACTAGACAGAGTCTTCAACATTCGCTCATTCACGGACACGCTTAGCCCCGTCAACGAGTTAAGCTCGGAAATTCCGGTCAGGGTACATTGCAACAGATATTGCGTTGTGAATGCATGAAAAATTGCCTCGCATAGTACATGGCCCTTAAGGAGCCAGGGGAGAGGAGAGCGGCCAGGAGCAGTTTGTGCACCAAAATGTTGTCATTCCTTGTCTGAACATATCACCCGATAACCACCTCACCTTTATTACAAACATAGTCTATGATCAGATCTGAATCGAGACCGAAGGTACACGAGGTCGAACCGAGAAAGCCTGTGGTCGGTGGCACGGCGCAGCTCCTTTTATCTTGACACAGAGACTTGACTTTCTGAAATGCGAATCTGGTATTCGCACCACAGTTCTGGCCGAACCAGCTTTTATCACACTTGGAAGAGCGGCCATGACCATGACCGAACCAGACGCGCACGATAGCGAGTTTGTACCCCACTTCACATAACATATTGACAGGTTTGCGGTCCTCGCAGCCTCTTGCTTGCAAAGGCTTGGTAGTCTCGTTAGATAGTTTCACTAATGAATGGAAACAGAACAATGTCAGTCAAGAAGCACGGAGATGCGGTTTAGTGGTCACTTTTTATTCCAGCACATGAAATCAAATTAAACGATAATTGCTCTCTGGTGATCCATTCTCGAACCCAGAGCCGTTTAGAGAAACAACTTTCTGCGCATGCACCAACGTTCAAACCAGCCAATCAGCGAAGGCCCTCAAATGGATGTGCCCAGAGCTCCCCGGCGAGCAGACCAGCCGGGCAGCTCATTGGGTTTTAAATGTGCCCTTTACACAGGGAAACCCATCGATGGGAAAAGCTCACGCATGGGAAGTGTTCAGAACTCACATGGATAGCCATGGGAAATCCGAACACTTCCCGCATTATCATGACTTATTCTACCATGGGAAACCGAGTCAGTTTTCCCCAGGATGGGTGGTTCTGGCAGAAATTCCCCTGTGTTTTGAGCGTAGAATCGCATGAAATATTTCTACTAGTTTCTATTGAGTGGATATCGGGGATATACAACTAGCTGGCAAGCAAAGCCAATTATCAGTAGTTTACTGGAGGGTGTTTTTATTGCGGAAAACCCGGATTTGTTAATAAATCCAAGATGGCGGTGGTGAAGTCACCAATGGCCAATGTTTCGCATTGAAACAAAGCTGCCCATATACATATACCGTTTCCGGGAAAAGTTGTCACCCAAAAAGCCTATAAGCTTGAAGCGCAAAGGATAATGGGGGCAGCTGTTTGGTCTGAATTCAGACAGTTATCGCAACCACAGGTAAAATCATTAAATTTCAGCTCATTTCTAAGCATGTTTGTTTCTAATATTTTACGGAAATTCAAATAAATCTTTACCCATACTCCCTAGCGCACCAAGCTTTGTTGCTTTTTCCAGTGACAACGTATCCCGGAAACGGTATATACATTTCTTTGTAAAGAAAATAAGCCAGAATACGAAGTTTTGAAAATTCCTATCTGAGTTAATATTTAAGCAATCTTCACCAAACTTTGCAATTTTATTAATAATGATGTGTAGAGTTGAATATTATATTCCAGTTTCTGATAACTATTGTATATTATTAATCAATATTGCGTGATAAAGGCCTATTGTAAGGCGAAACCCACGAGGAATCGTTTGCAAATAATGTCGTGTTGTAACTTTTAGACAATTTGAAATTTTATTCTTGCGATGATTTGATTGGCTAGTTACGGGATGATTGACAACTGTAAATATCATGTATCAACTACAATCTATTGAAGGCGTTTTCCTTTTCAGGGATTATTAAATTGATAAGAGATTTGAGAGTCACGGTTTTGTATTCGACCTGTAGGAAGGACGCGTTACACTTTCAAAAGTGGGATCAAGTATGAATTTCGTTAAGAATTAATTGACAATATATGAGAGAAGCCCCTCCTCTGCTACCCATCTAGGCGGCACGGCCGTTTTTATTCGCATTTGCATAGAAAATCCCGCGTAAATGCAAATGCAAAAGTTTTAGATCAAACGCGCCTCTCGTCTTTTTCAGATTATATTTGTACTATGAACATGAACAAATGTTACCAAATGCACATGAAATAAGATAATTAACCTGACTCACAATAATAATCGCAGCGTCGTTTTATATGTTAAGGCAAGCGCAACCGTCGCCGTCTTGCAGTGTCTCCGATACGTTGGTAAAAAGCGCGCCAAACCATGCATTCACTAACGGTTATCAAAACAAAAGCCAATATGAAATTAACTGGATTTGGCGAACTTTAGCAAGAAATAAAAATACTTCTAGATCAACGTTTATTGGTTTGCATCGTTTCCTATCTAATTCCAATAAACTCTTACGCGCTATCTATAATACCTTCGTTTTGTTCGGAAATAAATTGTTCCAATTCCGTTAAAAGCGCGCGAAAGTGGGGACGAGCCGTTGGCTTCTCAAGTATCCGCGACTAAATAAGAATTGACTGCTTGGATATTCAGAGCTATCATTCTTGATTATCTGGAAATCATTGTTTCAAATAACCGCCGGTTAAGACTCTCCCTAGCTAGCATTCAATAAATGATACCATTTTCTGGCACTATATTTCTACAAATCTGAGAAATGCTCGCGGCGCAAAAATGTTTACTAATCTAAATAATCTAAACTTTTTTTAAAAAGTCTTTCAAGCAGGAACCGTTTAACTACCTAATAGTCAACATAAAAATTAATAGACAAAATGAGCAAAATAAGTTACTTACCGCAATTTGTCCACTTGAAAAATCCATGTGACGAGCTCACAGTTACGAGCAGAACAAAACACGTTAGAGCAACCGCCATGATAAGTCAATCGGATACAAGACTCTATAATAGTGAACCTAATAGCGACAGCAACAAAGCCTTATGTACGCCCAGCTAATGCTAACCACAAAGAGCAAATTCTCCTTATACAGACACCCTTGTGTAAACAATAGAATATATTTTAATAAGAATTTTGAGGGGAGCGTTGCATTGCTTGGCAACAAATTGCTACTATAACTGCATGTATTTTATTACAAGATATTTAGTTCCATAGGGTATTTTAGTTGCATTCATATCCAAATTAATTGATCTTAACCACAAACAATGTTAGAATCTGGAACGATGTAAAACATTTTCGTGACACTTTTTCGTTTTCTGATAAGGGAAGACATGTATTGTTTTCATTTACGATGTGAAATTAGGGTGAAAAATAAATAATCTACAGCAGAGTCAATACCAAAGTCTCGTAGTATTTGTTAACTCAAACAAAGCAAATCGTTCTAACAAAGCAATGACACAGGTGATCATAATTCTGTCCAAATTGCTGACAGTTTTCTAATAACTTTACAATAGCAAGTATATTTGCGATGTATGCTTTTGATTGTCCTTAGAGAATGGGCAAGCTTCTAAACCCTCTGTTAGTATAAATGAGTTCTTTACTTTTCATATGGAACGCGCTAATTCTATAGCCAGCATGTACATGTAAAACCGCGCTCTCCTAGCTCCCCTGCAACAATTCGGGGAGACATCTTTGCATTGGTTCCCGTAATGTTCTTTTAGAGTAGAATTTGCACAACCTAGTCCTGTTCTTTTTAGTGGGCTTCTTGTGGGTAGGTATGAGTTGTGACGTCACCCGGGCTTGACCAAGTCCTCGCGCTCATCTCCGAACACAGGAAGTCCAGTGAGAATGCAATCGATAGGGTCGGCCATTTGCATTCGAAAGCTTAGGCCGAGGGTACTTCAAAACCTGTGTGGGTTCGCACTTTTGAAGTGGAGGCATTTAGCACACCGTTTTAGACCCCAGCGTTTGAATATTATACCCGCATTTATAGTGCAAAAAAGAAAACATTTGCTGGAAACTTGGCAAAACAGAAAATCAAGTCTTTTGATTCTGGCTGACTTAGGGACGGACCATTTGAAACTTGATGGGGGGGGGGGATGGGGGGGGGGGGATGATGGGGGGGGGGGGGGGGGTGTGGCTGATTCCCCAAAAATATCGAGCAAGACTCTGACCTAGAAAAAAAAAACGCGCAAGCAAAGCTGGTGGCGAAAGAAAATCGAGCAAGCTCACTCTAAAACTCTCTCCGGATTTCTGTTTTTTAGGGAACCTGATGCCTTTATAAACAGAGTGGTTTTTTGGTCGGCTCGCGCGCGCGCTGCGCGCTCGCCACCTACAACAACAAATAACTTTACTAGATTTGGGCACATAAAAAGCGGATGCTTTTTATCTGCGCCGCAGATTTTTAACAAATTCCAAAAAAGGCTCTGTACTGATACACCAAAGAGCACTTAGATAAAAGAAATAGAATCCCGAATCCGAACATCTTCATATAGTAGCGAAAATCCAAAATCCGGTGACAAAAACCCAAACTAATCCAGATGCTATAAGCATACCAATTTCGCAAAATGCTAACATAACAGAAGAGCTTCAAATCGTAATTTATTGAAGTGATCAATTGCCGTTTTGACGACGAAGTGATATCTGAAACCAAAAAAATTAAAAGAAATACCCAGAAAAAAAAAATCGAGCACAGTCACGTTCTAGGGAAAAAAATCGAGCAGCAAGACAGGACGCGAAAAACATTTCGAGCCAAAAAAAATTAGCCACTCCCCCCATCAAATAAAAATGGTCCGTCTCTTACCTTTTAGGGGTCAAAATCATTTAAGCCACGCCCTTTTTGGGATCTTCTAGGGAAAGTTCCCGACGGGCACCCCCGCCCCCAAAATAGAGGAGTCCTCTCCCGGGTATAGTGAAAACATAGACATGTCTTGGCCTCTGTAGCTCAGTGGTTAGAGCACTGGTCTTGTAAACCAGGGGTCCAGAGTTCGAATCTCTGCAGGGGCTTACAATTTTTTTTTTTGCTTTTGCCTGTTTCTGTCTTTTTTAATCATGCATTATGAGCTTTCAAATTTTGCAGTAAAAACAAAAACAACACATTCAGGTTAGCAAAGTATAAAACGTATAGAAACTCTGTTTCCCCTGAGCCTTGGTCCGGGACCGCTAAACCTTTTGAAGCTTTTTTAAGCCGTTCACCTTGACTTGATTTTAAAGTTTAGAAACTTGTCCCGGATACAATTAGTACTGAGCTGTTTTAATTTATCTTTAATTACCAGTAGACCTCCGCAGGCAACGCTCAAAATAAAAAGAAAGAATTAAATAAATATTTTTTTCGAGCGTTGCTCGTTGCTTCTCTACAGGAACCTCGAGCGGCCTTCGGCCGCCATTTTTTTCTTCTTCTTTTATTTCGAGCATTTCCTGCGGAGGAGGCTACAGTAGACCCTTTGTATCCCTGCCTTTAAAAATCAATAGTTTTTATAAAATTTGGTTGCAAAAAAAAAAACACTAAAATTAAGCCGCTCAAAATATTTTGCAATAAAAAATAAAAGTTAACGTATATAAATAAAGAAACCGGGTTATTATTATGTTGGAGATAGTCGTTTGAGTAATAACCAAAAATACGAGGACCATACTTCCAGACGGAGCTGAAGCGTCGTATGGCGACCGTACGGTTCTTACGCCCACGCCAGAGATTTCGGCCCTGACAGTCGCTATCCTCGGTGTTAATTGCTCAGTAGCGACTCAGGGACTCAGTCCACTAGGGACCTAGGTGAGGGAACGTCCGGCCACCAGACCATTAAATAGACGCCCCTTGTAATGAGTAGTGAACAATTAACACTCTCTATACATCCGTCTAGGTATTTATAGGTCTGGTTGAAGATCGCGTGTTCCATGTGGGGCACTTGTTTTTAGTGAGTTCATGGTTGCGCGTAAAACTTCATCAGCTAATCGATTTATTCATTCCTCAATCTTCGTGGGCCATTCGGTGACGTCTTTTTGAAATCTGTGAAGTATTCAATGAATTCGATAAATGTATTTCTACGCATGCGCACTCATATTCATGGCTTATCACTTTGATCTTTTTATTTTATTTATTAATTGATCGTAGTTTAAACATTCGCTTTGAGAACGCGAATTTAAGGAAATGAAAAAAACAACTGTTGTATCCTGAGTGTCTCTCACCGGGGATGTCGCAGATTATTCTCGGTAGATAAGGGACTCGATTTCGGAACGCAACAAACAGAATTTATTTCACTTCTCTCTCTCGATCTTGTCAACAACAAACTCTAATTTTCACCTTCGCTCAGTAAAATTACATGATCACGTGACCCGTGTCACATCCTGCACACGTGCTTCCGGTACATTTGTTTCCGGTTTCTACACACTCCCCCCATTTGAAACGCGGGAGAGTGTTCAAATGTAAGACTGCTATAACTTATAGATTACAATGTTAACATCGTCTAAACACGCAGTTAAAGTTTAAATGTCCGATTCATACTCTTGAATCGCCTGAATATTCTCTCTAGCTACTTGCGCCGCTCTTCTCCTTGGCCGGAAAACCTCTGCAACGGGGTTGAGGGGTGCTCGAGGCTGTACATCAGCGTTGCAAGTCAGTTCAAGGGGATACAGATGCTGGACTGCTCGTTCGATTCGTCTGTTTCCTTGCTTCCGCAGGGATACTCCTCGGACTACTCCGTCTCGCCCCTCGAACAGCTTCTCAACTACTCCGATACTCCACTTCCCTCTGTTCCTTTCATCGCCTCTTATCAGTACGACGTCTCCCACCTTCGGGCACATCGTCTTCCCCTTGTGCGTCAAGTTGTGTCTCTCTCGGAGTCCTCTGAGGTACTCCCCCGTCCATCTGTGCCAAACTCTATCCTTACAGCGCTTGATATGCTTGGCTCGCTTCCTTAGTTCCTTGTCTTCAGAAGACTCTTCATCGTCTCCATCTCCTTCCACGAGGGGATAGTGCTGGCCTGTGATCATCACGTTTGGGGTTAGGACCGGAAGTTGCACATCATCTTCCACATATGACAATGGTCTGTTGTTCAGACATACCTCGACGTCTAGTATTACATCTTGGAGCTCCTTAAACGTCAGCTTTGCTTGACCGACGACTTTGTAGAGAGCCTGCTTCGTTAGACCAATCAAGCGTTCATACTGTCCCCCCACCAAGGGGCTCTACTCAAGTTGAATTGCCACACGATGTTAAGCTTCGCTAAGTAGTCGTTTAGCTCCTCACTTCGTTGTATCTTCTTTATCCACTTCGAGGCTGCACAAAATGTCTTCGCATTGTCCGAATACATCTTCTCCGGACGACCTCTTCTTGCGGTGAACCGCTTGAAGCTCTCTTTAAACTCGCCTACCGTTAGGTCCGGTAATACTTCTAAGTGAACCGCTCTGGTCAGACTGCACCCATACAATAGGATGTACGCCTTTCCTTCGCTGCGTACGTTCTGCTTGTACATAATCGGCCCAGCATAGTCCACTCCAATTACTTGGAACGGTCGCGTACCTTCCGTCCTGTCAGCTGGTAGGTTCCCGGTTGGTGGCGCAGGGAAGGGAACTGCACGAAATCTCTTGCACCCAAAGCACTTCTTTACTACGCGCTTCACTAGACTTCTCAACCTCGGAATCCAAAACCTTCCTCGTACTGTTGTCATTGTAAGACCTACTCCTCCGTGGAGAGCGCTTAAGTGCGCATCCATGACTAGCCTCTCGGCTAACAGAGTGTCTGGGGGTATGTAAATCGGATAATGCCCTTGTATGCGTCCTCTGCATTCCAGCAGCCCCTTCTCATTCTTACAAGGTTGAGACGCAGTGTATCTTCCTTGATCTGTTCTGATTTCGCCTTGCTCTCTTGAACTCTTCTTACCCACCAGTCAACTTGCCTTTGCACTTCATCTGTCTTAAGTGCTCCGTGTCTTCGCTCTTGTCTCTTGGACCTTGCATTGTAAGTGAACCTGTTCACCCAAGCGGTTATTCTCATTGCTTTCCAAAATCCGTATTTCTCTAGTATCTTGTCAAACTTGTCTTCGGATTCTTCCTGTGCGCCTCTGAACAGCTCCTTCATCGGTTTGGCTTCGACCTCAGACTCCTTTGTCGGCTCCACCATCTTATTTTCTGGCCACGTACTAGGATCCAACAACCACTTCGGTCCAGTGAGCCACTCGTCGGGTAGCCTTGTTCCGTAACTCCCTCTGCTTCCAACGTCCGCCGGGTTGTCCGCTGTCCCAACATGCCTCCACTCTATGTAGTTCTTCTCCTTAATCGCCTTCACTCGATTGTTCACAAACTGTTTATAGTTACCTCCTCCACCGATCCAATACAGGGCTACCGTGCTATCTAGCCACCCATAACAGTGCCGAACCGGCAGACCCTCCAATGCAACTCTCACATTCCCGATTAGGATAGCCACCATGTGACCTGCGACTAGCTCAAGTCGTGGGATTGTCAGGGTTTTCTTGGCTAACCTTGCTTTCGCAGCCACGAGACCCTGACTTGTTCCTGATTCCTGTTCTACAACGGCATAAACTACTGCAGCTGTGCCTGCACCACTCGTATCTCCAAATCCATGCAAATCAATGGCTTGGATCTTCTCCTTGTAAGCAGCTAGGCTTCTTGGCACTTCTATCTTCGCTGGCAGTCTACTTGACCAGGCATTCCAGCGTTTTGCTAAAGGTGCAGGTAGCTCTTCGTCCCACTTTAGACCCATGTCACAGGTGTCACGAAAAATGATCTTTCCCATTAAAGTGACTGGTGCCACGATGCCGAGCGGGTCATAAACTGCTGCTAAGTTGCTCAACACCGTCCTCTTCGTAACGTTCTCAGGACTCCCTGGAAATGCCACGCCCACCTTGTCGGATAACTTATTCCAAGACAGACCAAGGATTTTGGTGTCTTCACTTCTGGTGTTCAGCTGTTGTTTCGCAAAGCTCTGGTCTACATCCGGGTCCTTTACTGCGCTTGTAACCTCCAGACTGGCTTCATTCGAGTGCCATTTGTGTAGGTCAAAGTGCGCTGTCTTGAATATGTGCACGGCCTTTTCCTTTAGCTTCTCTACTTCGCCCACGGTCTCTCCTCCTAGCAACACGTCGTCGACATACAGGCTTCTCTTAATCTCTGCTACTTCCTGCGGATACTCTTCCTCGTAGCTGTCTAAGTGTTGCTCAAGCGTTCCTCCTAGAAGGAACGGTGACTGATTTAGACCAAAAAGTGCTTTCGTGAAACGATAGGTTTCGATTTGTTTGGGATCTCCGTCCTTAATCCAGTGGAATCTTAGCGCGTCGCGATCAGCTTCTCTTATCTCGATCTGAAGAAAGGCCTTCTTTAAATCTCCTGCTAGCGTTACTGGTTTGAAACGATTGCGTGACACGATGTCCCATATCCGGTTCTGAAGGGGCGGACCTGTTTCGAGGCAGTCGTTGAGTGATGGCGAGCTGTCACGTGACTTAGCTGAAGCGTCGTACACAATTCGGAGTTTGGTAGATTCTGCCATTTCCCTCACTATTGGCTTATGGGGAAGATAAAACTCCCTCCCATGTGCTTCCTCTGTAACCTTCTCCACTATTCCTTGATCTTCCTGTTCACTGATCACCTCCCCGTATTGCTTGAACAGCTCTGGCTTGGTCTGCAATCGCTGAACGAGTTTGTCTAGTCTTGCTAGGCTCCCAGCTTTGTTACTGGGCAGATCGGGGCAGCCCTCTTTCCACAGGAGACCCGTCTCATACGACCCATCTTCCTGTCGGACTAGCTGATCCTTAAACTGTTGGTAAACTGACTTTTGGTCTCCTACCGAACTGTCTTCTAACCCGAGTATGTCTAGACTGCATAGCCTATCGTAGTCTGTGGTTGATGTTTTCACAAAGTTCAGGATCCCTGTGTCTACCTCTGTCCCAGGGGACATCACCGTCCAGCCAAAACTCGTCAACTCTGCGGTGGGCTCTCCGGGTTTTCCCACACGTGGTCTGGTTTGGGTCTTGATTTTTGAATACTCACTAGCACCCAATATCACATGCACTGGTAATTCATCCTTACAATCTTTATCTGTCATCTCTACGCCCTTTAAATGTGGATATTTCTTAATAAGCTCTTCATATCTGGGGTTGGGTAACTTCATTAGAACCTCCCTTTCTACCCTGTTTGCATTGACAGTCAGCTTGAAATCCCCCTCAGGACTTTCCACCCCCACTTCATAAACAGATATTTTTTTAGATGCAGTTGTTAACATCATGTCTATTTGTTTATACTCCCTCTTCACTGGCTTTTTCCCAAGTCGTTCGATGAGTGCGCTAGATACATAGGAGCCCCCCGACCCAGTATCAAGTAACGCCCTGCAAGTTACACCGTCCACCTTGACTACTACGACCGGGTAAACAACAGGCTCCCTGGGGTCTCCATTCGCCAACATCATGCCACTGCTTGCCCCTCCCTCATCCTTCTCACAAATAGAAGTGTGATGTTTTCCATCACACTTCAGACAATTGGTTTTGCTTCGACAGTCATTTGCCCTGTGCCGCGCCCCGGTGCAGTTGAAACAGAGCCTCTTAGAACTAAGGATTTTTCGCCTCTCTGAGACCCCTTTAACCCGGGCACAATCCACAGATTTATGATCTTCTGCATCACAATATACACAGGGTCGTTGCTTGCGCGTCTCCTCTCTAGCCTGGAATGCTCTGTCGCGTCGCTGAAATTTCTGTGGAGTATGCCCTGGGGGTGTATTTGGCTGATTGCCACCAGAAAGGGGGACTGGATTTCGCTCACACCATTTGCTAAGGGCCTCTATTAAATTCTGGAACCCCCACTCCTGCCAGTTATCATCTAATCTCACTAGGTCTGCTCTTATCCCTGAGAGTTTATCAAGTGTGAGCCTGACATATCCCTTTATTTCCTTTAATTTGCCCATTGTGTCAAGAGCTTGAATATGGGTTACTAGAGTATCATAAAATTCATGAACTTTGGCTGGCTGGGACCCAGTGACTGTTGGGAGGGAAATTATTTTCTGGATATGGGCATTTGCAACTTCACTCTCTTTTCCATACTTTGTTTTGAGGATATTTTGGCTCTCTCATAACCTTCAATATTAAATGGTAGACCGTCCACATAAGCTCGCACTTTTGGTACCAAAAGCTCCTTGAGATGGGCAAATTTTGTGACCTTGGGAATATCTGATTTATCTATTTCGGCTTCAAACATGCTCCAAAACCGCTGCCAATCTAGATGAGTGCCTGTGAATGGAGAAATCTGCAGCTTGGGAAGTTTAGCATTACTCTTTTGGCCAACTAGAGTCTCTGGGGTTTTTTCTTTTACTTTACCCTTCCCTAGGACCGAGATCTCCTCATCTTTCCTTAAGTCATTTATTATTGTCTCAAATTCAGTGAAACTCTTCTCAACTTTCTCACTCCACTCGCTAATTTCCGTTTCGCTTTTCTCGGCGACGAGTTTTGCTTCATGAAGCTTCAACTTTATTTCATAAGCCTCGTTTATTTTGCTCTCGAATGTCTTCCGCTGTCTCTCTATCTGTGTTAGGTTACCTGATTCACGGGCCTTGACGGCTTCGCCTTTGATAAAAGCAAGCAGCTTGAATTTTACCTCGAGTGTTTTCGCTAAATCGTCGTGTTTGTTTTCCATCTGTCACGCTCGGTTGTTGACCCAAATTTGTCTCAATTCTCTCGCTGAAGTCGTTCTCGAGTCCCACCAGGGGTGCCACTGTGTCGCAGATTATTCTCGGTAGATAAGGGACTCGATTTCGGAACGCAACAAACAGAATTTATTTCACTTCTCTCTCTCGATCTTGTCAACAACAAACTCTAATTTTCACCTTCGCTCAGTAAAATTACATGATCACGTGACCCGTGTCACATCCTGCACACGTGCTTCCGGTACATTTGTTTCCGGTTTCTACAGGGATGATCGTCGGAAATTTTCAGTTTCACCCCTAAACGATACCAAATATGGCGGGCCATAGCGTGGCTCAAAAAAATTATTACCCTCAAAGATATCGATACCCTAAAAGATGAGGTCTTATGTGCCAAGTAGGCGCGAAGGACACAGGTAACAGGGGGAAAATACCCATGAAGACATTTCCGTGTTTGTTTCTAATTCATCGTCTTCTCCATCTTCTCATCGAATAATCTCTCTTTCTTACACGGTTTTTAGAAGCACCATCATGAGAAAAAGCAATTTGGACACAGTTTCGGCCCTAAAAGATACCAATCTGCCTAAAATTTATTGAAGATCAAGATCACCCCTAAAAGAGACCAAACCAAAGTGATTGTAACCCCTAAAAGATACGACGATCATCCCCGGTCAAAAAATATGGGAGTCCCCCCCCCCCGGGATCCTAGGTGTGCGGGTCCCCTGCCACATCGCATATTAGACGTCGACACCAGTGTTAACATTATTAATCGAGTACACGAATTATATCCTTTCACTGTTCATAGAAGAATTCGTTGATGTACTTAGTACCCCATGTGACTAGTACGCACTTGCAGATGCATGAAGATCTGATTCCCGCCCTCCTAAATTGTAATAATAATAATGTCTTTAATAAAATATCTGTAAAAATACATACCAAGTACCCAAGAAGTATGACGTCTTGCCATCACTGTGTTTTGAGGTTCAGAGGGATAGATGGAAACATATATGGTAAAAAAATATAGAAATCGATCCCCCCAAATACATTATTGTTCCATAATCCCTAGTACTAAGGCATGGCTTTCCGCTGACTGTCATGACTGATACCCGGCAACAAACCCCACATTCCGTTTTCCATATAAAACAACACAAACGTATCTTACTATATCATGCCTTTATTTGCAATTAAATAACTTGAATCACGACAAGATTCGATATGGTATATGTACGTCATCAACAGTATTCTCTTCGACAATAATAGTACTGCCAAATATGGCCATTCAAATAAATTACTAAATTCAAGATACGCTCATGTTAAAGTGTATATTTCCATACAAGTTGAATTTGTGAATATAAAAGTGCAGTTGGGTTACAGGAAGTACAAGATGTTCCATTTCATACCAGCCGTTACCCCCTATCGAGGAACCTGGAATTTCTATAGGGGTCGTTGTGTTTGACCCTGGAATTTCCACAGCTGATTTTGACCCTGGAATTCCAACAGGGCCATTCATTTTACCCAATAATTTCCACAGGATATTCATTTGCAACTGTGAAATTTCCACAGGCACACAAGAACAAGAGGAATTTCCACAGGGTTGCTTCAAATTTCCTCCACAGGGTAGAGTTTGGAGTTCCTCAACAGAAGGGGTACGGCCCCCCCGGGGGGGGGGGACTCCCTATATTCGAATGCTAGGGGTGACCGTCGAAGTTTTTAGGGGTTGAAATCGGCGATCTGGTATTTTTTAGGGGTTCGAAAATAAAAAACGGTATAGTAAGAAAAATAGGTATTTTTTAGGGGGTTCTCACGCAAATAAGGTAGTGTTTTTGAAAGTCGAGAGGATACATTTGATGTATATTAAATAAACGGCCAGAGTAAAATTTAATCTGTCAGAATTTTTGGTATTTTTTAGGGTATTTTCAGACTGAGGGGGTATTTTTTAGGGTGGAAATTTTTTCCCACCAGGTATTTTTTTAGGGTCAAAATTCGAGTTTCCCGACGGTCACCCCTAGCATTTTAACCTTAGAGTCCCCCCCGGGGGGGGGGGGGGGGGGGGGTGGGGGGTGGGGTACGGCTATATTTTGGAACAACCCACATTGTAGTAAAAACCAACATATTAAAGAACCTAGAATGTCACCCTAGAGCTGATTTCGTATGACTGTGAAAAGAGCCGCGATACGGCGCGCTGCACGGAACCTACTGTAGCCTGCTGTAGATACGGCGTAGTCGCGGCACGGTCGCGGTCGCGGTCGCGGTCGCGGTCGCGGCGCGGCACAACTTTGTCGCGGCATTTGTCAGTCATACGGAATCTGCTCTAAATAGGTCTAGTCGAAATAGGTTCTTATTTGATCTAATTGATACAAGGAAACATGGGGTTGATATGAACAATCTTAGCCTTACAGTTTCCTAAAAAAACAGTTTCTAATACGCAGGTTTTTATTGGATTTCCAATTAGTGTTAATATTGTGAAATTATTAAAAACTTTGATATCAATGGCCCGTCAAGGACCTGCAAATTGACTTTATAGAATACTTTCCATCTCAAACTTCCATCTGAAATGGGGGGAGATTACCTTTGAACTCTACTTTTCAGATTGTTTGATATTCCACACAGTCCACAGTCGGGATTTATGTATGGGAATCGACTATGAGCGTACAAATATGCCACTTGAACACAACTTGATCTTTTGCCCCTTTGAGTAATGGGAATAAGGAACACAGCCAATGTTCAAACTATCGCTTACACTAGAACTGAACCATGGCTATGGAATTGGCTATATTCTGCATTATGAAATGTCTTATTAAAGAGCCCGTGTCAGCCACTACTTTGTTATTGTTTTCGTTCGATAATAGAAGACGAATTACGTGTAGAAACCTCTTAATAAACATCTAAAAACAAAGTTTCAGATCTTATTTACCAAATTCAATTGAGAACATTGTTCTATATTCTCTAAATCAGCCGATGGAAATGGATGCTTTCTCAGACTTGGTATGTTGCTATGTATGCTGCCAAACTGGCGGCTGACACAGGCTCTTTAACTTGACCGCAGTCCTTCTCTTTAGCACACCACAGCTTCAGGAGAAACATTCCTTTTGGCTGGGGAACCTGTGGAACTCTGGTCACTAGTGCTTTGGCTGCTCATCTCACTTGTCATCCGGCTGCCACCAGTGCCTGACCGACTTCGGGTGCTTGTAGTCCGAAGTCTTTGAACTGAAGAAGAGAACTTTGCATCAGAACTGCTGGGCATATCAAGTTAATAAGCATGCGTAGCAGCTCTAAAGGGAATGGGAGGGAGTCGGAGCGAGCGACTCTTTCCCCTCACTTTAGAGCCACTACACAGACTAAGTTACATCGACTTTGGTTGCCTGTAGTTCGATGTCTTTGAACTAAAGAAGAGAACTATGTACCCTGGGTACCAGAGTCTCCAAGCTTCACTCATTTACAAAACGCATATTTACTGATCGCCAAGCGAAGCTATAACCTTAAATCAACACGGCAACTTGCTGGAGATAACTAATTCACAGGGTCTTTGCTTAGCGTGTCAGTAAACGAGTGAAGCTTTGCGCCTCTGGTACCCAGGGTAAGAACTATGCATCTATCAACTAGTTAAATTAGCATTGCATAGCAGCTCTAAAGAGAATCGGAGGGAGTAACTTCCTCCCCTCGTTTTAGAGCCACTACGCAGGCTAAATTACTTGGGTTTTGGTTTCATTTGTTCTGTCAAAGGCTGTTTGCTTTCCTGCCTTACAAAAAACTGCTAAAACCAACAGGAAAATATGAATCCACAACAACAATGGATTAGTGTCAAAGGAAGTTTGCATGCTGAAGCCATTCATTGGGCAAAGACACTAGAAAGCCAAGCATGTCCTCTGGTTTGGGTGCATTTCCAGGACACAAATATTGCACACTACATTTTAGCCTAGCTTTAAATTCCCCAGAGCCTTTTTAGGGGGGGGGGGACCTTTGGCCAGCAGAGGGAACAAAACCTGATAGCCCAGAAATAGTGAAGTTTGGTTTCCATATTAATAGAAATCTGGTCGCCAACTTTTTCTCCTGAATTAATGATGTTGAGAATGGCATTTCTAAAAAAACAATAGACTAGAAAGGCAATGTTGAGCCCTGGACTGAAAGAATGCGCAAATGATGTTGTTTGTGACTAGTGCTGTAACTACCATACTCACCATATCCATGACCCTGTAGAAACAACACCACTGCCTGAGCAACTTTTCCAGGCTGCTCCTCTAACGGCATCCCACCACAGTCAGACACCTTCAGATACTCCGAGATCCTAGGATCCAGCCTGCTGTTACTCTCAACAACTTCACTGTCATGAGGTGATGACGTCCCCGACACTAGTAGGGTGGGGCATGTCAGGTTCCTGTGAGTGCGCTTCTCATCTCCCTGTGGACGGACTATGTCGATATTGGAGCGAGTGATGTAGGAATTGATGAACAATGCAAGGTTGGAGGGATTGAGTAAAGACTGGAGACTCTCCTTGTATGCCAGGGATAAATCCATGTTTTCTTCTTTGGACTTCTCTCCAAAATGATGCCACAAGAGGTAATCTTCAACAAATTTAGACCAGCCTTGCTTTTGGAGCTGTCTCACACAGACCTAGGAAACAAAATGTAACATTAAAATATCACAAAGTTGAATTGAACATTACATATGTTACAGTAAAGACAACTGTGAACACTTGGTTGAATTTTTTTATTACTATTTTCACTTGGGAATAGTGTGCGACATATTAGATATAAATTTACATAATCAATTCAGTTGGTTTTGAGATCTCGCGCCAGATGCCGCTTTCTGGTTCCGCTCCTCAACACGGCCAAGACTTCCTTCAAATCCACCTTCAAGAATAAATGTCTCCTCCTTCTTCGTTTACATCTCTTCTCCTTTCCCGTGGGCTCGAGTTAAGTATTATTTGGTGCTATTTTGGCCTGGCTTGTGGTCGCTTGGCTCGGTGCGTTGTGTTAAATGTGCTTCACTTTATGTTATTCGGCTATTAGCTTAAAACCGGAGTTTGTTCTATTTTGTTTTATAGGTTTCCAGTGGAGCCCATGTGCTTTGCCTGTCGCATTTCACTCTGTTCACTCGTTCTTAAACTGTCCTGAGTTCGTCAGAGTTTGGCCAGTTATTACGCAAGATTACGACCACACGCGTCTCCCGTCGGTGTTTCGGGACATTTCCACTCTCACGAGCTCTACTTGTTTCTGGCATCTTTCGTCGTTCATAAAGAAACTCGCCGGAACAGAACTCGGCTACTGCTCCGGGAAAAGTAGAAGTAACGAGGTGTATTTAGTGTGGTAGGTCCTGCATTCTCGTGTCACATTTCCTTATCCGCGTCATGAACTTTATCCGGAGTGCTAGTCAGTTTGTTTACATGTTTGGATTGCAACATCAGTATATCGTTTGCTCTTCGCCTATACATGGAAATATAGATGTCTGTGGGTTGCAGATTCGAGAGCCTTTTTGTACATAACGTTGTGTGCATTTATGTCTTCTGTTTGCTTTGTAGTTTGTTGGTTTTGTGGCTTCTGTGTGTTTGTCCGCGTTTTGCTGGCAGGCCCGACTCACTGGGTTGTATCGTGATTTTTTATTGTCAGTCGCCTGCAGTTAGCGTTAGGCTCACTTTGTGTACGCTAGCTGTTGTATGTTATTTTGGCAATACCTCGTCGCAATTATGTCCTTATGCCGTAATTATGTCGTAATTATGTGTCTTATTATGTGCGTTACGTGGTGCGAGGCAATTTATATGGCATGTTTGTGTCACGGACCGCAAGGAGGGGGGTACAAGAGGATGAACGTACCGCACGTAGTGCGAGGAGATTTACCGCACGTGGTGCGAGGAGATTTACCGCACCTGGTGCGAGGCAATTTATATGGCATGTTTGTGTCAGGGACAAAAATTTTTAGACCGCAAGGAGGGGGCACAAGAGGAAGAACGTACCGCACGTGGTGCGAGGAGGTTTACCGCATGTGGTGCGAGGCAATTTTTATGGCACGTCTGTGTCAGGGACAAAATTTTCAGACCGCACGGAGGGGGCTACAAGAGGATGAACGTACCGCACGTAGTGCGAGGAGATTTACCGCACGTGGTGTGAGGAGATTTACCGCACTCGGTGCGAAGCAATTTTTCTGGCACGTTTGTGTTAGGGGCACAATCTTTAGACCGCAAGGAGGGGGCACAAGAGGAAGAACGTACCGCACGTGGTGCGAGGAGGTTTACCGCATGTGGTGCGAGGAGAATACCGCACGGGGTGCGAAGAGGGAGGGGGAAGGACAGGGTGGAGCTATACCGCACGTGGACGAGGAGGATACCGCACGTGGTGCTAGGAGGGATGTACCGCATTGGTGCGGTGGGATATGTGCCATATGTAGGAGGGATAGTGTCGCACGCGGTGCGTGGAGGCATGTACTATATACATCTGGCGCGAGAGGATGGTGTCCCACGCGGTGCGTAGGGGTCATGTACCGTATGTGCGTAGGGGTCATGTACCGTATTAAAAAAAAAAAAAAAAAAAATGGAACCTTTAATCCCTTCGATGACTGGGGGGGTCTGAAAACAGGATCTCTGCAGACATAGTCTGAATCCTGGTCATCGAAGGGTTGGGTTCCCTGTGTTTGGCTTTTCTTTGCTATATTATTCATGTATGCCATATCTCCCTTTGTTCGCCAAGTTATCCAAGTTAGGAGTTGAGTGTTCATTCCTTACACAGGGAGCCCAACCCTTCGTTGGACCTGTTATAGTGTATATATGCGTCGACCCATTCTGTCATGGTTTTCCGCGTGTCCGTCGTTGCACAGGCAACCCATGATCAGTTTTATAGCGGAGCGAAATGAGAGGTTTATATCTTGGGAAGGGATGAACCTAAGACAACCGCGCTTGGGTGAAGTTCCCTAAGGAACAAGGGGGTGCAACAGCACTTGGTCATGTGGTGTGACGACGTCACCGGACAAACATGTATGGGTATGCCAAAGAGTGGTTTGAGTTTTGGGTGTGCTCAGAGAAGCTTTGACTTATGGGTGCGTTCAGAAAGGTTTTGTTGAGTTATGGGTATGTTCTAGAGAGGTGTTGAGTTATGAATGTGTCCAAGAGGAGCCTCGAGTTATGGGCGTGTCCAAGAGAGATTTTTAATTGGGGGTATGTCCTAGAGAAATGTTTAGTTATGGGTATGTGGTGAAGGGCAGTTTTGAATTATGAATGTGGTTACGAGAGGCCTTTGAGTTATGGGCGAGGTAGCGAGAGGTTCTGAGGTATGGGTGTGGTCGCGAGAGGTGTTTGAGTAATGGGTGTGGTCAAGAGAGGCTTGGGGTTATGGGTGTGGTCAAGAGAGGTTTTGAGTTATGGGTATAGGGAATAAGGTTGGAGAGGATTTAGGATATTTTGGGTTAGGGGTTGCATTAGGATGGGAAGGTATCTGAACACTGTAAGTGTCAATGGGGCAGAGCCAGGTCTCCTTCCCATAACTTATATCATATGGAGCACAATAGTACCAAGTGAAGATATACGACTATTTTCACTTGGGAATAGTGTGCGACATATTAGATATAAATTACATAATCAATTCAGTTGGTTTTGAGATCGTAGCGCCAGGATGGCGACCCTGGTGTAGGTCTACACATGGGAATAGTATGTCTATGTGTAGCAGGTTAGAGGGCCTTATTGTGCTCATCTAGAGGCCTGGTGGAGCCAGCTTTTGCCCACCCACCCACCCTCCCTCCCTCTTTGCTAGTAATTGCCTTTTTGAGCTTCGCCAGGTCTCCTTCCCATAACTTATATCATATGGAGCACAATAGTACCAAGTGAAGATATACGACTGTTTATGCTTGCTATTGACACTGAAACTGTTTGAAAAATGCAATGAAGTTTTATGACTATGACAAAAGTTAAAATAAATTTTCATTTCAGAATGAGTCTCCCAAAACTGCAGAAAAAAATTGTGAAAAAATGTATACCAGTAAGTGTGTTCATAATTTGAGTGTCCTGACTTTAAGGCTGGTTTCCATATAGTCATATCTGTCGTATCTGTCTCATCAGTCGACCGTGAAACAATGGAAATCGGAATTATTCTTTTGTTTCACGGTTGACTGATGAGACAGATACAACAGATAAGACTATATGGAAACCAGCCTTTAATGCCAAACATTTTAAAACGCATAGATTTCTTTTGGGTTGTTCTGTTCTGCCAATCCAAAACATATCAGCCAATCCAGTTTTGCCCTCTTTTACGCAGTGGTGTCTTGTTACTTCCATCACAAATATGTCTGATTTTCACAACAATGGAACACAGCTGACTGCACTGGGTGAAACAAGGCAAACACCTGTGATTAGTTCAGAGAGCTTAAGACTGGCAAGTCGGAAGAGAGTTTGAAACCAAAAAAAAAAACAGGTTGGGATGTAGGTACCAGTTTTGGCTGTAAGAGTCAGAAAATGGCTTTATAGGCTCTGTAAGTAACTAGGCAGTGTTGTCTTGAGAGAAATACACCAATACATGCCATAATAGTCAGAGAAATTATTCCGACTCCACCCCTGCCACTGATGTTCATGAGCTCTGCCAAGGTGTCAAATTGTGCAGATTATGCTGGAGTGGTTTTGAGTCTACCAACAATACAGTAGCAAAGATATTTTAATGCAGATCAATATAGCTTTCCCCAGGTTGAGAATCTTATCAAGATTCTTGTAAGATCTTAACAAGATCTTAATAAGATCCCAGCATGATCTTAGATAAGATCTTACCAAAGTTCTTATAAGATCGTGCAAGTTCTTCAATGATCTTGCCAAGATCTTGAAAAGATATTCAACCTGGATCTCTTCCCCTATTGCATTGACAAAGTCCTACTACTAGTATTAATACCAACATAATGTAATACTATTTAAGTAAAGTGTTAGGCAGAAAAGAAGTTCTACTGTAATGAAACTAGATTGTCTCTCCCAATCACCATGTAGCTCTAAACACTTTGCATTAATTAAGCAGCTTCCTCTCCCATGTTAAGGAGATCAGGAAAATAGATATTTTATTTTTATATTTTAGTGCTGCCATTAGAGTTATTCCGAATTGTATCATTTTTGTAGCTGAAAGAAACCAACATTATTGCCTTTTGGAATAACTGTCTTAAAAGATATGAAACCATAGCATTTCCTTGGTGTTTCTCAACTTGGGTAACCAATCGAGTGTTTGATAAATTTAATTCTGTTTTCAAGTAAATCTGGCAGGTGAAAAGTATAAACAAAACCTCTAGATTTTAAGAGGAGTATCAGTTCTATGGAACAAGTTCTTTTTGCAGGCAGAATATATTTTCTGTGTCTCATTTTTGAATGCCGGTATTAGATTTACATTAAATCATATGTCTTGAGAGCTGCTTAAAAAACCTACGGCCCTAAGGGAAAACATGACCTGAATATCCCTTGGCCAATAATGTTAGGAAATGAATTTATTTTTAGTGCTCCTGATACTAATGGAAAAACTCATTCAAGATATATATGTAGCATTGCTCTTTTAATTAAAACTTTCCCAATGCCATTGATGTCATACCACTGTCAAATCTGATGCGATTGAAATCAGTTCCTGTATTATATTCATTGTAACCTCCAGCCCACCTACTAACTATACAGCAGCTATATCTTTATTTATTGAGATATTTTGACTTTCTACACATTTTCTAACAACAATTCAGAAGAAAAATGCATAGGATAGTATACTTCATGATACACTGCACTGTTAGTAGTATCATTAATGATTTAATATTATTTCCAGGGTGTAAGTGTGGTTTAGGTATAATTAATGACAAAAAAAACAATCATTATTTCAAAGGTGTTTACTTATTGGAGCTACGGAATACCAAAATATTTGCAAAATATTTTATTTTTCAGTGAGTCTGTTTAAAGACTTGAAATTATGATAAAACTACCACACTTCTCTGAGAAAACACTGCTTGGTTTTCCCCTAACCTGTTACAACAGAAAACTGACTGGTTTATTTATTCTGTATTCATGTGACAAAAGCTATAAGTGTTATAACTGAAACTTTACCTTTTGATATCCCCACTCCACCCAGCCAGATTTCCCCACCGCCAGATTGACAAGCACCAGTGCATCTACAATGTCAGGATACATGAGAGCATATCGACAAAGTACATTAGCCCCGGCACCAATCCCAAGCCCTATGAACCTCTTGATTCCCAGTTGATGTACAACTTCGTTGACAACCACACTTGCTAGCTCCTCCATAGTTGGATAAACATAGTTCTCTGGCAAATGTGTGTCCTTGTCTTGTTGCCCCGGGGCGTCGATATGGTAGATGCAGAAATGCTCCAGCAATGGCTGCACCTCGATAAAGTTGAAAAATCCCAGGAAAGCCGAGGTGTGATTTTGAGCAATGTCGTGGAAAGTGAGAATGGCAGGTTTCCCCTCTGTTCCTTGTATCGAAACTCGCACGTTGCCGAATGTAGTTGGATATCTCTCTCCGCGAACAGGCACAAAAATCCGCCTTGGTCCGTTAGGTCTTTACGATCAGACTCGTGGATTTTAATGGATGACAGCCCAATTAATGGCTGTTCGTCGTGCTGTTCCATTTTTTCGATCGATTGAGTTTCGAGTCTTGTGTGTGAATATTTTTTGCAAATTCGAAGCCTCGCCTCCCGCAATGTCACCTGGGTAATATGCAATCTCGTTCCCAGACTGCCTCCTCCGCTTGTTTGTTGTCGTGACCGAGAGGCTCTGGGAACGAGATTGGGTAATATGCAAATCATGCACAAGGGCGCACAAGGAATTATGGGTTTAGACCCAGACTCCCTCGTCCACCTGAAATCGACAACAAAAAACTTCTTGCAGAAATAAATTCCAAAGTGTCCACAACAACTTTTACCTCGCAGAAAAGAACTTAGATCTACGAACTATGGATCAAGAACGGTAGTTAATGCTACATTATGTATTAGAAATGAATCGGAGTGCCGCATTTTAGTGGAAAGTGCTGTGTTAGAGAGTGAAACATTGCTGACTTTTTGAACTTTTGTCGAGGCGCGGGAAAAACAAAACATGGATGCTGTTGCAGACAGTGAAGAAGTCTCAACTCAGGAGCCAAGAGTTGACACAGATAACGTTGTGGATGAGTTGAAAAGCAGCAGAGACGAAACATTGGAGGAGATTTCTGCAGGGGAGAAAGACCAGGAGAGAGATGACGAAGAAAAATCCGCCGCCAAAGGAAATGAGGACAACATTGAGGAAATCAGACAGCAGGCATCTGGGTTGACAGATGAAGGGAGAATGTTGCTGTATGAAAAAGCTCTAAAGTGAGTAAAGTCAGGTTTTTTCATCTCGGTAGTTAGAGGTATTGATACACAGATTATTTTGTTTACAGTTCTGATTACTAAGATTGTTTTAAAGCCTATGCAATGTGATCCAGCTATTTTTGATGATGCATGTTCCAACACTGCAATGTTTTCTGGGAGCCGGCAACAAGGCCTGGTTAACACTTGAATACAAGCACAGACACATGTTCAACAATATTGGCCTGTTTGATTCCTTTAATGCTGTTCTCACCAGACTGTACATGGCATTTCGGCTGCAGAATATAACCCCCTTACATATAGCTATTACCTTGCTGGAGTTAGCTAATTCATTATACACATAGCGTCATTCTAGTGTGTTCTTGAGAGGACTAAGTAACCAGTTGACTGGTTGACAAGTTTATGTATTTGAATGAGTTGACAGGTTGATGCGTTGACAAGTTTACAAGTTGAAGCATTTTCTGAAGGTATAGCTATACACGAGGGGGTATTCTGCAGTTGCTCCGGCAATTCTCATAATTTAAAGTTTGATTATTGTCAAGGCCCTGCTATTTCTGTTTGGAAAGTGACCCCCCTTTAAATCATTATCAAGGCATGGCATAAGATGTATGATAGAAATATTAAAGAACCACTCAGGGCATAGAATAACACTCTGGCAGTAACCACCGTGAATGGACACAGCGTAAATGACCAAAAATGAAATGTCTAACTTTGCCATATTTCAATAAATAAGCTCAAGATTCCATATACAAAGAGTTTCTATGACCGAAAACTTAATTCCAAATTTTCAAGAAATTTGAAGAATATGAATTTTAGATATGATTGAACAAAGTTTGCAGAATTCCTGATCAAAGTACCAATTCTCCCATAAAATTGCACAGAAACCAATGTTTAAAGCCTAATATCTCAAAGACGGATCCATTAGAAAAAAGTCATTTTTGATATTTTGTTTCTAATAAGACAAGGAGTCTGTATGCAAAAAAGCAAGCGTTTCTGAGTTAACCTGACTTTATTATTTGAAATTTAGTGATCTAAACAGGTCATTTCCGCTCTGTCCCCTGAATGTTTGTGCTTGTTCCAATTGGCTGCTAAGCAGTACCATTGTCAGTGCAACTATGTCAACCGGGCCATTTTGTAAGATGTTAGCCAATCATAAAGCGAGTACAGAACAAGGATCTTTACTTTCTTGAGATCGAAGACATCAATATATTTGCTTTTCTCTAAAAATTGTGAAAATTATGAGCAGAAATAACTTCAAAACTCTTAATTACCGTATTTACCCGTATATAAGACACACTTTTTTCACTCCAAAATGACCTTCAAAATCGGGGTGCATCTTATAAACAGAACATCGCTTTTGGGAATTTGCATAACAACAAATACAAAAGATCCTTTACAAATTGGCTGATTCATGGTTGTGTGGTTCGGTTTCCAATAATAAAGTTAAGATTTCCATCCGTGAAACCTGCCAGCAGGCATCGGAGGCTGTTTTTATTGCAAAAATATCGGAGTTCGTAGTCGCGAGCGCCATTTTGGATTTTGTGACATCGGCCCAGGACGCACGTCCAAAATTCCAAGATGGCGCTCGTCGGCACTCGCGACTACGAACTCCGGGATTTTTGCGATAAAATCACCCTGTAAACGCCTGCTAGAAGGCTGCAATGCATATAAATATTAGCACAACTATTTCAATTTTGTGTGAAATCACTTGTGGCACAAGATTTCTGTCAAACAAACAATTAAAATGAAGAAACCATTGGAATATTTCACTCATCTGTTTATGGCGAGGAACTTACTGTGAGTCTATTTCTCGTGGGATTTCTTCACTAGAAGTGCTGTTGCACACAATACAAAGTTAAAAATCTTAAGAAATTTATTTTTTTGCCAAAATGACCTCAAAATTCAAGGTGCGTCTTATATACGGGTGCGTCTTATATACGGGTAAATACATTCGCCATTCAGATATTAAATTTCCTTATCGTTTGAATCACTGAAAACAATTTTTTTTATGGGATAGCCCGGTTGACATTGTCGCACAAAAAGAGCTGGAAGTCCAACATTACATTTTTTTCTATTTGATATTCACATCCCCTTCATTGGCGTATTGTTGATTATTAATTATATTCTGACCACTTGTGTTCTTTTCTTCCATATACACTATGATCATCTAAGGTTTAAGGTAAGTAAGGGTGAATGCTATAGTCAGGGTTCGTATGCACCCTGGAAATCCTGGATTTTCATTTTTTCCTGGAATTTCCTTGAAAGTCCTGGAATTTTAAGGCAGATCCTGGAAAACTCTGGAAAAATGTTTCAGCTCATGTGGTTGAATCAGTCAGTTTTGTGAATCTGATTTTGGGCTGCAAATTGTGACATCCTCCAGACATGTTTTTTGGTGGGGAGGGGGCATTCTACCCAATAAAAACACCTGGTAAACTCCTGGAAAAAAACTACAGTCTTCCTGGAAAATCCTGGATTTCTAATAATAATAATAATAATAATAACGTGCTTATATAGCGCTTTATCCTCGCGGCTCAAAGCGCTTTACATTAATGGATAACTCCCCGTACGAAAATGGCAGGCCGTTCACAGGCCTTAATTTAAGCCAAAACATACCTGCAGTTGAGCTTAACTTCTCATTGTATTGTTCATAGCTGTAGACTTGCAGAATTGCTGCTGGTCGCCTGGATAAATTAGCCGAATTGCATACATTGCAGATAAAAACGTTTGAGCTTGTGCTTAGCGGGTTATCAAGTAATCTAGTGTGTAAACGATATGGCATGTGTTTTCTGCATATCTCCTGCAGACTTTTGGAGACATTGGAGATAAGATTTTATCTTGATGCAAGCGCACTCGACACTGCAGATATCTGTTACTGACCTGCAATTAGATTAAACTACAGACAAATTGCTGTTAACACATTAAGTTGCTTGGCATGACTTGAAACAAATGCTAGAAATAGTTTACTTGATTTCTGTCTTTTATGTCTACATTATGATGTTCGTTTGGCTGTGAACCGCATTAGAAATTACAAGAGTTTAATCGTCTGCATGTGTCGTTATCATCAAAGAACCGACAACGTGACCTTGAACACGCAACGATAAACAGAGAATAATATCCGGTTGCAAAAATGTCCTCTTCACAGAAACATTATAAACAGTGGTAAATGTAGCTACAATATGTATGATATTTCATCAACATTTCGTCATTCTGTCCTAACAGTGGCATCAGGTTCAATGTTCATACACACGCCTGCGTTTAGCAGCTATATCCGTAACAGACTTGGTAAAGGAACTAGGTGAGGGACATTCCACTTAGTCGCGGCGGCGCTAACGTAGGCTGAAAATAAATTAAAAGAAGCGCCGTTAGTTATATTGATGTTGATTAACTTTGTGCCATTCTCGTACTCACGTCTCAAAATAGCATATGAATCGCCACTCAGTTATCACGGCATTTACAACGAACTGCGAAAAATATAATCTACTATCTGTTTATAGACAGGCGATCCAAGCTAAAAAGCAAATGGACTTTATGAAGAGTATAGTTTTGAAAATTGTTAATTTATTATAACGCCAGGGTAGGTATAAAATCAACCACAAAAACACTCGAGATACCAATGAAATCGCCATAGCAAAGCCTATAAAAAGAAAACGAGCTAGAAAGCCAATTATTTATTTCAATCCAAACAATTATTTTCATTTTTCAGTAAATCTTTACTATTTAGAAACTTTCCTTGCTTTAAGCTTGGATCACCTGTAGTTTAAGTAGCTTTATCTAACCGGGCATGGAGCCTGTTCGCCAGCTTAACAAAATGAAATGTGCACTAGTTTTTTTGCCCTCCTAACTTATTTTTAGTTTTTAATGTGTCGCCAAAAAAGGCTCGCGGCTCGCTAAGAGGCTCGTGGCTCGCAAATTAGACAACCTCGGCGTGGATTAAGCCCGGGGGGGAGGGACTCCCTTATTTTGGGGGCGTGGGTGCTCGTCGGGAACTTTCGATTTTGCCCCTAAAAGGTACGACCCCCCCCCCCCCGGAAACTCAGCTCCTTTAAGCTGTCACTCAAACCATTCTATTTCAAAGACCACAGGCGCCCGAGAGAAATTAATTTTGAGATAAGACCTCAAAACATGACCTATAACACGCAAAGATAAACTTTTGCATGACTAAAAACGGCTTCAAATTTATTTACTTCAAGTTTGCCTCTCATATCCACATATAGTTTCCGTTTGGCTAGGAAGAGCATTCTCGAAATTTCAAAGATTACCCATCTTTCTTATATCAACTATGAAGTGATTAATTACAACCTGGCCTGAACATGCAACGATAAACAGAGAAATAATATCCTGTGCTGCGGAATGTGTTCCGTTCTTTAATAGAAATTTAATGAGCCCAAATATGTTTAGAGACAGCACAAAGTCACATATAGAGCTTCAGAACTACCAAACAAACTAGATAATCTCACCTCCGATTTGTATACTGCACATCCCCACTCTGTTCGCACACGCGTCAAAGGTACCTCTATCAAAGTGTTTAGTTCCTATCCTGAAGAGCAGGATGAATTGCTCCTTAGCTTTAACTTGTTTGTCCTCTGCTTGTACAGGGCGAGTTTCCAAGGCATCGCTTAGAGAAATCCGATAAGAGACAAATGCTTCCTTGGCATAGGCATGTTGTGATCTTTTCAACTGACGAGTAAAGGGAGCGCCAAAACTCAAAATCAAGATTGGATTTCAGTATACCGAGACAACCAATCGATTGCGTTCAAATATCAGTTTGCATAGTTTAAGTCACGCCATCAATCTAGGAGCATGCCTCTCAAAACGAGTTGTACATATCAGCTATCAACGCTACGTTTTATTTACGCGATCTAAAAATTAGCGACTAGTTAAATGAGCTAATACCTCATTCACTGAAGTCTGTCAGACGTAGAAAATGTAGACCCAAGACACCTTATATGTTGCTGAGTATACGGCGGGCGTGATACGATCCAGAAAGGGAGAACATGGGGCGAAGAAAAACAATGAAATCGCTGGACTCTTCGTCATGTGCGTAGATAATTTTTGCGCGACCTTGTCGGATCGTAACTGCATCGGCCGCTGGCGCAACGACTTTCAAAACAGAACTGCAGAAGATTATTTTAAGGTCAACCGAAACACCAATTGCAGTCAAACATAACAAACCAGTCCAATGTTAATCTAATGTTTTCAGAAAAGGTTTGTTGCAGTTTCAATTAGCTTCAAATCTAAAGGTGATGAAGTATGCCATCATAGTTGTGTCGTGAAACTGAGAAATGTCTTCAAAAAAAGACCTTTTCTGGACGTGCGGCAGGTAAACCTGTAGTCAATGAGCGGATATCGAAATACAAATTTCCTGTGATGTCTTCTGGAGGCAGACAGCATTCTTGCAGACTTGAAATTTTACCCCATTTGGCCTGCACCTCGACTGTGTAGACATGAAGACCCGCGTAAGATCTACGAAAGGCCTGACGTTTTCGTACGGGTCATCCTATAAGAACCAGCTTTATAAACATGAGTGTGTGTTAGTATTGTGAGTTCTGTGACACTGAGGTTGGGCAACTTCCGACGGTCCTAGTGGTTCTTTAACGTCCCTCTGGTTCCGGTTAGTGTAGTGTATGTGAGAGACGGGGCCTACGGTTTAACGTCCTTATCCGAGAAGACGCGAAGGTCTAACCATTTGCAGATGTTAGAGCAAAGGCAGCACCTTCTCCTCAATTATTAGAAAAAGACCCTGAGTGTTGGCCCGGCCAGGGTTTGAACTCCCAACCTCCCGAACATAAGCCCGGCGCTCTACTGCGCTAACCGGTCGTCTGTCATTCAGAAAGCGTACAAACCCATATATATAGTGATCAGGGTTCAAAAACAATTTCTGCACCTCCCGCAAAATTGCCGCACAATGTGCAATCACTTTGGGCCATCTTCACACAAAAAATGTTCTAAATTCTTTTTAATCATGTTGGTCATACTATTTTTGAGGAAAACATATTCTATCATATCCTAAAATTGCAGGCAACATCGTAAAAAGTGCCAGCTATGCTATTTTGAACCCTGTAGATGCTTAACAGAGAGTACATTAATTTTTTTTTCTCTGACTTCTTCACAGAGAAAAGGGGATTCCAAGTCTGCCCTTCAGTGTTTCCTAGCATGTCTTCAAGGCCTCAAGGATGGGTCCAACTTTCCTGTTTTGCCACAATGCCTTCATCATGTAAGAAAATCTACTAGGCATGATAGGACACATGCTGGTCTAATCATGAGTCATTCCTAATGTGTGTTTCCCAAAAAAATATCCATACCCCCTACGGAAGGGATTGGAAATTCCAGAAGGGTGGGGGTCTCAATTTACCTGATATTTTCCATACAAACACTGTATTTTTCTTCGGAAATTCCAGAGGGGAGGGGGGTCATTTCTCAACACCCTTCAGTGCAAATGAGGAGACTCTATTGTCTAAGTTCATTTGCATTTGGAACGGCTCATGATTAGGCTGACATATGTTCTAGGCCTAAGTCAATTGATGGTATTAGTTTTGTCGTGTTCCCAGCATGGCAGACATGGGGTGTTTTGTACTGGAGATTGTTAAGTGTCAACCACAGTATAGAACAATCGGCCAGGCTTGATTTAATGGCATTTACTACAATCAACTTGACCAACTATAGTACACATGTGCGGTGAAAACTACAAATTTAAAAAGCCATTTACAATCATTCTCATACCCAGAGCTCCCTAGGTCATCTGCTCATGAGAGAGCCCTGGGGACATCCATTGGAGGGCCTTCGCTGATTGGCTGATTTTGAACGTTTGGGGCATGCACAGAAAGTTGTTTCTCTCATTAACGGCTCTGTGTCAAAACTCACACATGCGTCAATGGCTGTCACCAGAGCCTCCCTCCTATTTTCTTGAATATTCTCATCTGTTTGTAACTTTTAGTCCTATTTTTCCTTAGATTGCTGAGATCTATAGTGCAGAAGAAAACTGTATCCTTTTTGCAGCAAAATGTTTGCAGAAAAAAATGGAAAGCAGTATCAACCCTAATACTGCAGACACAAAATTGAAAAACTTGATTGCAGTCAGAGCATTTGTTCTAGAGATGTTCTATTGACATCATAGTAATCATGTTGCTTATCTGTGATGCTCAATTGTTAAAGCCAACTTAACCACAGTACCAGACGAATCAGCCATCCCATTTGCACAGGCTGAGAAGCTGTACTACGAGACAGCTCTTATTACTGCAGGAACTGCTGACTTGCTGGAGCATTTCAAACAAGATAAAGGTCAATGATAGTTCACAATTCCCCTCATAACATCTTGACACCACTACTTCCAGAATCCTCTTTGATATCGTTTTGTTGTTCCAAAGTTTGAACTCTCTTGGGAACTGCAAACTAACGGTATTAATGAGGCACACAAAAGGAGCCACAAAAGGATTCTGGTAGTAGTGGTATCAAAAGGGGAATTGTGAATTGAATACAGTTTCAAAGGTGGCACAACGTATGGATCATGATTGTGCAGTTTGTGTGTTGTAGGTTCTCAGATCAAACACGTGTAGCATTAGAGGACAAAGAAATTACAACTTTCATTTTTAATACAGTCATTAGCCGAATGTCAATTAAATAAAGCTTAACCTTTTTAGAAGCCTTAGTGAAATATTATTGACCGAATGATGGGTGATAAGTAGAGGCCAAAATCAAAACACTGTCAATTTCAGGGTTTTTGTTTTTTGTCCTCAGTCTGATTGACTTAAGGCCCCTTTTACACTTGCAATTTTTATCGCGCGAGTCGCGGCGGTTTTTCTCGCAAGTGCGCGTCAACTCAAAAACACTAAACGTAAACTAGGCGCGATATGTCGCGATTTTTGTCGCGTGATGTCGCGGAGATTTCAAACATGTTCGAAACTCTTTGCAACTTCATGCGGTTTGAAGAAAAAAAAGCACAGAAATCGCACCGGATTTGCATCTCGATTACACTAGAGAGTTTGAATTGCAACTCCGCGCGAGAAAAATCCGGCCTTTAGTGTAGACCGGCCTTTACACAACCAATAGGAATGTGAATGCAAAAGCATCAGCAAAGCCTGACATACTTTCTACAAGCGTTTTCTATGCGTTATTCACAGTTGTTGCGTTTTATTGAAATATTTTATTTACTTATTTTGCAGACAGCTCATCTGTTGATGGCCAGGACAACAAAAATGAAAACAAAAGTCCTTCCTCTGAGGTACCGTAGTGCTCAACAATACTCCATATTGTGTGAAGTCAATGTACAAAGTAATTGAGGTTTTTTCAGACCAGCACAAAAATTAAGTGGCGAACATAAAAAAAAATTCACTCCCCTCTTAAGCCCTGGCCAAACAAAACTCAAGTTTACGCAAGTCGGAGCCAGTTGTGACTTGCAAAGACTTACGTTCGCTTGCGTTGAGGTGGCCAAATGAGATGCAAGTTGTAATGCAAGTTGATGCAAAGGAGTGTTTTGCTCCTTTGCACATGCTGATGGTGACATATGGGGGGGGGGGGGGGGGGGCAAGCCTTGGTCATTCTTTGTTTTTGTGGGGGGGGGGGGGGGGGGGCAAGCAGATTTTCCCCACATATTGACACTAAAAATGTTACTTCGCTAGGAGGGCAACTGCCCCCTTTGCCCCTATATGCTAGCTACGGCAGTGTTACGGCACTTTTGAACACAGAGTGCGCGTTCAAGCTAGTGTTTTTCTTGGTAAAAAAGACGAGAGAAATAATAAATCTCACCCATTTATGTGAATAACAGTTAGAAATATTAGTGCAACATTTTCGTGACTTGTTTTGGTCATAATATTTCGTTTATTTGGAAAACGAAGAAAATTGGAAACTTGCGTACATTTACGATGTGGTGGCCAGAAGAGATCCAAGTTGTCGCAAGTTGCATGGAGATTTGAACATGTTCAAAGTCATCGTAAGTCATCGCAAGTTGTACGATTCGCAACTCAATGGCCGTTTTCACACTAGAGGACGAACAAATCGCCTAGACGGACAAATCGTCTGACGATTTCTTCGTCTTTGTACGTCTAGTGTGAATTCAGGTCGGACTTTAGTCGATTTGTTCGTCTATACGAACAAGTTGTCTATGAAAAATCGTCTTCCTAGACGGCCAAACAGACGAACAAATTCAGACGATTTGTTCGTCTGAAAATTTGTCCGTCCAGACGATTTGTTCGTCTGTAGTGTGAAAACGGCCAAACTTGCGTCGACTTGCGTGAACTTCAGTATCGTTTGACTTTGCTCTCGACCAATAAAAACGCTAACTTAACGCAAGTCTGACTTACTTGACGGTCATCTGAAATCTGCTCAAATCTATCCATGCATTACATTGTTCTTGTATTCAGGAGCTTCCCAAAGAGGAGAGTGCTGAAGCAAGTGATCCCCAAGCACACAGAGCTGTAGAATTTGAAAACCTGGCGCACCTATGTTTAAGAAACAAAAAGTTGGTAGTGAATAAGCAAATTTTAAATTATATTAAATATGGTACCTTTAGAATTGCAATACATGAGAATCCTGATACTAAGTCTATCTTCCCTATTGTACATTTTATAAAAAAAGTGTTGTGTATTTGTTGCACTTCTTGCAAACCGCCAGATTTTTTTTTGAGTTTCAGAATATTTTGTCTTTAGTTAAATAGCCCGTGTCAGCCACTCCTTTGTTTTCGTTTGATATTACAAGACGAATTACGTGTATAAATCGCTAAATCAATTTTTATCATTTACATAATATATTCCATGTAACATGTCTTAATTCATTTTATGCGACGACGTGTTAAAAACCTTCATTATTAGTATAAGCAACATCTGAAAACAAAGTTTCAGATTTTATTTACCAAATTTAATCGAGAGCATTGCTCTATATTATCTAAATCAGCCAATGAAAAAGGATGCTTTCTCTGACTTGGTATGTTGCTATGCTGTAAAAATTGCGGCTGACACACATACCTGGCAATGTTTGATCTCTTGATTTTTTCTCATTTCATTCTGCTAGTACCATCCGTATGAGTAGTTGGATACAACATGTAACTGTATGATCACCTTAAAGGGAGCCTGTAACGCAACTGCGCAGCTGTTCTGCGCATCTCAAATCAGATAATTATCGTCCCGTAACGATGGCCAGCGAAGGCTAAAAACCTCGAAAACAAATCGTATATAATCTCGATATTTCTCGATCCATCGGAAATTTATTTTTTTAGATTTTTTTAATATTTAATTTTTGCTAATTCATTTTAGCTTTGCATATTCTTAAATAGTTATCTGATAAGGCGTCTATTGAGTTTTACTGATGAATCAATGATCGCTCCTGGAGCATGCGCGTATCGTAACAGGCTTCCTTAAAGGTAACACAGAGAACACCAGCAGTATCCTACAGCTTGTTCCGAAGGCCACACCGGTAGCTAATAGTTTGACTCTGTTTTTTTTTCCTACAGTACACAATTAGCACTTGAGTATTGTGCCAAGGTAAGTGACATGGATTCTAGAATGAAATGAATAATTAGGGTAGTTGGGTTGCATCATGCAAAAAAGGCAAAGGGTGACATTATACTTCTACTTATTTTTTCCTAGACATCACGATAACAAATTCTGCTTTCTGATTGGTTCTTAGAGCGTGCACGGGCGGGCAATATCTTGAACTAGGTAACGGTGATGGTTTGTGCGCGAGCTTGTGTTCATGGAAAAAATATTTTTTTAGAGTTGGAAAAAAAAGTTATTTACGGTCGGCCGCCCGTATAGGGAAAACTGTTACCTCCGCCTGGAAAATGTTGACCTTGGCCTCTTCCCAGCCGGTAAAAAAACATATATACGAAGCGCCTCGCTTTGACACATATAGATTCTGAATTATTAATTTATATTGTATTATTGTTACTGACTCACGCTAGTATTCAGCCTTTCGCTGCAATTGCGTTCAAATAAACTATTATTGATTGATTGATTTATCTTCCTGGAATATTCTCTCTAACCATTTTTATTATAATTTTACCATGCTAGCAGAGGCTTTTCCACTGTATCTCTCTTTTACGTTGACCTATTTATTCGCGATTCGGTGTGCGCGTTGTTTCTGTTGTTGTATTTTGGCCTAGTTATATCAGAAACGTGAAACTTTTGTAGAAAAAATTAAATGTGAGTCAGTGAGTCTGCATTGTGAATGTTTTTTCACGCAAATACATCCCCTTGATTTTTATATTTTAGGCAGTGAAAATACGACAAGCCCATTTTGGGGAGAATCACCCAGTGACACGACGTACCTTAGACTTTTTTACTGTCATCTATGCAGAGATGGGTAAAGAACAATATTCTGGTGAGTGGAGTAATAATTAAAGAGCTCCTTTGTTATGTTTTCGTTTGATATTAGAAGACGAATTACTTACGTATAGAAATCTCTAAATTGACACCTAAAAACAAAATTTCATATTTGGTTTGCCAATTTCCATCGAGAAAATTGCTCCATGTTCTTTAAATCAGCCGATGGAAATGAATGCTTTCTCCGACTCGGTATGTTGCTATGCTGTCAAAATGGCGGCTGACACAGGCTCTTTCAAAGGCCAGTAGGCTCATTGAACCAACTGTGGGGTTTCAGCTGTGGTGGGTTACGGTGTGCGTGGGGAAGGCTTTGTTAGAAATTACACCCACGATGGATCAAAACCAAGCCTAGAGGCTAGCGGAGCACAGTGGATTTCACTTCTCAAAACAAAATGCCAATCATTTTTACTTTGTAGCTGCGCTAGATCGGTTCTCTGAAATCAAGAAAAAGGAAGCAGAGGAGAAAGAAATGAGATCCGCCAAGACACAGGGGGAAGAAAAATCAACAGAAAGTCAAACAGTGGCGAACGAAAATGCAGAAAAGTCCCCATCTAGTGGACCAGTCCAAGATGATATCTCTGATACAACACAAGGTACTTGATTTACGGGACTAGACCATTCCCCTACACAGAGTTCCCCAGCTTGTCGACACCGCGGCAAAAAACGGCTACGCATGCGCGAGTCCTTTGGAAGCTTGTCAGATTTTACAAGCTTCTGGATTGGCTTCGACAAATGTCGTACGTAATTTTAGCCCGAGAGGAGTTTGTTCCCCTCATGAATCTACGCCATGAATACAATGCCGGTGCTTCTGACGAAACTTTTCAGTTTGGAAACTGACATGACGTTTCTCAAATCAAAAGTCTATTTAGCTACCATTTGCCCTTAAAATTCTCGCGAAATCGGCCTTTTTTTTCGCGAATTTGAACCTAAAAGTCCCGCGAAATCGGCCGTTTTTTCTGCGAATTTGACACTTAAAATTCCGCAAAAATTGGCTTTTTTCCGCCACCTGTCCTCAGGGTTGTCTGGTCGGAGGAGCGCTTTTTCCCCCGTGGCGCTGCTGGTTTCCCCGACACCTACAATGTAGACTATCTCGTGGGCTGGAAATACGAGCGCGCAAACAAACTACAATGTCAGGACTAGGACTTTCTCTCGCCATTTACGGACGTTCGCCAAGGAGGTGACTGCAAGTAGTCTATCGGTATATTAACAATCCCCCAAAGGGGAGGTAAATAGTGGTGGATATATACCGTGACTCGAAGCGTCTCGGATCCACCGCTAGGTACCGACCCTGAGGGGGAAGTTTTAGTATATTATGCCAAATCAGTAGAATAAAATACGGTTTTAAACGATTCAAGATGCAGTATCGCTCGCGAAACGAGCCGCCATTTTGAGAGTTTTCTCAAAACAGTAATAGTGTTGGATATCACTCTTTCAGGAACCAATCAGAGCGCGCGAAAATGACTGTTCTCTGATTTGTTATATACTTTATACCACACTACAGAAAATACAGCCAATCAGAATGCAGGAATGGCGTGTGTATATTCGGTATTCCACTCAACATTCCTATCGTGCACTGCATTTTACGTAAAACGTTGCCTTTAATTTTATGTAGCACGGTATAAAATAGTTATATACAACGAATTCTCGTGGCATACTGCAAAATGTCCCACTTGTCACTCGTCTGATGGCTTGAGTGTACCAGAAAATACAAGTGACGCGTGTATATTCTGCAGTATGCCACTCGAAATCATTGTATAACTAGTATGTCTTCAAGATGACTAATTTTACGGCGTTATTCTTCCCTCCAGACACCTCCACATCTCCAGATGGGATTGAAGTCACCCTGACCCCTGGCTTGGCACTGCTCTTCTATTTCCTTGTGACAGGGATCTTAGCCGTCCTCCTCACCACGCTCCTGTGTTTCTATACTGGCCTGGATGCAGGGACACTTTTTCAATACATCATTTCAAGAATACGCTTTTACTACTACTTCTACTTCAGGGAACCACCCAAAGGAGATCTTTACTTCTAGAGGTTCCATTCCAGCCATTCACCTACTAGCAGCTCCATTGGGCAATTCCAGAAAATAAAGGTACCCCCCTACGGGCGGCATTTGGAAATTCCGATGGGATGGGGGGTTTAAGAGCTCGGAATTCTGATTGCAAGGGGGGTTTTCGAAGCTGGATTTCTTTAACCTGCCCGGAATTCTATATGCATGGGGGGGTAAACCATTTTGGAAATTCTGGATGCATGGGGGGTTCAAAAACTAGTGCCGCCCGTGGGGAGGGTACCTTTATTTTCTGGAATTGCCCATTAGTATTACATCTTTAGTGTTTTTTATAGGAAATTACCAATCTCAGCGTTCGTACGCTTTCTGAATGACAAAAATCCAGGATTTTCCAGGTCTTTCCAGGGTTTCTAGGGCACGCAATGGTTTGTGGGATAGTTTTTATAGGGTGTGCAGAGAGTTGTGGGATATGCGTAGGAAAAGAAGGAAGCAGACGTTATATTTTTAGCACATGCCCCACAATTCATTGTGCCGTGTCTAGAACTCATTCCCAGTCCCTATGGCTACAAAAAAATTCATAGAGAAGTTGATTGGAGAAGTCAGCATGCAAAAAATAACGTCCACGTACGAGACTGCTATTTTTATTCACTCTTGTTGTAGTATAATAGTGATAATGTCATAATTTGCAGCCCGAAATAAGATTTGCGAAATTGACTCATTCAACCACATTTGAGTTTAAACTTTTTCCTTAACATTCCAGGATTTTCAGGATGCATATGAACCGTGCAATCTACATAGGAAAGTGACCCACCTATAAATAGACTGCCTTGGGTCCTGGGACTCATATATTAGATAGCCTCAAATGTCAGATAATTTTGCCTTTTAGTGATAGAGCAGATTTTAGTTGACTGTCATGAGTAATTGGTCATCAGTTTGTTAGCCTGCTCGTAGGCATTGGAGATTAGTTTTAGGTCAAGAAACCCAAGTTTGCTTTCACGTGGCCGCCATCTTGGATATGCGACTCCCCCCAATTTGTCACATTTTGTCATAAATCCAACATGACTGCACTCAGGTCTCTGAACCGAAAACTACTCTTTACTCAATGTGTAATCACCTTTAGATTGGATTTCAGATGACTGTTGTGAGTAATTCGCAATTACTTTGTAATTACTCCTATAGGTTTTGTTCAGAATTGGTGTAATTACTTTGCGATTGGTTTCACGACAGTCATGTGAAAACCGCTCTATAAGTTTCATTTAGAATTGGTGTAATCACTTTGTGATTGCTTTCACTACAGTTAAATGAAATCTGCTGTATACATAGACTGCTAGCAGCCCCTACTTTGACATGTCCCCCAGAAGACACACTTCTCTGGGGGACGTGCCAAAGTCAGTCGTTGGGGGCTCTTTGCACTTCTCTGGGGGACACGCCTAAGTAGGGGCTGCTAGCAGTCTACTGTATACATTATAAATAAATATATATGACAACAGTCTCAATAGATAGAGGATATAACATGGCCGCGCGGAGATACAAATTTTATCTTCGAGTGTTGAAAATTTATCTCACGAGTGAGCGCAGCGAACAAGTGAGATAAATTTTTAACACGAGAAGATAAATTTCGTATCTCCAAGCGGTCATGTAATGTTCTGTTTATTAAATAAACATCAATGAAATACCAAATTCAAATTTTATTTGAGTTAAGCTTAAAAATCGAGCATTCAGCAAAGGCAAGTGTGATATTTTCACATGTGAAAATAACATGATATTTTCATGTGTGAAGATATCAAGTTTTAGCACGGGAGATCACCTGGTATTTCATTGGTGTTTATATAATAAATAATATTAAGTTATTGTATTTGTTAGGTTATCATTTCGTGTAGATCTGTAACTATGACCCATGTCTTGACTGATTTTATTCTCACTGTACATTGTATACAATAGCGAGTTTTTACTGCTGGTTGCATACCAAATAGTTTTTACCAGCATTTTGTACAAAATAATTTATAACTGACAGTTTAGTTACTATTTTATGAACAAGTTGTACAGTATCGTAGGAACAATGTATTGTATTTTTTTCACTAGAAAAGAAGGAAAAAAACTTTAGTAAAAAGATTATCGTTTCTCAGGGCTTGTTCTTGGCTGAGCTTTCAGATCACTGCTTAATTATTGACATGCTGAAAATGCACGAGCAACCGTCACCAATGGCAACTAAATTTTGGGGCTTGGCAACAAAACTTTTAGAGCTAATCCCCAAATGGCAATGTATCTGCCTAAGTTTGGCGAAGATCCTCATTTATGTGGTCACTTAGTATAATATTGCTCTTGATGACCTAACATTTCTGAATTGGTTGCCATTATGGCACCTAGCAACAAAAGTTAATCTGGCCCCTCATAAACTTTGATTGACAAGGAAGCAACTCCATGACACCTAAGTGATATCAATGCTCATCTTCTCTGGTACTGCTTCACTGCCCTTTTCATTTTTCTTTCGTTTAAACAATTTTCCATCTGGGTTGTTCTCTGGGTTACGACATGCCTTCAGCTTCTGTTCCAACACCTTGACTTGTTCTTTAGACACATTGACTACCTTCGTATTCACCATTTCAGTAATACTGCTTATTTTCTCTAGCAGTGCTGAGGCCTTCTCACTACCAAATTTATCAGTGATGTATTTCTTCACCTCGCCATTTGAACAACCTTCAGATAATGAAGCCAAAGCTATTTGCGAGGGTGGATAATAGAATGCAACATCAGTCCGAAGAGCTCTACGGAGGAAATCCTCAGCTTTAGGGCGCCATTTCTCTGGGTTACACCCATTGTTTGCAAAGTGTGTCTTAATGTCAATCAAAAACCCTTCCATAGGTCTGTATGGGTGGTGTATTGTCAAGTGGAAGTCCAGTCTCTCCATTAGTAGTAACTCATGGGCAAGTATGAAATCCATGACTTTTTCTCTGCGATCACTAGGCAAAATCTGCACAAAATGCTCAACTGAAATGTTGTGTTCCTCAACCTTACAAGCCATGTACAAACAAACAAGAAACATTTCTTTAGGCGGGTGATCCATCACAGAAGTTTTTAGATAAAACCTTTTCATATAAGTAATCGCACACGCAGAGACAGACCTTGGAATGGGCGGCTGAAACTTCCCAGACACCTCCATAACCACAAGTTCATAATACTCGACGAGTTTCTCCTCGTCTTCCATGCTGAGAAAGTCGACATCTTTCTTGTTTGGGAATGTGTCTCTGTAGCTTGTTTGATATTGGTTATTTACATTCTTTCTCAGCTCCTGCAGCTTCGTTGAGCTGTTAAATATCCAGTGTGTCCTCTGAGTACTTGTGTGAAACATTATTTTAATGAAATTTTCACCTCAAATCTTTGCCAAATCACCCTTCCGAGTTGTCTGCACATGGCCTCACTCTCTATTGAGCCCGCAGTAGCAAGAGCCTCGGTACTAGCTTCGGCAACTTTCTCTAAAATTTAAATAATTCTTTGAGATATTTAAATATTAAAGTATCTCCTCAATAATTTGATTATACCAGAGTCCATTATTTAATTGCTATGATTTCTCTGTAAAGTTTTAAAAAGGAAATTAAAAATATTTGCGAACTCGCTCTCCGGGATACCTGTGGTTTATGTCAGCGGTTTTTTTTACTTACCGTAAAACTAAACTCGCTTCCAAAAAGAACAGTAATCGACAACATACGAAAAATTAACGGATTTTATAGATTTCCTACATTACACTAATGGTTTAACATGAAAAGAGGGCCGATAAGAAGTCATTTTTGGTCAAGAACGGTACGTAAAGACGATCAAGACTGGAGATCGGGAAAACCAGATCAAGGAAGATGTGGAGAAGACCCTCCCGGCCAAAGCATGGAGATTTCCTTTTCGTCCAGACGTCCTGGGACTTCTGCTTACTCGGAACCACAAAATCAGCGCAGGGAACCATGCAGTGCTACCCCCAATGGTAAGTTTGCATTATAGGATGTTTGTTGTTGGATGTCTGTTTTTTGTTTGTTGTTGGATGTCTGTTTTTGAGTTAACACATTTTAAGGTGATTCGTACCTAATCACCTTAAAATGTGTTAACTCAAAAACAGACATCCAACAACAAACATCCTATAATGCAAACTTACCATATTGAGCTTATGTTGAGAAAAATATTTCTTAAGGCATGCTCAAATGGCGATGAGAGTTTATGAGAGCTGGCAATGAGAGTTTTCCTGTTTGATCACAAACTCTCATCGACTCTCATCCGTTCTCGGTTTACCAATTTCAGAGCCAACCTGTACAAGTGAAGACAGACAGGAAACGCACAGAAATAACAACAAAAGACACTCAATAGATGAAAATGAACAACAGGAAAGTCAGCAACATCCCACAGAACCATGTTATACAAATACTAGAGATGTTGGCAGGATGAAGTTGATATGGAAGAGACACCAGAAACATAGGAGCAAGAACTTGTGGTTTAGTGTGTTATCATACAATATATTGGCAGATGGTCTAATGCAGTCACACACCACATTATATGAGGATTGTCCAGAATGGTGCCTTGATTGGGAGTACAGGAAGAAAAACCTACTAAAGGAAATTCTGCAGTACAATGCTGATGTAAGATTTTCTCACTAGTCGTCACTAGTTATCGCTTAGGGGTTACATTAGGTCTGTTATCACTTGTAGTCTGAAGTGTAGTCTGAATAGCCTGCCTAGCTGGCAGTTTTGTGAGGTTTTAGCAGGTTTTTATCCACAAAATGTTCGGTAGAAATGTTCGGTAGTTTGCTTGTTGTTGTTCAATGAGATGGCCGCGTGAGCACTGGGGCAAGGTGTGCCTACAGAACATTTCTACCAAACATTTTGCGGATAAAAACCTGCTAAAACCCCACAAAACCGCCAGCTACGCAGGCTAAGTCTGAAGAAAGTTATTATCTGAAAACCCAAAACTCTTGTCTCCAAGGCTTGAATTAGCTTCAAACCTGCTTGGCACTTACATCCATGGTTAGTGTGACAAAAAGGTTACTGTAGCATATAGCTTTGGCCTATTTGCTACTCTAAGGGTGCTTTTCTTTGGGAAAATCTGGATTCGGATTCTTGAATTCAAAAGCAGATTTTTCGTTTCTTTTGAGAAATCCAAAAAAGGATTCTGAATCCACCGAATCCACTCTGTTCATGGATTCAGGAGATTCAATCTAAATCCAGATTTGATGGGTTCTGAATCCTTTCGTTTCTTTGGGAAAGGATTCAAAAAGAATACTTTGGGCCAGTGGTTAGCTATCAGCATGTGTGCGTCCTTCGTGTGTGAGAGGGTTGTCCAGTGACTGTTACCATGGTAAAACTCCTTTTTTGGATTCAGAGTTTCTTTCTTTCTACAAAAATCTATGAAATTTCATGTCGAATCCCAATCCGGATTTTTCCAAAGAAATGCACCCTAAGGGGATGCTTTTTTATTCACTCATCTCCTTCCCCCCACCTTACCATATTTTGTCCCATATTGTGCGACCCTCCCAATACCTCCCTAGAATACAGGACGTACTTATTGCCACCGGAAAAATGCCAACTGATCCTCCCCACCCTCCTTAAATTACACTTGTCTTGAGTAGCAAATTTCTCCTGTGTATTGAGAAACAGCCATGGGGCTGGCTTTATCAAGGATGTCTGTTTACTCATGCTAGATCTTTTCTGTAGATATTGTGCCTTCAGGAAGTACAAGCTGATCACTATAGTGACTGGTTTGAGCCTGAGCTGAAGAAAGCTGGTAAGAAAATGTGGCAAAGTTTTTTGGTAACCCTTTGACCCTGAGTTCCTTATGCTTAAAATGGGAATTCCTTAGATTGCCCTTGCACCCCCTTCTTTGGTGAATGGCCGTAAATCGAGGGAAATGTTTTTCACCCACGGCACGCTTCAATTTGTTTTCCCCCCGTAGCGAGGTTCTCCCTCTCCTGAAAAACTCGACACTTGTAAACAAATCGATTTACGGGCGTTCGTCAAAGAAGGGGCTGCATTTAGGTCTAGGAATTCTGTGAATTTTGATAATATAATGTATTACAGTGTTTGTGAATTTCCAGGGTCATTCAAAGCAGGGGTGTCAAAAGAAGGAGATTACCAGTGGTGCATCACCAATGCATCTAGACTTAATGTTATTGGCCATTGGCTCCACTGCAGGATCCATTTCAATATTGGCACTGCAAATGAATTTAGCCAATAGACCAAATTGGCTAACAGTGTTTACTTGTTGCCTCCCAACTGACATTTCATGCGATGATTACAGGTTTCACCAGGATCCTGCAGGTTTTTTAACAAATCTCCCAGTCTCCAGGTTAAAGCATCAAATCTCCCGGCTTTTCAACATTATTATTATTCTGATTCATAGTCAGACACAAAATGTCAACCGAAGTCCATGTCATTGGCAAAGATTCAGAGAGAGTTCAGAACTTTTCGGAAGGGATTCGGAAAGGTTTCGGGAAAGACTTGAGAAAACAAGGTGTTTCTGAAGAATTCTCCAGGTTTCAGAACGTCTGCGGTTGACAGGTATGCCGTTGGGTGGTTACAATTGTCTATGAGTGTATGTGCATGAATATATGTGCAGAACTGAGAAAAGTACCCACCCAAAGGAATCATCAATATGATCTGAATTTGGTGGCATACAAGATGTAAACACTGTTTAGCCAATTTGGTCTATATTTATCTCCATGACAAAAGGAGAAAGTACAATAAAATAGAATAAAATTCAGTAACTGAATACTAGAAGTGTGAATCTTTACTTTTAAACAGGCTACAAAAGTGTTTACAAGAAAAGAACTGGCGACAAGATGGACGGATGTGCAACATTTTACAAGGGATCTACATTCAAACTTATACAAGAGCATTCGCTGGACTTTTGCATGAGAGATGTACCCATAATGGACCGGGATAACATTGCCTTGTTAGCTGTTCTGCAACCTCGTCTAAGTGATGGCTCTACTTCAACAAACACAGCTCTCTGTATTACAAACACTCACATTCTTTTAATAAAAGTCGTGGAGATATCAAGTTGTTGCAACTGACTTGCCTATTTGCTGAGATACAAAAAACAGTTGCTGGTGTCATGAATACAAGACTTTCGAGAAGGAGAAGAGTAGAGCACTGTCCAGTAATTTTGTGTGGTGATTTTAACATGACACCATTTTGTCCTCTATATGGTCTAGTTGTGCGAGGGTATCTGGAATATGAAGGTTTGAACAAGAAGGCTTTGTCAGGGCAGAACTCTCCTCACAAGAGATTTGCAGATAGGGATCGCTTGATGGGTAATATTATTCCTAGACAGCTGAACCTGAGGTATAACTGCACATGGGTAGAAAATATACAAATGGAACAAGAACAAACTCAGTGTACAGAGAGCAATGTTCAGGGAGAAAACTGGGATGCAGTCACAAATGATGAAACTAGTGGTCCATCTACAACGAGAAGGAAGCATCGGTGTCAAAACATCGCGCTGGGCAACCACCAATGTACTGTGGCTGCTGAAATTTCTAGTAAGGCAGGACAAAGTGCTGCGTCAAGCTCTAGTGTGGATGAGTGGCCTACATTGCAAGCTTCTGCAAATGTAATTCCTTGCAGTGCATGTAGAGACGTCACTCAAACTGAAGAATGCAGGAGGGAAACGGGTACTGCTAAAGGCTTATTACCAACCCCATCCCAGCAACCTCTCACCACGCCCAACCCTGGTCCCTGTAACCAATCCAGTGGTACATTTACTCATGGCTCAGATTCTGGAGTGCATATAGACACCAATTTCCAAATGGGGAGCCCGAAATCTCCACCTATCACGAAAGAGAACCTAGCTGTACAGTTGATTATATTTTTATATCTCCTGGGGGTGGAGCTGGACAAACCCCAGGGCATGGCCAGCGGCATAGTGTGTTAGAATTGTGTGGAGTCCTAGGGCTACTGACAGAGGAGCAGTTACAATTTCAGGGTGGACTACCTAACGAGAAACTATCATCTGATCATTTGGCCTTACAAGCTTCATTTTTACTACACTTGTGAGCAAGGCAACTTTTTTAGTTTTTATTTTATGCAGACAGAAGATGTATTTGGCGAGGTGGTTTTTGTCTTTTATTGTCTTTTATACAGTTCATGCTGTGATAGATATACACCTGTTTCAATTAACGTTGCTTGTGAAACCATGTATCATTAACTGTGCTTCTAAGTCGCAATGATAATTCTTTTCAAAACACAGCACCAGTTCATGTCAAATTGTGGCTGAAAGTAGTAAACACAATCCCGAGTGTTCTTATTGTAGCTTGGTTTGTCAATTTCGAATAAAATGCGACTTTATTTTGACTTGATGCATTGTTCGTGGTTTTACAGAGCAAAGGCAATTAAAAAACGTGTATACGGATTTACAACATGATAAGCAGAAATTGGAATGCACTTCGCATTTAGGCGTGATGACGAGAAAGACAACAAGGTTTAGATACAGAAAACGGGGTGCCCGCGGTAACAAATTGCGCTGTCGCGCTGCAATTTTTGCTCCAGGGACAAAGCTATATAATATTATCAAAGCCAAACATTTAAATTATCCAATTAAAGTATTTGTTTCTATGAATTTTACATTAATCTTAAATTGTGTGGCTCCAGACTCGGAGTTTTCTGCTGAAGCTGCAGCCCCTTGACACGACCTTGAAACCTGCTGAGTTAAACTCACAGATGAATGAACTACAAAAAGCAATGTGAAGGATTTTTTATTTTTTTATTTTTGTTATCAAATAAGTGTCCGCAGACGGAAAGTTAAAAATCCCCCACGCAGTTTTTAGATGATCAGAAAATTTAAAACCAACTAAATCTTTAAACCCGGAGAGCCAGAAAGCTTTGAGAAGACAACAAAGTCAAGAGTTTCATTTTTTGTGAATTTCGGGCACAAAATTAGGCCACTTTCAGACGTCGAACTTTTGCCGTGTCGAATCCAATTGTTAGAAATTTATTTACAAAGCAAACAATATTTCTTTTTTTTCTCTTATTTGTTCAACTCGGTGGGACAGAGATTCGTAAGTTGCTCAGCTGTCGGTTATGTCAGTTAATTCTTATGTTTTTTTTTTTACATTTTTCATTAATCTTTGATAACTAAGCAAAGTTTGCCTCAGCCATTTCTTCCGCACACAACGCTTTAGAGCTTATAGTCACTTGGTGTCGATCGTTAAGCCTGGGAGCAACCTTGCGTGCAATTACTTAGTACAGTACAAAGCAAGTACAGTACAGAAAGAAATCTGTAAAATGTCCACCGAGCTTCTAAGTCGAGGACCAATCGAAACAGCAGGTCGAAACAACATTATTGTGCTCTCTTGGGGTCATAACTGTCGTTGGCAACTTTCTCACGTTATACATCATCTTAAAAAATCGAGCAATATGACACCGAAAAACATGATTTTGGCGTGTCTAGCTTCGTCTGACCTTGGCCTAGCGGCATTGAACACGCTACCAATCGTATCAGTAACTCTTGCTAAAGGAGAGTTACCATTCTCGGCAACGACCTGTCAGTCGTCAGTGGTAACGGCATCCCTGCTCACCCTGGCCTGGACATCCATGAACAGATTTTACCGAGTTGTTAAACCAACGCGATATTAAGTTATCTTCAGTAGAAAAAATACTTTGTGGATGATAATAATGACTTTGGGTGATCTCAGCGCTTATTTCCTATCCCGTACTATGCAAGCGGCTACCGATTCGCCTTTCACCCAGCTAAGTTTTTCTGTTTGCGCTATCCTTGTCGCTGTATCTATGGTGATACCTTCACTCACTATTGTCTATATTGCTATTCGCGCGTGTACTTACCACAAGGCGTCATAATGCGAACATGGTCCAGTCCAGTATAACCGCCAATGAGATCAAAGTAACTCTAGTTCTTTTCACAATACACAATACTTTTAGCATTCACGGTGTGCTGGGGGCCGATCCAGGGGCGTAGCCAGGGGGGTCCCCCCCTCCCCCTTTCTCGGAAATTTTCCCATACATTTACTGTATTTGCTGGAGAAAATTTGAGCATTTTCGTCCCATGTTTTCACTATCCCCCCCCCCCCCCCCCCCTTCAAAAATTCCTGGCTACGCCGCTGCGATCATCCTGATAGACATGTGGTCGGTGGATCGAGTACAGAGAGCACCCCTGAGCATCTCCGTGAATCCCGACATTTAGGACTGAGTATGTCAAGTTACTGAGGCGTGTTCTATGTAGAAACAATACAACGCAGATGGTACAGCCAGTACAATATCCATGACAAGGTTAATACAAACTTGAGAATGAGTGCAGAAACTCGTGCAGAAACATAGTTCTTGGCCATTCCTACGCGTGCACGCGCAAGTGTTTACAAAGTAAACTCATAAAACGTTAGCTAACGCGTTTATGGAGTTTTAATATTGTTAAGCTCAAAGAATGATAGATTGAAGTTTCAGAGCAACTCCCCTTACAAGAGCACTTACCCGCCTGATATTTTACTGTATTAGGCAAAACTGTACTTCGCGCCACATTTGGGTGAAACATAAGAAGATTAGGAAACGCCGAGCGCACCTTTCCTGGTTAACACAGATCCGCTTCAAATAAACTACCAACAAACATCATAAATTGCAACTCCCTAATATATTAAAGAAGTAACTTAAATCTTACTTATTAGCACATAATGACAATTTATAATAGCTTTACTCAGAAATTCAAGCCTCTCGTGTTTCCCTGCATTCCGTTCTGAACCTGAGTTACAATCTTTATAATTTTTAATGTAAAGGAATACCACTCGAAAAGCCCCCTCGGGTTTACTTGGTCTTTCCTCATTTTCAGTTGAAAATCATTTGTAAATTAGAATTTATGTACATTATATTAAATTCAACTGAGATGGAAATAAAGTAAGTAATAATAAATCGTTTCACGCTTCGCTCGCCTAATGCCAAGTCACTCATCCTGTCGTGGTGTTCTCATGTCGTCCTTGGCTTAGCGTGTCAGTAAAAGGTCTAGTCTACACACGAACCCAAGCGCAGGGCGCAAGCGCAAGGCAAGTGTGAATCACAGGTACGCAAGCGCAAGCATGAAGCTTAAAATCACCATTAATTATAGTGTTTGCTTGCGCTTGCGTTCGCGCTTGATTTACATTAGACAAAAGCGCAAGCGGGAACGCAACGTCTCGATTTCCTTGCGTCTAGTGTAAACCACTGTGTTCGTGTGTCACCAGCCCTTGGGATAAACACATGAAACACGCACTGACTTTTTTACCCGGGGGGGGGGGGGGACTCCCATATTTATAGGGCGGGGGTGCTCGTCGGGAATTTTACCCTAAAAGGTACCTAAAATGGCGTCGCTTAGTTGATTTTGACCCCTAAAAGGTACCAACTAGACGTATTTTCCCTCGTAATTTTCTCTCGTATTTTTTACGACGGAAAATACGTCTGAAATTCAGGCTACCAACAAGTGAGATTTGCTTGATTTGCTAGAAACTCTAAACAGGTACCTATCTAGAAAAAATTGCAAGTTTTCAAATGTTACCCCTAAGGTACCAGAGGCCTGATTTTAAACCCTAAAAGGTACGACGAGCACCCCCGCCCCAAAAATATGGGAGTCCCACCCCCAGGGTTTTTTACTCAGGGCGAGAGTCAAAATCGAAAAGGACTGAAATGCCCGTGTAGGTTTTGGTCGAGGGTCGAGTGTCGAGGGTAAGACGTCGAGGGTCGAGGGTAAAATGTCGAGGGTCGAGGGTAAAATGTCGAGGGTCGAGGGTAAAATGTCGAGGGTCCAATTTTTTTCTGCAAATAAATGAAATAATTTTTTCCCGTGATACATGTTGAAATATTTTTTAAAGAATGCAAATTTTGGTTTTCCTGACTGATACGTGGATAGCCTCCGACACAGTTGTGCTGAGAATTTTCCCACCTTTTTCGACCTGCGCGGAGCGGGATAAAACAAAATGTTTTCCGAAAACTCAAGGCGTAAATTTCGGGCAATATTTTTCAAAATCAAATTCCCTAAAACTGTGGCAGATTTGTTGTGCTTTTTCGCCAGGAGTTCTCAGAAAGGTTTCCTCGAAAGAGCGTGCCGAGCGTGTAAGCACGCGGATCTTGCTCAAACAGGAGAACACAAATGAGAACAACAATAAAATCTTTTGGTCTGAGATAATATCAAACCAAAGGAAGTCCACTCTACGTTCATCGAACTGGTGTTTTTCGAAGATTTTGAACACGGCGTTCTTCAACTGGCAATGAACTGGAGTGTTGGTAGTCCCATTGCGATATGCTGCCAGCGCAGAAAAAGCAATCGCCGACGTGATTTTATACCCAGCACTTACTAGTTTTGCTTCCATGCTACTCATTATATATACGAAGCGAATGAAGTTAGGTCGAATATCATTTGCGATCTTTCACGAAGCACTAGCTCTAGTGAAGTGAGCGCTAGAAATAGGTTGTGAAAATGCCGCGGAAATCTTGGTTTTCCCGAAGATTGAATAAAAGCAAAACATTAAAATCTTTTCTTGCCCAAAATACTCAGACTCGGCAAGTTTGCTTCGAATTTTGCTGTTTAACTTTAGAGATTTCCACGGTTAAACAGAGGATTTTGCTTCCCTTCACGTGCAGTCTAATTAGCGAAGCAAAAGGTTTGATTGACAAATGTCTGCGATAAGAAAACTTGTAGCGGCAAGTCTGAAGAAACATCTGCAGAACGCTTTCACCAACATGCGGGCATGTGAGCGAATAAAGCGGGGAAAACCGAGAATTTGCATTTAAAAAAGAAATCGACCCTGAGAAAAAGAAGAAAAAAATGGACCCTCGACATTTTACGACCCTCGACATTTTACCCTCGACATTTTACCCTCGACCCTCGACATTTTACCCTCGACCCTCGACATTTTACCCTCGACCCTCGACGTCTTACCCTCGACACTCGACCCTCGACCAAAACCTACACTCCATCTGCACCCCTAGCACCCCCTATACGGTCCTTACGAAGTATATTGAATTGTTTTGATCTTGCACTATTAAACCCAAGTTTCTACGACGGTCCCAAGCTTGGCGAATGCATCACTGAGGACCCACACCGTATGATCGCGTTTGGAACTCTCGCACAGCGGTAAATACCATTATTATAGCGGAGCTCCAGCGCGGGCCCAAGGCCCGCGCAAGCGGAGCACCATACCTAAGGGAAAAACGTATACCATCGAGTTGATTTTTGAACGTCACGGGCATTTTGGATCATTTTGATGACGTCATTGATGGCGTGAGGGAACGTGACTTTGGTGTAGAGTTCCTCTGATGGTCTTTGAAAGTTTGTCCAAGTTTGGCTTCTAGAGAAGCTTCCCTTCGGGAGATATGATTTTTTCTTTATTTTTCTGGTATTAAACCTATAGTGTCCGCCGTCCGTCCGCCGTCCGTCCGTCCGTCGTCCGTGTACACATGGGAACCCTGTGGTATGCAAAGAAAAAATTATATCTCCTCAAGGGAACATCCTAAGACAGCCATACTTGGGATATTTTGTCTATGCCACAAGGGGGGTGCTGTAGCACGGTCACGTGATGTGACGTCATCGATGACGTCATCTATGCTTAAAAAATGAATATCTCGTGAAGAGAAGACTCTAAAACAACCAAACTTGGGTAGTGTGGTCTTGGTCACCAGATGAGCGAAATGAAGTGGTCACGTGATGTGACGTCATCGATGACGTCATCTATGCTTGAAAAATGAATATCTCGTGAAGAGAAGACTCTAAAACAACCAAACTTGGGTAGTGTGGTCTAGGTCACCAGATGAGCAAAATGAAGTGGTCACGTGATGTGACGTCATCGATGACGTCATCTATGCTTGAAAAATGAATATCTCGTCAAGAGAAGACTCTAGAACAACCATACTTGGGTAGTGTGGTCTAGGTCACCAGATGAGCAAAATGAAGTGGTCACGTGATGTGACGTCATCGATGACGTCAGCTATGCTTGAAAAAATAATATCTCGTGAAGGGAACTCTAAAAGAACCAAACTTGGGTAGTGTGGTCTAGGCCACCATATGATCGAAATGAAGTGGTCACGTGATATGACGTCATCGATGACGTCATCTATGCTTGAAAAATGAATATCTCGTGAAGAGAAGACTCTAAAACAACCAAACTTGGGCAGTGTGGTCTTGGTCACCAGATGAGCGAAATGAAGTGGTCACGTGATGTGACGTCACCGATGACGTCATCTATGCTTGAAAAATGAATATCTCGTCAAGAGAAGACTCTAGAACAACCAAACTTGGGTAGTGTGGTCTAGGTCACCAGATGAGCAAAATGAAGTGGTCACGTGATGTGACGTCATCGATGACGTCATCTATGCTTGAAAAAATAATATCTCGTGAGGGGAAAACTCTAAAAGAACCAAACTTGGGTAGTGTAGTCTAGGCCACCATATGATCGAAATGAAGTGGTCACGTGATATGACGTCATCGATGACGTCATCTATGCTTGAAAAATTACTATCTCGTGAAGACTCTAAAGCAACCATATAAACCATGTACACATGGGAATCCCTTTCATTCACATAGAACATTTTATAACCAGGAGCTCCGCTTTTAGCCAGTGGCTAAATCTATATATTATAGCTCGTGCTTATTCTACCAAAGCGTGCGCTCTGATTGGTTCTATATGGTAACGTGGCCGAAAGTACAAACTTGGGCTACAATTCAAAATTTGTTGCCGGCGCGGGCGACGTCGCTAGAGCGGAAAATTTCGGAGGGAAAGTTGTTTGCTATTTTTACCGTGTATTTTCTTTTTGCTATTAATAAATAAAACACTTAATGACTGTTTCCCTCGGAAGCAGTCATTAACATGTACAGGCCCGTAGCCAGGGATTTTTGTGGGGGGTGTTAATCTAGAAAAAGCGGACCAACGTGGTATGAATTTACTTTTTATTGAGAAACCGCTAGACAAAATTCGCTAGAAAAAGCAAGCAAGTATAATATAAGTGCTTTATTGTCTGTGTACAATTATCCTAATCTCTTAGAACTGACCCTTAAATGTGGACCTTTTTGTCGCGTGGAGCTGGGGGGGGGGGAGCTATGTTTTGATTTTAGTTCATCTATTGTACTTTAAAATTGCTCTCTCTATAGATGGGCGCAGACTTCAGTCCTCGACCCCTGCCCACTGAAAGCCAGGACAATGTATAGTGCCGCAAAAAAAAGCTATTCTAGGAAGTTTATTCTAATTTATGGAACTTGAAAAAAGCAGTGCTTAGCGCAGGGTTAAAAGTGTACGTAAGTGTATTTCTTTTAACGTTTGCCTTCTATTTATAATTGGACTATAACGGCGGCAATTTTTATTCATAAACACAGGAATCCCGATTCTATGATGCGCCCGCATTAGATCAGCAGTTTTACGCGTGAGCCCCTGATGTATTGTGTCCGCCCCGCATTTCGTTCTCTTTCTCGTGGCCCTCCGCCATCTTGGAACAGTTTCTATGCTGTGAGTTTCACCACTAATTTCTACAACAGTTTTCAACTTTTACCAATAAAGCAATAACCACATTAAAGAGTAACCTTTGTTTCGTATCTCAGGTAAATTTAGGGCGCAACAATGCAGATCTTCGTGAAAACTTTAACAGGGAAAACTATCACTCTTGAGGTAGGTTCGAAATTCACCAAATGCACGTGGTCTCTATAAATTGCATATTAAAACTAGTAGCATCGGTATCAACACGTCTTTATCAGCTGTGGAAGTAGATTTTGTGTCCTAATAAGATCGCACTACTTCAAATTCTCTTGGCAGCCATTGGCAGTCGATCTGATTCACCCGATTTCTCTGAGGCTGAGTTGTTGTGAGCCTAGCACCAGCAGTTTCCGATTTTGTTCATGTTTTTAATCATGTGGTGTTAATTTTAGGTTGAGCCTAGTGACACTATTGAAAATGTCAAGGCCAAGATCCAGGATAAGGAGGGTGAGTGAGTAATATTAAGAAATAAACATTAAGTGGTGCTCCAGGTAGTTCCAGACATTCCCTGCTGTCATGACAGTGGATGTGCGAATGTCTGAGTTTACCTTGGTGTAGGAACCATTCCCAGAGGACCCTTTATAGTTCTTATTTCATCATAATTTGTTCTACTAAAGAAAAGAAGCTTTGTGATGCAACTCGTGAACAATACACAGGTTCTTACACTGGGGTAGAGCCAGATTTCTATCTTTGTAGAAGTTTCTCTGTCCTGGGTCAAGCATGTTGAAAAGATGCTATATGTAAAGGTCTATTGGCTATATAGATCTTTTTCAAAATGGCGGAAAGTTGCATGGAAACCAGGCTGGAAATATGAGCATAAACGTCAGCTGCCTAGGGAAGCCTTAGCTGGTGAATAAGGACCGATAAGAAAAGAAAATCAGAAAACACTAGACATTAAATGGTTTTTCGGTCTCCATTCACCAGCTAAGGCTTCCCTGGGGCAGCGGTAATGTATGCTCATATTTCCAGCCTCGTTTCCACGCAACTTTCCGCCATTTTTGAAAAAAGTCTATAGCTTGAATTTCAGCTGCCCCCAGGCTCTATAGTGTCTGAATTCACTACAATCTTTTCCCATTTATTTATGTAATTTACTACTGACCCAAAAGCGATCAGAACAATCTGAATGGACAGTTCAGAGGGGGGCATAGGGGACCCCTGAATACCATAATATCTTGTCCAAAAATGCAAATACCGTAATATCACAACAAAAAGTTTGCAAATACTGTGATATCATGTCTAGAATTCATGGCACAATACAATAATCATTGCGTTTGACTGGATGTGTAAAGAAACTGGTTCAGGAAGCCAAACACAGAATGTTTCGCATGGTATAACTTCAGCACGACCAAAAAGAAAATGTAACTCTCAGGTCTATGAAATACTGGTCCCTGCAGACAAAGCTTACCAAAACACCATCATTTCAGATTTGTTTTCCAGAAAAACCGTGTGTTTTAAAGTGAAATCCTGCATACCGAGTGGAGTTAGAATATCACAATATCGCGTCTTTTTAGCAGTTTTACCGAAATAGCGAGGCAAATCTGTTTGAATATCAAAGTGTCGCTAACCCCTACGCCATCCTTGTTCAGTTACAGTAACACATGTAGGTGAGCAAAAAATATTTTGCCTACGATTCTGCAACAAGACACTTATGTCATTGATTTCATCAGCGATTTATGTCATCCAGCATAGGTCAGATTTTATTTTCCATCAAGTTAAAATATTGATAAAACAGATCTGTGGAAATAGATTTGATGTGATAAACAGTTGACATTTGAAGTGGGCCTTAGTGTGCTAGGCTTACTCTTATGTCAAGATCTACCTATTTGGTCAAACATTTTATCAAAAGTTTACTAAATTGTTTGTGGTTGCCCTCTAGGAATCCCTCCTGATCAGCAGCGTCTGATCTTTGCTGGCAAGCAACTTGAGGATGGACGTACACTCAGTGATTATAACATCCAAAAGGAGTCAACTCTTCACTTAGTCTTAAGACTCAGGGGCGGTGCTAAGAAGCGCAAGAAGAAGAACTACACCACACCCAAGAAGATCAAGCACAAAAAGAAGAAGGCAAGTGTAGTGAACTCTGAGCCCTTAAAGGGGCACTTGCACGCTTAATTTTCGTACAACCTGTCAAAAAATAAGTCTAATTCTAATCTCCAAAAATACATTTAAGTTTACTGGGAGTAACCAAAATAACAGTCCAGGTTTGTTAAATGACCTTTTAACTGTTAAATCAATACAAATCTATAGTGTTGCTATCTATTACGAAGAGGATGGAATTAGATTGCGATTTGAATTATTTGCTTGTCAGGCAAGCGTGCGAGTGCCCCCTTAAGCCTGAATTTCAGCCATCCCTTTGATCTCAATAGTAACTCACTTTGCGAAAAGAGATGTCTGAATCCACCACAGGATTTTCTTATCCATTACCACTACCAAAAATCTTTACACGAGGTCAATTCTCTATCTCTTACTGGGGTCCTAAAGTCTGGAGTTCCCTGCTAGCAGAGGCCTCTTTTCTCTGCATTTCGCTGGCTGAGGTTTGTGAGGAAAAGAGACCTCTGCGCTGGGTCGAAACCCGCTTTGTTTTGCCGCCGTCCACCTTGGACGGTTTGCTGACCGTTTCTTGAGCCCACTATATGCGCACGCATATCTACAGATGTTTTCCGCTGATATTATTTGAGACCCCCAGCGGAAAACGTCTTTAGATATTATGCGTGCGCATATAGTGGGCTCAAGAAGCGAGTTTTCGACCCAGGGCAGAGGTCTCTTTTCCTCGTGAACCTCAGTCAGCAAAATAATGCAGAGAAAAGAGGCCTATGCTAGCAGGCCTATGCTAGTCTGGAGCAGCTTGAGCTCAAAAGTAAAAGAGCCAAAATCGATACAACAATTTCAAAAAATGCTAAAGGATAGTATATTATCAGGAAAAGCAGCGCTTGATTTATAGATGATTACAATTATTTTATCAAGCTATACCGCCCATAGTATCACATTCTGTATCCAGGGGTCTACAGCTCAATATATCTATGTATTCAAATTGTACAAATCACTAGGAGATGTGTTAAGACTATGTTGTATTCAATGATTGACTTGTTAGTGGAAGAGCCTGTCTGTATAACTGCAAGGCATCAATGTGATTTCTGTAACTGAAGTAACACTGGGACTCATACATAAATTAATGAGTTCTGCATCCGCCAGTTGAGGACCCAAATTTCAGGTACCCACCCTGGAATTCCAGTGAATTTTCTTGTGACCACCCTGGAAATTATGTTTACCCACCCTGGAAGTCTGCGCAAGTACTAGGGTACCCACCCCAGAATAAAGGCTGCTCAAGGACCACCAACCCTGGAATTCCAGAAGAGCTCAACAGGGGGGTGCGGATTTTTTTTGTGACCTCCCTAATTGAAGATACAGTATTTACAGTATTAACCTCTTAGACAAATGTGTTAATTGTTGCTGTTTGTTTCAGGTCAAGCTGGCTGTCCTCAAGTACTATAAAGTAGATGAGAATGGCAAGATCACACGTCTGCGTCGTGAATGTCCTAATGAGTCATGTGGTGCGGGTGTGTTCATGGCTAGCCACTTTGATAGGCAATACTGCGGCAAGTGCTGTCTTACCTATGTATTTAACAAGCCGCAAGAGGGCAAATAGATGAATTAATAAACATCATTGAATAGAAATCTATGTGATTTGTTTGTTTTGTGTTCTGTGAGTTTTCCAAAGCATTCGTCTTTGTCACGGCGCCAGGATGACCTGGCAAAGCAATGAGCAATGAGCCGATCAACTTTTTGGTTCTAAAACACATAAGAAGTACTTTTCAGCAATGATAAAGCTACTCGTAAGATCTTGTGTGATTGGATAGGCAGAACAAAGCATCCCATTGTTTCCTCGTTCTATTGTATGACCCTTATTGTTTTGCACTGAGGGCATCAATCCAATAGGCTTAGATCTTAGTAGCTTTGGTCAACCATAAATTCCAGCATTAGGCTTCGCTTTCCAACATGAGCAAAACCGGCACCCTGCTTGTCCTCGTTTCCATGCTGAATAAATCGGCTGAAAATTTCAAGTTGGCATTTGTGTGACAAAGGCGAGTTGTTTTATTTCTGACTTTGCTCTTCTGCAAGTCAAACATTACAATATGAACCAATCAGATTATTGCTCTCTTTGCCTAGTGGGAAACCACGTTAGTGCACTTAATGTGGTCCAGGGCAAGATTTTGATTGGCTCGTATGGTTTGATTGACGTACAGCAAAGCCAATACTAAAATAAAAAAAATGATTTGATTGTGAAGGCGTGGGTTTTTATGCAACGGTTTTAGCCATGTCGTATTCTTCCTCTACACTGCCTGTGGGGTTCAGTCCCACCTGCTCAGGAGGTGAAATGTTTAGTGTTGCTCAACACATTTTAAGCTTAGTAGAGATAGACGAAATCGGCTAACGCTGTGTACATCTTTTTCTCGCCCGACCGAGGAATCATCACATGATCTGAATTGGGTGGCAACAAGATGTAAACACCGTTAGCCGAATTCATAGTTCCGACCTGTCATTCAAAGCCATAGTTACTGTTGTTATGTCCCACAAACAAACCAGGGTTTTCCTTAAAAAAGTCCAAAAATATTCCGATCCCGTTTAGGATTACCAGATATCCTTATCTTCAGATGATCTCAGTTTATACTGTCATAAAAGGCAAAAAGTGCTGCACATCGGACTGATTTCGGAAGTCCTGAAATACTGTTTGTGGGACAAGATCAGTTCCCGAGGGAGAATCTTTCCAGCTCTGATTGGTATCTCCAGATAGCGTGAAATGGCTCCATTGTTTCGTCGGAACTATGAATTGGTCTATTGAAAGAATGATTCCTTTGTGTGATTGCGCATTGTCTATTTTTTCTCACTCGACCGAATGCACGAGTGTATGTAAAGATATGTATGTTTATTACGGCCTTTTCGCAGTCTCAAGGCCCATTACACCTTTCCATAATTCATTGCGCGCCGTGGTGTTTATGTTTTGGTTTTGAAAACGAAAGAAAGATAACCAAACAAAAATAACTGATCAATCAACTGGTCTATCGCCGAATATGCAACACTATTTCTACTCTTGAAAATTCAGTGGGTGTATAGTGATTATATAGGAGAAATGTTACTCCGAATAATGACAGTTTCATACTTAGGCGATATTCACCATAAATAGAAGACTGGATAAGAAAAGCAATATTTCGGTTTAATTCAAACCATCATCAGGCTAGTCTATTTATGGTGAATATCGCCTAAGTATGAAACTGTCATTATTCGGAGTAACATTTCTCCTATATTATCTGAAATTGTCAGCTGGTGCTGGATTTTAGTATAGTGATTAGCATGCCATTTCATTCTCGGCGCGATCAAATTGAGTTGTTGAGGACCTCTTAGCACATTTCAACGGTATCGTCTATTATGTGCATGTACTTGTGCAGCTATAAAAAAATATATATTACGTCTCACAGTTGCCTAGAAACCGAGCTTCTACACCAATAACGGTGGTGGATGTTGTGGTGAAACACGAATTGAATGCAGCCAGCGACGTAAAATAGTGATTTTATTCGTTGGGAGCTAAATATTTTGCATAGCAAATATTGATACATAAATAAATAATATCTGAGGATTGTCCACTTTCAGTCTTTTGTACAATGACAATATAATTCGTATTAGCTGAGCACTCTGGTCCCATACGGGATGCGTTGCGAAGAGCCGATTTCAATGATTGTAAGAATGTAACTTCCCTATAAAATTCCCTAAACGTTGTCCAGTCTCATCCGAGGCAGCATGTACAATTCAATAATTCATTATTGTACATATTTTCATACTATCTCTATGGAGCATGGTATCTTTATCCTCGAGTCTTTGCAGTACCTGTTGTTTAGGCGTGTGCGTTTACATTGTCTTCTTTCTTTTTGTTTGTGTGCTTGCATTGTTTTCTTTCTATTTGTTTTATGTGCGTGTCCGTTTACATTGTTTTCTTTCTTTTGTTTTGTGTGCGCAGTGGTGCATTTGGATTGTTTTCTTTCTATTGGTTTTGTGTTGTTTACATTGTTCTCTTTTTGTTTTGTGTGCATGTGTATTTACAGTGTTTTCTTTCTCTCTTTTTTCAGAAAGGTGTCTCGTTTTTGTCCTTTAGCAATCCTGTATTGGCGAAAGCCTTCTAGGACTTCTTGGGCTCCGCGGACTCAAAGGCGGCAACCCTTCGGCTCCGCTCTCCGATAATCGCCGTCCAAGCCCTTTAACATCCTTACGCTTAAACTTGAGCATAGCGCGAATACCGCAAATGGCTGCATAGAAATGCCGCTTCCTTCGCGGCTCGTTCTCGTCAGTTTTAAGTGCTTCCTCTGCTAGTGCCGGGTGTTTGAGAGCTTGTCTGGCAGTCAATCTACCCTCTGGCTGCACTACTATTAAACTGTTCACGAGTTCTTTCGCTTCCTCAGAGACGTTGTCCCAGTATGGAGCAGGCATGGAGAACTGTCCACGCAGGATTGATAATAATAACTGCTCGTCGCTGTTGCTCCAAAATGGCGGATAACCAACAAGCATCAGATACATGATAACTCCGCTCGCCCAGATATCCACAGGGCACCCAATAGGCTCCTCGAGTATTGTCTCCGGTGCGAGGAACATAGGCGCACCGCTTGCGCCACATGATATGACGTCAGAGTCTTCAGGCAAAGTCTGAGCCAATCCGAAGTCAGCAAGCTTGACTGTGACGTCACTTCCGTTTCGATGGAGTAGCAGGTTGTCAGGCTTGATGTCGCGATGGACGATACGACGTGTGTGTAGATAGTCGAGTGCGTTCAACAACTGCAATAAAGATTACATTTGACGTTAATACATAGCAGTCATTTTGATATGAAAAAAAATAACACACATTTTTGGTTGCGCACTTATTACAGCTTCTCAGTTGAGCCTAACGCTCTGGCTAAACTAGAACACATGAAGTGCGCAACTACACGTTTCCTTCGTACTTCCCAATTTAGTAGCCACGCGAGAAACATCATGTTGCGCGCTCACATTTGTAGCCGGGTAAAAAACATTTTGTACTTCCGAGACACACGCGTTGCGATGTTTCCTAGTTTAGCCACTCGGGGAAACATAGAGGACACACAAATGTTGCGTGCTACATGTGTCCTAGTTTAGCCGTAGCTTTATTAATTTTGAGTTATAGTTTTATAGTCTGTGGCGCGCGCTTTCGATCTCTATTTTTTTTCCTCGCCCAGCAGGCTAACGAGACAAGTTAAACTTCACACCAATAAAATGGGCAGTTTCTTAGAACTATCTAAAACCACAGGAAAGTTCCTGCGCTAGCTGAGAAGCTACAACGCATAGACGTTTTAGAGCCTTTGAAGAGACCGTGCAAAATCACATTTTAACGAACTCGCCAGAACATAAAAACACATGACCTGACTCACAAAGGGTATCAAATGTAGACGGCTATGACGTCATTGAGGTCAGGAACCAGAACTCGATGAGAAGAGTGTATTTTAAGAACCCTCCTCGTTGATTATATGAGTATCATCCCAGCTTTTTATTGCGTAAATTTAAAATACTCTCCACTTTAGGTGACATTTTGACCAACACGTGCTGGCTTTGGAATTTTCGAATTTTGCAACATCCCACATTACACATTTCAAGCAGCGAGTTAAGCCGGCCTAGAGACACCACATGCCCGGATAACTGATAACTTTTTGGCTACCTGCTTAGTGGCTAAGTACAGTTTTATACACAAAAACTCAGCTGTTTTCTCGATATGTATTTGTCATGAACAGGCTGTGTGGTCTGGTATCCAAAGAATTTTAAAACTTCATATATACTTAGTCTCCGGTTATAGCTCACTTGGTTCGTTTATTTTAAAAAAAAATGCTTAGGTTCTTTTTCTCGGTTTAGCTAAGTTAGGGAAGTTATAAACAGAAATGAACTCACAGTTCCTGAATTTATTGTAGTTCTACCTCCCTTGCCGTTGCTACGTCGGACAAGCCAAAATGTTCTTTTGACATAGAGCGTGGAAAAGGCACCCGATTGCGAAAATTTAGGTAGCAGCTTCATTAAAATATATTAATGTACTGTTCGTGATGCTTTTTAGTGAAGTTGGAGAGTTCCTTAAAAAAACTTTCTCAATTTCAAGTTGATCGTTGGCAAATTTTGCATGTATCGAGTCGCGCAATCAAAGCAGGCGGAAACGAGTAAAACAACTATCCCCCGAAGGGGAGGTGAATATACATATAGCTAGCTTTGGATATCTACTATTTCAGGAACCAATCAGAGCGGGCGAAAATGACTATTCACTGATTTGGTATATACTAAAACAAGATATTTTAAATGCGCGTGCAAGGAAATGTACGTACCTGTCTGGTTACATTGCGGGCTTGTTTTTCGGTGTAGTAGGTCTGATTTATCACCTCGTCAAACAAGCTCCCTCCTGCTACATACTCCATCACCAAACTCACGCTTTCGTTTCCTCGTATCGCATCATGTAGCGTGACAATATTCTCGTGACTCAAGTCCCGCCACACGGCGATCTCTTGTTCTACTTTCTCCTTATCCTCCGTTCCTTCTACTCTCAACTCCTTTGCGGCGAACTCTTCCCCCGATTCCTTTTCCACGCATCGAAAAACTTTCGCAAACGACCCTTCTCCGATCATCTCGAGAATATTGTAATTGTCCGTGATTTCTTGCGAGGTTTCTTCAGTAGGAGTTCGTATTGAGGGCATGTTGTCTTGTTCTTCTAAGTTTTCTAACGGTAACTGCGGATAATGAAATTGCGTTGGCATGTTAAATAAGAACACTTGATATAAATATTCGCTTGATCCCTTGGTAATAACTGGATACTCTACGGGATACGCAATGCTTTATAGTACTCAGTGTATCCGCGTTTAGGCATGGGATGGTCGATTTCGTCACATCCAAAAATATGGGAGCAGCGAAGGAAATACTTTTGACCTCTAACCTAGAGCCTCTTATGATGAGAGGGCTTGCCTATTTTCTTCTATCATCAAACTATCTCTTACACAATTGAAATATTTTCCTTTCAAAATGGTTGGGTGGGTTTTCCGTTTATTTAATAGACGTAATTTGTTTCAGATTGCGATTAGATTTACGGCGCTACTACGATTTCCAATATTTCTGTACTCAAACATTTTTTTACAGAATTGTATTGGGTTTTTCAGTTTCCCTGCTAGCAGAGACCTATTTTCCGTTGTACGTAGGTTCGCTAAAGAGGCCTCTGTTAGCAGGGAATTACTGAGTTTGAGGGCTATGTTGTTTTGAGTATCGAATCGTTGTTTGTGAGTTATTAAATAAAACACCGCAATTTCTCTGGCTCTTAAAAGTCTTGTCTGTAAACACAACGGAGTGATACGAAGTGAGAGTTCGCGAATTGTGAGTCGCGGTATAACTTTTAAATCGCGACAAAGCCACAAAATATAAATTGCGATCGGCAGTAGTTTGACTCGACCCTTATGAACCAGAATAATTCTTACAAACTGCATGAACAAAAGGTTTATGTTAAAAGCAAAAGCTCAAAACAGTTCAATGAGTAAATCTTTCCGTAGACCCGCGGAATGCCCAAAGGAAAGCCGGAAGAAATATGAGTGCGCGAGGCGCGAAAAATTTTTTCCTCAATTCTCTGCGACTGTTAGTGGTAGGATTGATTTATTTGTACTGGCGCAAAAGGTTTATCTCGAACGAATCTATATACTTTGGGGCAGGCGAGTTTACACAGGCTCACAATAGCTAAAAAGATGTTATTTCTTAGTTCTAAAACGACGGTCTCAACGGCAAAATGTTTATCCAGTTAGCCTGATCCGCGCGCGCTGCCTAAATTCACCTCTCGTTTCTTCTACACATGTTTATTTTAGGTTTTGCTCACGTACCTGCACCTCGCCCTACTAAACATTCGTAGCTATTTGGAGCGAGGCGGGTCAAAAGAGGTCTCTCGACTATCTATAGAAACCTGGCCAAACCTCGTTCGTTTGTTCGATACCGACGCGCACAGTCCTCTTTTTAGTCTTTTGGCGGCAAATTCTATGTGCGGAATGTACAAACCTGTTTTGCCGGTTTGTGTACGAACAGGGCGAGAACTTCACAGCATAATTTTCCACTCTCAAAAACAGATATGAGGAAATCGAGATCGTTCTGCGCCAGGAAGGGATTAATTAGAAAACGCGTTCTGTTATCGCCGATCTACCACCAACCACAAAAAGCATTTCCGACAACAAGAAAAATGCCGGACTTTTTATTGTGCTTCGATTTTCCCTTCTTGATTTTATACTTAAACCGTCGGGGAGACGACTGGAATATTCCAGAGTCTTGAATGTCCCTTTTCTTTCTCTTTTCTTTTTGTATGGCGAGCCCTTCCTTTCCAGTTATCGAAGTCTGTTTCTTATTGTCTCGCCTCAGATTTGTTTCATTCCTTAAGGCTCGAAAGCACGGGGCAAGAATTTTGAAGAACTCCAAAAGCTTTGAAAAGTTGATTGTATCGGGCTCGAATCTAAATAGCGGGTTAGCGCGTTTTTGGAATTCCCTAACACTACATTATAGAAGTGCTTTGGGGAAAGCGAAGAAGAGCGGAACTTCTCACATGTTCTCACGGGGGTTGAGATTAAAACGCTTCTATACCGTTCGTAAAAAAAAAACATCTCAAAGGTGGATTCTCTGCCAAGCGATACGCAAACCCTGAGTTTAATCGAGCTTTCAGGGCAGTCACTGCAGGGCTATTTCTAGAGAGAAGGGGAATTATTATTGTTCCTCAGACCACACCAAGCCCGTTTCTTTATCTATTTCCGAAGTATTAGCAGGAGGGATTTATCATGCTCAGAGCACGAGACCCTAGCCTGCGCCCTTGGATTTACCGTAGCCACAGGGTAGGGCAATAAATGTCTTATACAACTACCACAAGATCTTATCTAAAACCTTTTAAAGTGCAGAACTATATGCGGGGAATTTCTTTGGTTGGGCGAGGACGGGAATCTCCCCACCCTGACTTTACATGACCGCTAATGGATTCCGAGCCATATCAGCCCTTCAAGCTGTTCTGTTCACTTACCACATGCTGTGTAACTTTTTCCGTGTTTTAAATCGCGTTTAACACTGTAGCAAGAAAGCTATTGGAAATGCTTTATACCTGTTCAGCATTTGGCCACCAGATGCCTGTACTGAAGCACGTTAACAATTTCTTTGTAAACACCACGCCTGAAATTGGCCCCATGCCTCCAGTGAATTTTTTTACATGAAATTTTATTTCGCCGTAGCCTGTTAACAGGCGTTGATTGGCTGTTTTTAGGCTAGAGTGTAGAATAGGGCGAGAATCCCGATGCGGGCGCCGCCATCTTGGACGGGGAGTGACGAATTTTGACCCGTCCAAGATTGCGCCCGCATCGGGTTTAGTTCTCGCTCGATTCTCGCCATAAAGACGTGAGACTGCTCGCAGTCCTTTCTTTGGCGAACGTGCGTAAAAACGAGCGCGTGAAAAGCCACCATTAAGCTCGTTTTTTCACGTGCTTGTTTTCACACACGTTCACCAAAGAAGGGACTGCAAACGACCTAAGCAGTGATTTCTTTTATTCTGCAGGAATTTGAGGTCAGAAACCATTAAAACCATTAAAACACGCCCTATTTCCTCTATACTGTACGGACCCGACAGCGAAATTGCCTTTAAGGTAAGGTTCAAAGGTTACATTCCATGTTTCCATGGAAACAAAACACAACATTTACTTGTTTCATGACCGTTAACAACCTTAAGAGCGGCTCCGCGTAAATATCGACTGGGGTCGTGCAAGATAGTAAAACCCGAAACTTTCAAATTTTGCTCAAATAATACCCTTAGGTCACTGATAACAAAAATATAAATTAAAGGTTGATTGGTTAAATATTTATTTTTAAGACGACCTAAACCGTCGAGACCAGATCGGCCCGGGGAAATCGGCTAAAATCCAAGGTCGAACTTTTGAGCTGTTTCTCGGAAAACCATAACATAATCCTTGCAACAAATTTAATCCCGCTAATCCTACATATATACTGTCTATCTCAACTTAATTTCAAGCTCTCTCAAGCATAAATAAATTTTTGACAGCTTGTTGAAATGTGATCTCCAATGTTTGCGTTTTCCGAGACCAGATTTTGAGTAGTTTTGAGGTGCTTTAAAACGCATTTGCTACAACTCAGGTGATTAAATCTTTTTATTTATTAGAAAGAACAATATTTACCCTACAAAACCGTGAAATAAAAATTTTGGTTATCTATTATTCCGCGCCGGTGAGAGATCCCAACGCGAAAGCCACTTGAGCGCTAAATTGACCTTTTGACACAGACATAACAACAAGCCGTAACAGCCAAGAAAGACAAAAGCGTTCACTCTCGACGAAATTATTGCATGAGATCAAACGAAAATGAAAGAATTACTTAACTATAAACGGAATTACTGTTCAAATAGCTCATCGGGGCAGTTTTTGTGGGTTAGAATGCGTATTTGTAGGTATCTTTGTATGTGACTGAATCAATTACTGCGGTGGGAATTTATTTTTTCTATCCATACTGTCGCTCGGTCTGCGCGCGTAGGCTTGAGCGCTCACGACCTTTATGGAATAGCTGTATAAGAATGAGACTACTATCCATTCAGCTGGTTTGACAGCTGCAGTTTCTAAGAATATCTTCTAGAAGGTGTATATACGGAGCTTTCCGCTTAGCTCTAATGGCAGTACAGTCAATGTCAAACGCCTTGCAAATGTCCACTAATAAAGTGACACTCAACCTAGTGAGCCTTTCCTGGCGGAATAATTCGCACAAATTGTAGTGATTGTGCGTGATCGGGTGTTGTAGGCCAATGTCGCGCACAATACACGCACGTGCGACAGCATATCCCTCTTCCTCAATGGCGGCGTTCTCATCGTCCTCTGTGAAATCGGCGCGCTGTTGGCGGCATTTGGCGGATAGCCTGGAAAAGTAAGACTGTACTTGTACAGTCGTGAGGAAAAGTTCAGGCTCGAACATCCTGGTGCCATCGGGGTTTTTGGCGTACCTCATATCTTTGGCGACACTTGCAGGGTTTAACTTGTGACCGGTCTCTTGGCCAATGTTAAATTTGCTATCCAGGAAGCTTTTCTGGGCCTCACTAACCTTTTCGATGATTTCGTTGTCCTGAGAGCCCATCCTTTTTCAGGAGGATCCCTTGGTGGTTCTTCGCTGCATACTCGCTCTGCAAGTGATGTGGTGCTTGTACCCTCGGAGAGCTTATCGTGGTAAATTATCTTAGCTCGATCCAGGAGTGTTCGCTCTTCACGAAGAACGCATTGTCCGCGCAGAGTATGGCCTTCTAGTGCAGTATAGGTCTGGAAAATTCGAACACATCCTTCTTGGGGGCATTGAAAGAGATCCTCTGGTACCTCCTCATCCTCGGTGGTTACGGGAGCTATGGTTTGAGGCTTGGTCACCTTTCTTTTCAATACAGGAATAAACGAACCTTTAGAGAACCTCTCGCTAAAGGTGGTCTGGAATGGCTGTACTGTAAAATAGTAATAATATGAATATAAAGAGTTAGTTGCACACTTGGCTCAACATTCAAATTTCAGCTGTAGTGCGTGCACGCGTTGCATGCCGGTTAATATGGGGCATTGCCAAGTTTATAAAATGTCCATGTTGGACACAGCATGGCATTTTCAAATGAAAAGAGCACGCGGGCATTTGTATGCTAAGATAATACTTCGACATTTATAATAATTCATAACGATACTGTACCTTTAAGATCGCTTTCCAAGATGGTCTTCCCAGTGCCGACCTCATAGGCTTTCCATGCTATAAGTTTTTCCCTTTTCAAACTGAAAATTGTTCAGCAAGCTTATACTGTCCAACTTTACTGCTGGGGAAGTTAAATTAGCGGCGTCCACTAGAACCACCCTAACTCCTGGAATGCCGCCATATGAGAGGATGGCCTCTTTGAAGTCGTTCGCTGTGGTAACGTCATGTCCCTCATTGATATATCGACGTACGTGTGCTTTTATTGTAGCCGCTTTTCTGTCACAAATGGCTTTACCACCTTCTGGATCGCTGAAATCCAATCTGGCTACACGTACACCCGTCTTTGATCCCATAAAACAACAGGCCGTTACTGTATCTGCGCTATGGTAACAGCCCGCATTATCTTGCCTCATGTTGGCCTGTTTTATTTCGTCGCTTTCCGTCTTTAGAGTACGCAATACATGTTCAATGATCCTTATTACAACGGGAGCATCTTGGCCACAATTTTCAACAATATGCACAAGCGTCTGAGAGTGCAAATCCCCCTCAGCGTCCACTTGGAGCGCAACACTGATGTGCCATGAAATTCCCCTCTTTGCAAACCAATCTGTTTGCGACTCTCTGTACTTCTGAGGGAGGAATTTCATGGCCCAGTCGTTTGTTATGAGAAGTGAAGAGGAATCCAGACTGTCGATTGTGTCAAGCCTCGCGGCGTCTTGCCTGGTGCTTCTGAGCTGATGGGCTTTCCATGAAAGAATGTCCTGTGTTGCTTGTTTTACTGTGTAGCGAAGATCCACAAGCTCGTCTTCATCACATACGCAGCTATCTTTAGATGAAAGATCTTGAACATCCCGTAGCGCATTCATAAGATCGTCACAGTTTTGGCACGACTGGTCATGTATGTGGTCGCATGGGCTGCTAAATGTCGTATCCTTGGGATCGCTAAGAGCATATGTGCTGCAGTGGTCAGCGATGTGAGAGGACAAGGACACGTGTATCTGAAAAATGGAATAAACACAAATCGAAATAAATACATTTTCAGTAGTAATGTAGCACCAGCCAATCAGCTAAGGCTAAAACCTAAACCCTAAATTTACCTTGTATTCGGATTTCAAGTATTGCTTGCCAGATTTCAGGATCATCTGCAAACTTTCCGAAACGTCTCTAGATATATCACTGCATTCGTGGAGGCGACGTAGCACGTGGCAAAGGTCGTCAAATGCTTTGGCACCTTCTGCTGCAAAATAGTCTAGTCCCTGCAATGATGTTCTGGTAGCAGCGGGACATGCCGATAATATATTGAGCATGGTAGTCCTTCCAAACGGTTTGAACCCTATCTCTTTGCAGTATGCTTTATATATCTGCACTATTCTCTCCGGTATCAATGAGCGGATGACATTTGGTGTTTCCAAAATATCACCATTAGAAAGCTTGAGAAACCTCCGCCCGAATGGAAGATCCTGAATAATGTGACCACTTGTGATGAAGGTCAAGAAATGATCGAGCTGACCGGTATCTACTTTCAGTCTGGTGTGTCGAGTGGGTGGGAGTGGGACACCACGACCGTAAACAATTTTATGATGGCGTGCAACTTTTACGCGATATTGGTTGATGCACGGAAGGTACTTTTGTAGCTCCTTTAGCGGTACGAGATCTGCCATCACTGACAAGATTTGCCTGCGGGTGTCCCAACCAGATGCGTTGAGGTATGTCTCGGCAAGTGCTTGTAAATACCTGTCCTCAGCAGGGGAGGGCACATCGCTGTCGAATTCTTTTTCTACGAGCTTAGACGACTGCAAAGCATGCCAGAGTAGCGCTCCGTCTCCTGGTATGATGACGTCAAGAGCTGCAACTACTGCGTCCTTAGCTTTCCTTGTATGGTTACGTCTTGTGCGAACACTTGCTTCATTCCATGATTTCTTGGATGGACCGATTCGTGAAGCAACGTTACAACTTTCAAGAAACGCGTTCAGGTGACGACGTCTGTTAACCAGGGATTGGTCGGTACTTTGGTGTTGGGCAGAAGATGAAGTACTACTGCTAGATGTCTCTTCTTCCAGAATATAGCACTGGTCTCTACCTCCTGGGTCGTCTCATCCTTCGGAAGGTAACCACTAGCTTCATCGTTCTCGCTTGTCTCCTCTTTTAGTGCACTAGCCTCTTGTTCATCGACAGTCAGGTTGAACGTTGCCTGGCACAGATCTGATACGGCTTGAGGTTCGTCCTAAACGTCCATCAAAGAAAAATAAATATATTAATGATTGATGACATACATTAACAGGCCCGTAGCCAGGGGGTTCCGGGGGTGAGCCCCCCCCCCCCCCTCCCCACGCGACAAAAAGTCAAAAGTTTTACACAGTAAATAAAGCGCTTATATTATACTTGCTTTTTCTAACGAATTTTGACTAGCGGTTTCTCAATAAAAAACAAAAGCATACCATATTGGTCCACACAAATCCCTGGCTACGGGCCTGATTACCGAGCCACAAGGGCAACTCCAAATATAACGCACTTCTTCTCCTTATTTAGGCAATGATATGCTAATTTGCATTTGGGTGGCAATAATGAAATAGCACTCATTACTGAAATAGGGGGAAATCAAAGGAACGCGTTACCTGAGAATGTGTTACAGAGTCCTCAAAATCATCTAAAGTCAACACTAGTTGAGGAGTATCAGCAAGCTCATTGTTGCTATCACGTGATTGGAATAGAATATGTGTCTCCTCCGGCTTTTGCAGTTTCTTTTCCTCACTTGCTCCACCCATCAGGCGGCTTCGACATCGTGTGCAAATACCTTATAAACAATGCCAACCAACAAATTTATTACTCAAGATGGATAGCACTGTAGGCCGTAAAACCTTTTCTCACTGAGAGTTTCAGCAAATATAGAACAACGGTTAGCCTGAGTAGAAATGTTGAGCCGGATAGGACTACGTGAGAAACACCTATATTTCGGCAGTGACCTATCCTCACACTACGGTATCACAACGTTTTTGTGCGTTTGTTTCTAACCCACGACTCAAAATGAATTTACTCGGTTTGACCTCTGTACTAGGTGCCGTCATTGTGACATTTCACTGATTATACAGCCATTTCCTTTGAATTTTACAAAACTCACCATAAAACTTCAGCGCGCGCATGAAGATTCACCGTTGTTTTCAAGGTGACGATAGGCCAGAACATTGACGCCTTCAAACAAAACTCTCTACTGGCTCCCTTAGATCATGCACACTATAGCATACACGATGTTTTTTGATCAGATCTATCAAATGCGCACTAGGTTTCTTCATTCGGCAAAACCGCAGGGAACCCAAGAGAAAGTGGGCGTTAAATGTACTCGACTATGTAATGTAATGTGTCAATCAAAGCACGCGATTCGATTGGTTGCGTCGATTGAAACCTTCGAAGCGACATATAGTATGGAACGTTCGTATTTTGACCACGCGCGCGTGGACCGCGTGAGATATGTAATATAACAGATATTTGAGATAGTTCAAAGAAATCCTCTTCGCGCAGTGTTTTAGCGCGGTAGTCTCTTCTATTGGTTTTTTCAGAACGTTTTCGTACCTAAACAAAACCTGTTGGCAGGCCAACTGCGCGCCCCGGGTGGGGGGGGGGGGGGGGTCGTCTTTTAGGGGTTAAAATCATGGGGGTTTGGTCTCATAGGGAGATTGGTATCTTTTAGGGCCGAAATATGTGTTCAAATTGTTTTCTCTCATGGTGGTGTTTCTAAAAACTGTGATTACTCGATGAGAAGACGATAAATAAGGCAGCATTTTAGTCAAACACGGAAATTTCACGATGGGTATCTTTCACCTGTATACGTTACCTGTCTCCTTCGCGCTTACTTTGCATATACGCCGCATCTTTTAGGGTATCTTTTAGGGCTTTTAGGGTAAAAAATTATTTGAGCCACGCTTTGTTTGGTATCTTTTAGGGTGAAACTGAAAATTTCCGACGATCATCCCCGACAAAAAAATATGGGAGTCTCACCCTCCTCCCCCCCCCCCCCCCCCCCCCCCCCCCCCCCCGGGCTGCGCGCTAAGTTTCGCTTTAGATGGCGCAACCGAACTCTAAAGTTTCAAATGAAACTCACCTGCTCCAACAGGAACTAATATTTCGGTTGTCTCATAAAGTCGTCTAGACTGTGGAAGAGTAATTCCTCGCTCGGCTTTCGCGCGCTTGTTGTGGGATGACCAGGTATCCGTGCAGGAGCAACTCCGGCGATTACTGTACCAGCGAGCGCCATATGCATCGCGATGACGAGGGCAAATAGTGATATTACTATAATTACTCTCGGAATTAAACAAACCTGGGAGGACAAATTGCGATGCCATTAGTACCGAAGGAAAACCCTATGGTTTATAAGTATTCCAGTATCATCCTGCCTCAAAGTGGCCTAACATAACAGATAACATTTTACCCTGCTAGCAGAGGCCTATTTTTCTGTATTTTCACTAGCGAAATGCAGAGGAAAGAGGCCTATGCTAGTAGGGTTATAACGTTCAGATCTGGTTATAGATTATGATCGATTAAGCAATCAAATACCTGCACGAGCCAGCAGTAATATACCCTCTGAAGTTATCGTTGTGTCAAAGACTTTGATGGAGCGAAGATATCCTTTGATGTCTTTGTTGCACTCTGCTATAGTAATGCACTGAAGCAAACGTGGATTAACGCGGCTCGCGCCACACGACCCTCCAACGTAACTGGAGTAACCGCACTCCATACAATAAGTACTGCGCCGGAATAGAGTAGAAACAATTCTAAAGCATATCTGAAGTCTGGACTACGAGAACTTATACCTTTCAGGCTGGTTTGATCTTCAGTAAACTGTAGTTTATTCAGCCTGTCAATTTTATGATTTCATTGCTTCCTGTCGCTTTTGTCCAGTGCCAATTTAGAAAGTGTGAACATTGATCAAACTTCTATGGTGTCAACACCGCCGCCGGTTTGACAAAAGACGATTAGGGCCTAGGGTCCTAGTTAAGTAAAAAGTATTTGTCTGTTGCTTGCTTTCGAAGATTTCTGTTAATATCTTCAGCCGTGAAAAAAAATACCTTGAGCATACGGGTTGCCTGTGGTCACGCGATTGCGTGACCATCATTGCTCGTGGTTTTATAGCTGTCAAAACACGCCTCAGTTCGAGACGACTACAACTGGGTTTTTGCGGTACGGAAATGACAGATCAAGGTAAAATTTAAATAGAAATTAACTCTTTTGTTGTTTAGCAAGTGTAAAAATCTGTTTTTCTATTATAATTGGGCTCTAAAGGTCGAGAAATGGAAGTTTGTTAGCCCAGGAAATAAATTCCCACCGCAGTACTTGATTCAGTCACATACAAAGATACCTACAAATACGCATTCTAACCTACAAAAACTGCCCCGATGAGCTATTTGAACAGTAATTCCGTTTATAGTTAAGTAATTCTTTGCTTTTCGTTTGATCTCATGCAATAATTTCGTCGAGAGTGAACGCTTTTGTCTTTCTTGGCTGTTACGGCTTGTTGTTATGTCTGTGTCAAAAGGTCAACTTAGCGCTCAAGTGGCTTTCGCGTTGGCCACTCATCGGCGCGGAATAATAGATAACCAAAATTTTATTTCACGGTTTTGTAGGGTAAATATTGTTCTTTCTAATAAATAAAAAGATTTAATCACCTGAGTTGTAGCAAATGCGTTTTAAAGCACCTCAAAACTACTCAAAATCTGGTCTCGGAAAACGCAAACATTGGAGATCACATTTCAACAAGCTGTCAAAAATTTATTTATGCTTGAGAGAGCTTGAAATTAAGTTGAGATAGACAATATATATGTAGGATTAGCGGGATTAAATTTGTTGCAAGGATTATGTTATGGTTTTCCGAGAAACAGCTCAAAAGTTCGACCTTGGATTTTAGCCGATTTCCCCGGGCCGATCTGGTCTCGACGGTTTAGGTCGTCTTAAAAAATAAATATTTAACCAATCAACCTTTAATTTATATTTTTGTTATCAGTGACCTAAAGGTTTTGTTTGAGCAAAATTTGAAAGTTTCGGGTTTTACTATCTTGCACGACCCCAGTCGATATTTACGCGGAGCCGCTCTTAACCATGTTTGACTGTGGAAGTAGCAAAGCCACTGAAGATAGACCACCCCCTAATGTTTCTAAACCGCCATTTTGAATACAAATGAGACCGATCTCCTATATGAAAAAGAATATGCAATTTATACTTTTGACGAGTACTAATATGCTGCATGATATGCAGAGAATCAGTTATGAAATCAGGGGTTTCCAACCCCTCCGCTCCCCCTGGTAGGGATCCATGATGCGAGGGGATCGATCTTAAGAGGAAGACAGGTTAGAAGACGTGTATTGAGAGTAAACTGGGAAATTAAATGTTTATGAGAAAGTTCAAGTGTCAGCTGAAGAGACTGAAGTGTGTTTAAAGAGCCTGTGTCAGCCACTCCTTTGTTATTGTTTTCGTTCGATATTAGAAGACGAATTACGTGTAGAAATCTTAAAATGAACATCTAAAAACAAAGTTTCAGATTTGATTTACCAAATTCAATCGAGAATATTGCTTTTTATTCTCCAAATCAGCCGATGGAAATGGATGCTTACGGTGGCCCACAAGTGCACACCACCGAATTCCAAAACTTCACACCGAATTCCAAACTATACACCGAATTCCAAAACCAAACACCGAATTCCATACTTCACACCGAATTCCAAAACTAACACACCGAATTCCAAACTTCACACCAAATTCCAAAGCTTCACACCGAATTCCAAAACTTCACATCGAATTCCAAAGCTTCACACCGAATTCCAAAACTTCACACCGAATTCCAAAACTTCACACCGAATTCCAAAACTTCACACCGAATTCCAAAACTTCACACCGAATTCCAAAACTTCACACCGAATTCCAAATGAACTCGACACCTAATTTGGGAGACTGGCTCTAGTATTGTTTTCTCGAAAGGAATGATGGACATTCAAGATGGCGGCTAGCACAACAGCATTGAATTGCGAAGTGTGCAGCTCAACACTTACGATTTCTTACAGGTTTTGTTCTATCTGTGGTGTTGAGCTTGATGTAGAAAAGCTAGCACTGACGTATTACTTCAATGAGGGGTACGAATATGAAGTTATTTTGTGTTTTTTTGCTAAAGTATCACGGAATACAGATGAGTCTACGAACGCTAAAGGAAAGGTTAAAGTCACTTGGCCTTCGACGACGAAATCTCTTAGATTCAGATGATCAAGCTATAAGAGCAAGAATACAAACCGAGCTGGATGGACCTGGCTGTTTGTCAGGGTATAGGAGCATGTGGCATACTTTGCGACGTGAAGGATTTCAAGTGTCAAGGCAAAATGTAGCCACTTGGTTGCGAGAAATGGACCCAGAGGGTTGCGAAAGGAGAAAACGGCGAAAACTCAAGAGAAGAGTTTACTCAAATCCTGGTCCTAACCACTGTTGGCACATAGATGGGTATGATAAACTCAAACCTGACGGTTTCGCCATCCACGGCTGCATCGATGGATATAGTCGCAAAGTATTGTGGTTAAAAGTGGCTAGAACAAACAATGATCCGGTGGTGATTGGCAGGTACTATATGGAAACTATAAAAGAATATGGAGGGTGTCCACAAAAGGTCAGAACTGACTGTGGAACTGAGAATGGCCTAGTGGCAGCAGCACAGAGTTATTTCATGGGTAATAATCTAGCACATATTTATGGGACCTCGCCCCATAATCAACGTATTGAAGGTTGGTGGTCTTACCTGAGAAAGCACAGGACTACTTGGTGGATCAACTTTTTAAAGACTTGATGGACCAACAAGTCTTCACCATTGTAATGAACTAGAGATGGAGTGTTTATGGTTTTGTTTTTCAGAGGTGGTTCAGCAAGATTTAGACACAGTCAAAGACCATTGGAACAGTCACTATATCAGAGGGTCAAACTACGACACAGTTAAGGGAAAACCTGACGAGTTGTTTTACCTTCCTGAGCTACAGAATACTGTGGACTATCTTTCTCCTGTCAGTATACAGGAGTGTAACCACATCATCGAAGATTACTTAGCTCCCCAAGAGAGCTCCAATGATTACCAAGACTATTTTCAGTATGCATTTGAAGCAGCGGGACATTCATCTCCAAAACACTGGCAAGAAGCCTTACAGTTGTACTATAATATGTATAGCTATGCATCTGGGTGACTGACTTTACTTCAAATAACAGATTGCGGCCAGTTGCATGCAACTATACCAAAGGCCAGCTTTTAGGTGATGGCAGCTATAGAGTGGCAATGAGTGTGGCTTAAAGGTGGTTTCAGTTTCTGTATAAATAGCAAAGTTGGAAGACAGTGTAGGTGGTCAGGAGAATAGAAAAGCTTGGTCACGTGTTGTGGCGTCATCGATGATGTCATCGTTTGAGGGGTTTTCGTAAATGTAACCATAGACAACATATCTCAGAAAGGGAGGATACACAATCAAGCTTGGATGAAGTTGCTTTTGTGTAGGGGGCGGATGGACTAACTACGTCAAAATATGGCGTCAGCTTTCGAATAATAGATAAATATTCACATACCATATCAGGAAGAAAAGTTCGTAATGAGACAATTAACAACTCTGATGGTGGTAGGTAGAATGACATAATAAAGTGGTCAAAATGTTGTGACCAACAGACTCAGCCGAGAGGCGCAGCCATCCCATGGTATATAAGAAGAAGCTGACAATGGCAAAGTTGCGTGTTACCTGAAACAGCTGTAAGTAAAGAGAAATATACCCCCTGTTTTATTTGGCAAGTCAAAATGTACCCCTCTTTCTAACCCATCTTCTTTCGTCCTCCCAGCCCCTCGATGAAACAAACATAAAAATGGTAATCAAACAGCCATTTTATTACAATTCATACAGAAACTATGAAATGAAAAAATGTACATCTCTATGAAAAATATTCTGTTTATTGTAATAATATACCTTTTTAAGCCTGGTGCACACTTGCGACATAACGACATAAGAAAAATGCCACACGAACAAAATTTAGTGGTTTCAAGAAGTTGAAGTCGTCAAAAAATAACATAAGATTGCTTTGGTGAAGTAATCTAATGAAGATCCATGGAAAATATTGATTGTTTCAATTATTTTCCCGTACTTTTTTCGTTGCAACATAACGCCGTTATGTCGCTAGTGTGCACAGGGCTTTAGTAAAATCACACTCTCACACTTCATGAATCCTGCATTCTGATTGGCTCAAAACTCCCTGTCTATTGACAGCTCGCTGTCCATTGAGTCAAAGCTGTCTATTGAGTCTTACCTAGTATAATTACTCAAGTGATTATAAGAATTGCCATGTGCTGATTGGTCAAGAGGTTCGTTTTCTTTTTCTATAAAAAGAAAGGATCGTAAAAAAAGTCCAAAAACAAGTTTTTAGTTTCAGCGACTATTCGCCAATAATAGCTCAAAACTCGCTGTCTACTGAGTCATAGATGGTGATTTTTGAAAAGGCTGGCATTTTGAAGAAAAACAAAACAATGGTGGCCTCTAAAAAGTCTCATTATTGGAAGGTAGTAGTGTGTGAGTGTGATTTTACTAAAACAATAATATTATGAGCTCGAGATTTCTATTAGCTTGATAGAAGACGAAGACTCCCTGTCAACTTTCAGCTCATAGAAATCTCGAGCTTGTAATCTAATTGTTAAATATAGACTCAAACTAGCTAGGCTATAAAAGTGCCAACAGTAACAACAAGGAAATCTCCTTTTTAATTTTTTTTTCAATCTTAAAATTTTTTAATTTTATACATAGATTGATTGATAACATCTCTAATAAAAGTTTGGTTTCTTGTCATTTTATCCCGGCAGTTTTTCAAACAAACATGGTGATCAAATATTCATTTCATTTTTATCCAATATTCTAAAGACTTTTACTACCTGGGCTGCAAAGGTTCCAACCGTAATCACAACAAGGATTTTTTCAATTATTAAAATTGTTAAACTTATATTTTTTCTGATCTAACTAAGCTTGGGCTAAAAAGGTTTCAACTGCAACCAACATAAAAAAGTAAATATTGTCATTTTTTAAAAAATCTTCAATTTAAATATAAAATCTCTCATAAAAATAATTTGCTTTTTGTATTTTCCTTTTTGCACCTTTTTATCCCAAATGTAAAGCTGTGATAAACCACAATACAGCTTGTTTTTATATGTGCAAATACAACTTGAACTTGATGCTCAGCCGCATTAAGTGTCATTTTCAATGGACATCACAAGATTCAATACCACTGTCAATTTTTTTTGGGGGAGGGGGGCTCAAGTAATATACTTGCTGCTTGATTCTGAAACTTCATGCCTTGGAGAATGCAGCACCTTTGCAAAGTGCCTGGGTAAAGATTTCCTCAAAATCATTCTTATCAGCCATATGCAAGACAGGGAACGTGATATTCTTTCCACATGCTCCAACTGTAGGATAGCAGATGGTATGATTGGGTGCCCGAGTTTTACAATCATGATCAAAATGCACAGTGATTATCAGTTCCTCGTTATTTAAAGGACGGTGCTTTTGTCCAGTAAGCCAACCAAGCACTCCGGCTGGGCTGATGTCATTGCTCTGAAACTTCTCAACCTCTGACACCTCCAAATCTTCTTGAATAAAACCTTCATCACTGATGCTCTTCTCCTCCCATGCTAGTGCTTCAGTAGGACCTGCTATTTTATTATCTTCTATAGTGGCCAAGAAGTCTTGAAAATTATCAATCACGGTCTCTTCAAGCTGGCGCTTTGTTGTGCCATCCTCTGAATACACAGGTGAGATGATTGAAAAGACGTAGTCAGCATCTGGGACACTTGCATTTGCAGTGAAAAGAGGCTTGCAGAGGGAAACATTACCTTTGATAAGTCTGTATGCGGAAAAGAGTTTGAGGCCCTCTGAAAATTCATTTAAATAAAGCAGCCGCTTGTTAATAATACTGACTTTAATTGTCCCAATGATGTCTTCTTGGTGGGCCTTGTTTATGGGCCCTGTATAACCATGCTCTAAGATTAGGTCAACCAGATTATCATCGAACGAGTTGCAGCTCCTGATCTGATGAAATAGTTCCATGTCCACAGGTGTGAACTGAGTGTCACGGAGATTGCTGAGGTCGACTTCTGGACTGATCATTAACTCAAAAACAGACTCAGCCATAAATGATGGAGCAGGGCCACCATGTGCCAATGAAGAGGCAACAATTTCGCCACAAGTTCTTAAGGCTTTATTTTGCACATTGTAAATGGAATTTACAGGTGCTCCATTCGGAAACATTGAATTGCCAATATCTTTGACAACACTGGTGAAAAACTCTTGTGACAATGCTCCCGTGTCTATGCCACTTTCTCCACAGAATTTAATTCTAAGGTTATACTCAGGACTGACCTTTCTTGCTTGTCGCTGCCAGAGATCAATAGTTCTAGATAGTGAAGCTCCTCTACGAGTAACAATGAAAAAGTCTTCATCTTGTTTAACTTGCCTTTGCATTGCCTTTAGAACACTGGCAGTGTCCGGATGGGCCACCATCACTGGCTTGTCATTATCACCAGAATTGAAAACAGGAACTGTGAGATCTGAATCATCTTCTTCATCAAATTCCTTTTGCAATTGTATCGCAACAGCTTCGTCTGATTCAACTGTGTGGTCTGGAATATAACAAGCTGCTTCTACTTTTGTCTTTTTGGGCAAGGAACTTTCACCATATGTGCTGTCTTCCTTTTCTTCTTCTTCGGATTCTTCTGAATTGGCATGGAAGTCATTAACTGGACACAGGTAAAGAACTATTTTGTTATAGTCCTTGCCAAGGTCTTCTTTATAGCGTTTAAGCGAGAAGAACTCTTTAGGTATGGAACCGGGGATGAACTGGGCTTCCTCTCCACTATCAAAAACTAGGACGTAATCTTGATCTGCACCAAATACATCGCTATGGTAAGCCTTAAATTTATCTGTGGCTTTGGTTAGTATGATGTTATACGGCGCCTTGTTCGACACTGTCAAAGCAATGCGTTTCCCTCTCACTGCCTTCAACCGCATCTCTCTTTCATCATAAAACTTCATCCCTATCATAATTTGGACGTCTACCTCCTTGTCAGCTTTATTTTTTGAAACCATAGTTTTCCACTCTTTCCCCTTTGATTTCTTGAAGGCCTGGAAAGATTTAACATTTGGCATATATCTGCCTGAAAATAAAAACAAAATTGAAAATCAATATGTTATTGGTTTTCTCATTCCTACTGTGATATTATATAACTACATGTAAACAAAAATAAACATAGCATCCAGAGTGAATGCTGTTAGGAGATATATATAGGGCATGAAGCAAAAGAGCAAACTGACACCAAAACTGCCAAACTACCGATACATAAAGTAAAGTAAATAAATGACATAGACCAGAAAATTGAAAATTTCCTTTGACTCCGGGGCTTTTTGACATTTTTAAAGCGATTTTTAAGATATAAATGATCTGTAGGATTTCCGGACTCCTTATTTTGTGTTACTATGGAAAGTTTCTGCTGTTTTGCAATACAAAAGGCGCAAGTTCTCAGGCAAATAATTTCGAATCTGGTGATGTCTTCATTGCAGATCTGCAGGAGCTCAAAACTGTAACAGTGCTTTTCTGCATTTCTAAAAACCATTGATTGACTTTTTTAGTACTACTGGAAGGGCATCATGAAGCATCAAGAAAGAAAAAGCCTCACTTTCTGAAATAGGTCAGCTTAGGTTTTCACTTCGTTTTCAAAAACAACTATTAGACTCACCTATGAAAAATTACTTGCATACAAAATCATTTACAAAAGTTTTATAATAACATAAATTAACCCAAAAATTACTACTGAGCTACAGCTATTTGATTGCAACCATCTTTGCACAGTGGCGTAGCCAGTGGGGGCCGCTCCCCCTTTCTCAGGAGATTTTCCCATACATTTACTGTTTTTGCTGAAGGAAATTTGAACATTTTCATCCCATGTTTTCACTATCTGCTCCCCCCTTCAGAAATTCCTGGCTACGCTGCTGTTGCAAGATGTTTTTCGCTGATAATGACTGCACTGCTCAGCAAGTCTAAATTCTACTAAAAATGCTGTGGTAATACTGACATATTGTCCTTGATGTCATTGCTGAACGAACCTTTCAAATTGTTTTCACAACACAGTGAAACACCTAACTGACTTATTCCTTTCCACACAATGGGTCCCTAGCCCAAGTTAATGGGTGCCATTAAGCATCAAAAAACTTTTTTGGAACAATGGCTCTTCAAAACAGCTTGATTTGTTGTGTCACCCTAAAAGTTGCCCGACTACATTGCAAAAAAAACCCCTCAAATTTAACTTTGAAATAACCCGCTGTGTTTAAGCATGGTTTGATAAGTAACTGTTTTACCCGTACATAGTTTGAATAAGGAAATATAGTAAAATCATAATATTTCTACCATATTTCAAACAACAAAAATATGTCATTTTCACATGACATGGCTGACATCACCATTCAGGGTTCGAATTTCCCACATGCTAACTCACTAAATGTGGAGTAGTATTGTTTCACGAGCCAATCGCGAGCCCGAGTCACTCACGAGTCACGAGCCAGGAACGAGTCAGGTCCACAATTTTTTTCTTCTTCATATATTGAGGGGGGAGGAATGGAAGAGGGATGAGAGAAAAACTGCCTCAAAATCTAAGGGATGAGGGAGAAAGTGGAATAAAATAAAGGGAGGAGGGAGACCCGGAATAGAAAGGGAGGAGGGAGACCCGGAATAGAAAGGGAGGAGGGAGAAAGTGGAATAAAATAAAGGGAGGAGGGAGACCCGGAATAGAAAGGGAGGAGGGAGACCTGGAATAGAAAGGGAGGAGGGAGGAGGGAGACCCGGAATAGAAAGGGAGGAGGGAGAAAGTGGAATAAAATAAAGGGAGGAGGGAGACCCGGAATAGAAAGGGAGGAGGGAGACCTGGAATAGAAAGGGAGGAGGGAGGAGGGAGACCCGGAATAGAAAGGGAGGAGGGAGACCCGGAATAGAAAGGGAGGAGGGAGAAAGTGGAATAAAATAAAGGGAGGAGGGAGACCCGGAATAGAAAGGGAGGAGGGAGACCTGGAATAGAAAGGGTGGAGGGAGGAGGGAGAAATGCCCTAAAATATCACGGGAGGAGGGAGAAATGGGGAAAAATTGGAGGGATTTGGGAGATTTTGAGGTCTGTTTCCTCCCCCCTCTATATTGTTAGGGATTTAGAATTTTGCAAATATTTTCTTCAGTTTTCAATGCATTCAAAGGAACTTTAATTACTACAATTGCGGTGACAAGATGGCGGATCGGAAGAGAAACCGTTTGCCTCTTTCTAACCCTGCAATTTGGGATTTTTCAGTCACTGGAATACTGGCATTAAACTGTTTTGATAAATTGTACTCATAGCAGATCTGATTCATTCCACGCATAGGTAATATGTTCCAGGTGAGTTGTGCTTCAACTTCAACTTGTCGATGTAATTGTATGTAAGCTTGGAATTCGAGAGATATTGAAAACTTTGAAGAAAAATATTTGAAACAATATTTGAAACAATGAGTTGAAGAAAAAAAATTGGGAAGAACAAATTCGCAATTTTGGACCTGACTCGTGGCTGGCTCATGACTTGTGACTGACTCGGGCTCGCGATTGGCTCGTGAAATGATACAACTCCTAAATGTGAGTAGAATTTGCAATTATCGAGTGTGGGAATAAAAAACTTTTTTAAGCAAAGTTTTTGGTGCTGCTACTACATCCAGTAATGACGAAAGCATTTTTCTTGTCCATTATACAAGATAAATTCATCTTGTGACTAAAAAAACGAATTTCTAACCCTGCCATAATACCATAGCTGTTTGTTATAGCTATATGCAAATGAGATAATAGTATTGTATCAACCTGATAGCTTGAATGCTTATTAAGCAGAAGACAATCTCATTTTCTCATTTCATCTATAACAGTTGATAGCCACTCTTGTTGCAGTTAAAAAAGCAAACAAAGTAGTTCGCTGAGCAAAAAGAAATAATACATAATGAGCTGATATGCATTGCAGTTTTTCAAAATTTAAGTATATATCATTTTAGAATTTTTAAACATAGATTTTCAGGGTAACAATTTATGTTTTTTACCCTGACTGTGGGTATTCCATACAGAGCACCCCATGAACACAGTTAGAATGAGGCATGGTATACACCAGCTTGAAAAAAACCCATTGTTCTGGACTGACTAGCCTCAATGTGAATGCTTGCTTTTGTGTTTTCACATGATTTCAAGGCTAGTCAGTCCAGAGCAGTGGCTTTTTGAGCTGGATGACATAATTGAATTTGGTGTATACAGTATTTATAATTTTTATAATAATGATAGCCAAGCCCCCAACCCCCCCCCCCCCCCCCCTAAAAATACCAACAATTTTGACAGATTAAATTTTATTCTGGCCATTTATTTGATATACATCAAATGTATCCTACATCAAATGTATCCTCTCAAGTTTCAAATTCAAATATTTTGGACCTATATACCTTATTTGTGTGCGAGCCCCCTAAAAAATACCTAGTTTTTCTATCATACCGCTTTTTATTTTCGAACCCCTAAAAAATACCAGATCGCCGATTTCAACCAATAAAAAATTTGACCGTCACCCCTAGCATTCGAATATAGGGAGTCGCCCCGGGTAGCCCCCCTCTCTCCCCTTAGATTAGGATGAAATGTTGGGACATCTACATACCAGGTAGACCATTTCCTGTATGTTTAGGACATTTCTTGCGTGCATGAACAGCTTGTTGTAATTTTACAGGCGTGCATCCTCTTGTATCCATATGTTGAATTAAAGTCACTGCCGTAAAACGTAGATGACCCCTCACAGTTGTTTTCATATTTTCTATTTTCTGGTGACCCCCTACTTGAACGTGCTGAATTTAACATGCCCCCCCCCCCCCCCCCCCCCTTAATTCTTGCCAGCCCACCCCTTGGCATAAATAATGAATGCTCCCTTACCTGATGTGGAAGGACCAGCACTGCCTGAGGGACCAGCACAGGTAATCGTAGGAGATTGAGCTAGCAATGTGAAATTGAAATAAAAGACAAAAAGTTAAATTAAGTTTGAATGGAGTGAAAAGAGGGTGGCTCTTTCTTGGGTTTCAAATATCTGCCAGCAATGTACTACCGAAATCCCTACCAAAGCCTGGGGGAGGGAACCCTAAACCCTAACCATATTAACGAACGTTTAAAATTTCAATGGTCCCCCCCCCTAATAATGTTTTGCTTCCGCCGCCCTTGTATAGTGAATGCAGCTATTTGCATCCTTTGAGGACTGTAAAAAGAGTATCATGACAAAGTAGAGATGGTTCAAAGGAGAGCTGCGAGATGGGTCCTAAGGCGCTATGAGAGAACAGATAGCCTAACAGATATGCTGTCAAAACTCGGTTGGGACACTCTGGAATCTCGCAGAGCATGGGCACGGCTATCGTTGCTATATAAAATGAGAAACAATCAAGCAATTACGGATAAGCAAATTCAGCCTGTTCCATATGCCCAAACCCGCTCCTCTGGCCATGCCCTGCTACTTCCTCCTGTCCCTACATGTGACTATTATAAATTCTCATTCTTTCCGAAAAAATTCTCCACTGGAATAAGCTACCTGCCAAGATATCTTCAGCTAGTTCCTTATCTAAATTCAAGGAGGCCATCAGGCACTGCCGCTGAGCAATTTATTCAATTTAGTAACTAATGTTGTACTTATTTTGATTTTTTTTTTAGATTATTTGTGTAATTTATTTTACTTTTAACGCTGTCTAAATGCTCTAATTTGAGCGAGGACTTATCGGTAAATAAAAAAATAAATAAGTACAGCATGAACTGAAAAACTTGCATAACTTTTCTCACCCTCCCCTTCCCCACTGTAGCATATAAGTACATTGAATGCAGCCTTACCTGGTGTCCATGGACCTGCACTGCCCGAGCTCGATGGGCAAGGGTTTCTTGAGTTGTTAATCGCAAAGTGTTGAGCTGACAGGGTAAAATAATTAAACCAAAGACGAAAAATAAATTAACTCCGTAAATAGGAAACTGTAAAAACTCGATCGAGCATTTTGATCGCCACAGCGCGTTGCCACGTGCTAGCTGGCATGACATGAAAGTAAAGAGAGTTTAAATATATACCTTTTATTTCGTTGATATTGTGCCCACAATTAGAACAAAATCTATCAGCATCCTCACATCGCAGTCCGCAGTTTGTACAAAACATTTTTCCTGAACAGAAGAGCCTGCCTTTCTCGCAATAACTCTAGTGAACTCCACTTATAATGACTCCGCTTGCAAAACGAGAGAAGCACTCTGGTAAGCTACCGCTGACCAGTAATCGCTATCTTATGTCCCATCATTCCTTTCGAGAAAACAATACTAGAGCCAGTCTCCCAAATTAGGTGTCGAGTTCATTTGGAATTCGGTGTGAAGTTTTGGAATTCGGTGTGAAGTTTTGGAATTCGGTGTGAAGTTTTGGAATTCGGTGTGAAGTTTTGGAATTCGGTGTGAAGCTTTGGAATTCGATGTGAAGTTTTGGAATTCGGTGTGAAGCTTTGGAATTTGGTGTGAAGTTTTGGAATTCGGTGTGTTAGTTTTGGAATTCGGTGTGAAGTCTGGAATTCGGTGTTTGGTTTTGGAATTCGGTGTATAGTTTGGAATTCGGTGTGAAGTTTTGGAATTCGGTGTGCACTTGTGGGCCACCGTAGATGCTTTCTCCGACTTGGTATGTTGCTATGCCGTCAAAATGGCGGCTGACACAGGCTCTTTAATGACGTGAGTGCGGGTGCGAGGCGATGTTATCCGGCTATCGCAGCCTAACTCGGAAAGTAAACAAACGTTTGGGGTATTACGAAACGTTAATTCTGTTCTGTTCGAATATGTTCATATAGCACCGCAAGTATGGTCTCTAAGACGCAGTTTTCACCCAAGAAAGATTCTTATTCAGTCTACGTTGGGTCTACGTTCTCACGCTCGGCCTAGTGATTCTCCTTTTCAAAAGTCTTCCCTCTCTAGTCTCTAGCTAAAAGCTCAGAATAACTATGATATGGGTGTATTTTCTCTTTCGGGTCTCACTACTTGTAATAATAAGGAATAAGGAAAATAATAATAATAGTAAGGATTAAGAGCGCTATCACAGTAGTGATCCGGTACTTACAGTTGAAAAGATACTTTCAGCCACGTCGCTGTAAAAGTTGCTAAACGTGGGATTTCTTTACTAAAGCGCGTTCTCTTTTTCCAGATTTCAAACGAATTGCAAGCTACAAAGACATTTTTAAACACTTCTTATTTGTGCAATGAATTGTTCCTACTAAGGCATTTGAACATTTCTCAGACGCAGTTATTCTGAAATTAGTCAAATATTTCTCATCATGTGATAAGCGGTTCCTAGTAATTTACGAAACACAGAGCATAACCTTGTTTTCTAGAAAATTCTCAGCGTGGAAACAGTCTTGAACAGATTCCAGGATATGCTGACATAAATTATACATCCATGCGGAAGGGTTTTTTTTTCAGGGAAATCGTTAAAAGGGATGACAAAACAGTTTCCTCTTCCTGTTTTACTGTTCTCACAGAACGTCTAATTGCAGAGCGTCCAATTTTCTACAGCCGCCACGGCAAAGGTATCTGGGAGTTGTAGTCATAGTGCCAAATGACCTATTGATAGACAGCGCCGTGTTTCGCACGTGATCTAGCTTGTGCGCAAAACCATATTCCAAAAGGTCATCCATCTGCTGAGTGATATTGTTGGTAAAGTCAAGTCTGAGATTGATGAAAAACAGTCCGAATGATGATATGATAGTTGCGAAAGCGCACTTGTAATCAGCAAACTGTCGCACTTGTCTCCTAAAACCCGAGTGGCAAAGCGAGTAGGGAAAAGGGAAGGAATCGAGAAGGGAAAAGAGAGCGCGATTGCTCAAATATCCCCCCGCGTCCACTCGCTCAATCGCTCGTGCGGTTTTCGTAATTCTCTCTCATAAAAATTCTTAACTGTAGTTCTCATGATTCGGCGAATATTCCTTCACCGCCAAAAGTCAAAGCCTTTTACTGTGAAAGTCAATCAAACCTCTGAAGAGCCTCTAAAAAGTTTAACAAAATTCATGCGCGAGTGTTTTTTTATTGCTGTGTTGGGTGATGTTTTTTTATTAGAATTTCATGTCTGAAAGATTGACTAGGCGTATTTTGAGAGAATTATGAAAGCCGCAGTAATATTGCGTCGAAGCTGTAGAATCAATCATACACATGCATAAAAACATATTATTTCTAATGCCCACAGCATGCAACACTCTAGACTAGCCACTGAAGCCGTTCCTAATGTAAATGAGGAACTTTTAGCTGACCAAATGACCAAATCATGACCGCTGGCGCTGTTACCAGCGTTCGTATAAAAGGAGGCTTACCTGCAATGGGTCGTATCAATGGCTTATTCAGCTTATTCTTGTTGCACCAGCTATATCGCAGTCCTTGTAATTGCTAATATTTTTCAAGTCGCGTTCTTCCGACAATAATACAGACATACTCATTCTTATATACCTTACAGATATCGCTACCCTGGATTATAACGGTTATATTTCACGTATCATATAACAAATTCGCAACTGTTTATAGACATCAACTTAGCACGAATGGGATCAACATTTTGTAACCTTTCAGACTTCCAAGGCCACCCGGACAGAGCGGTACTGTCGCGTGTCCGGGCCACTTGTGATCTCCGCCGGACGTCCGAAAACTGATACATGATAATATGATAGCTATAGTATCATATTGGCAAGGTATCATGATATCAGGTAGGAAAGCCAGTCCCGCAGTAGCTTGCGCAGAAAGCGCTTCTGTTGAAAAGAAACCCAAAGAATCATGTCTAGGAGAAAGCGGCAAGAAGTTTGGCGAGCGGATTTTTTGGCCACGTGAAAACGGGGCGAGTGAAAAAGCACTCACCGTCGAACGTCTCGCCGCTTTTCTCCTACTTCCATGGGTTTCCTTTCCCTGAAAACACAGGGACTCTTGAAAGTCAAGGTTTGATACCCACGCTTTTGTTCGTTTGAACTTGACCGCGCGCGTTGGTTATGGGCTTTTGGAATCAAACATTTACAATGTGTAAATCCACAAAACAATGAGCCCCCATCAAGGTTTTCTCCAAACATTGGGATATCTATAACGGTTAGTACTCGTTCACATTGACCAAAAGGACGTCCTATTGTCAGTTAAACAATAGAACGAGGCATAGATGTATTGTGTTGATCCTCGTTCTATTGTTTCACAGACAATAGAACGTCCTTTTGGTCAATGTGAACGAGTGCTAACCATCTATAACTTGCGAGCCGTCTGTCCACTGGGTTCATTAGAATATTTTGTTGTTGTTCTTTTGGCGCGCCGGGATTCCTGTGTCCCGCCAAAAAGTAAATATCCGAAAAACTCACTGGAGAGCCGGCTAGCATATAGCTGAAATTTCGACACGCCGACCTAGCATGGGTAGCCCTGGAAGTACTATTTTCTAGAGCAAATCAATCAGGACGCAATCGACCGGGATTCTAATGAACTTGACCAGCGTTTCCCGACGTGAATTGAAGATTAATAATTCAAGAACAACACGATAGCCCCGGACTCCCAGGGATTATATTTGTATGACGAGTAAATGAGGAAGCGAAGGTTGAAGCTTTTAGTGACCTTGTTGACGTGCCGAATCCTGTTGATGCTGTACTAATAAGTGGGCGGAGAAAGCCCCGTTGAGAGTACACAACTGATGACATTAACAAGTTTCCTTTCCTAGCTAATGACGCAGCAAAGTGGTTTAAATGTAGTGGACTCACAAGGTGCAATACAACATGAAGGGAAAACAGCGCGAACGCAGCCAAAAACGTTGTTTTCGTCTTGGCAGGGCGCGTGCGCTGATATGTTTGCGCGTTCCGTGTTTCATAGCTTTAGGTACCGAGTTAACGACAGAACGGGAATAAACAGACGAAATTAGCCAACGCTTTTCAAGCTGTTAGTTCGGCTCTTCTTCACTTAAATTATGTACCCGTGCTGAGAGTCAATCAAATTTTGAGAAACGCGCACGCTGTTGTATGATATTAATGCCCGATTTTTCCAGCTTTTTATGTTATCATTTCCCTCACGGGAAATCCTACTCTAGGAAACTAACGCGCGGAGCTTCATCCATTTCTTTTTCCCTTCGATTCTCGTTCTTTCCCGCAGCACTATTCTATTTCAGGCTCCTATTCCCCTCAGGCTAGGTCCTGTGATATGGTTATTAAGAATCAGGCCGGATATATATCCTGTTAGTACGTCAGACAATACATATCATAGACTATACAACAACACTAGTAAATCGTGCGCTCTGAATTGGTCGAGAGCCATGTTGTTATAAGAGTACAGATACACGGTTGACAAAAATCCCTGTTTCATGTTGTTGTATAAAACAAATAGATCTCGTTGTTTGTGCGTATGTACTGTAATAGATACACAGAAGACGTTACAAAATGTCATGAACAACAGTCACGCAACTCGACTGCGTCTCGTTGTGTACCTTTTATTCATGACATTCTGTGACGTCATCTGTGTATCTATTACAGTACACACGCACGCAAAACCAGATCTATATATATATATATAGGGTGGGAACGTCGCCGAGAAAGCCAAGGTTCATGTTCACTTTTATTTAACTCTCAGGATAAATTAGGATTGTCAGATGGAAACATTTGCGGGAATAAATAATTGTCAGAGCCACACAACGAGAGACGCAGAACAACTTATGGAATTATTATGGGTGTATTTTCCCACTAATCTTGTTTCATCCGTTCGGATTTCCTAGATTAGAGTCTAAGGGCGAGGCAATTATATCAAAAACAGGTTTTTTTGAAGCTGGACTGTTAATTACGTGACTTAATTACGAATAGAGTCGCAAAGCAGATCGACCGTTTTCGCGCCCTTGCTCCAGGTTTGCTCTGATTGGCTAAATTGGATGGCAGTGGATGGCAGTCGATTGGATTTCTCGACCCAGACCGTGCGACCGTGACCCGGCCAGCCACTTTTTCTAACGTCGCCTGAAATCTTGGAGGAAAAGGAACTTTTGACTTTCCTCGCATTTCTCTCAGGTAGTTTGCACATTCAAATAAATGCTAAAACACAGTGCTGTGGCTCATTTCACATTGGCTGGGTGGTTTGGTTTGACGACTGAGCTCGATTTTTAGCTGAAAAAAATCGAGCTAGAAAAAAATTGTGTTTGCGAATGCTCGTTTCGGGGCCTCTTATCAAGATCTATTATAACATACGGTAGAGGGGTATTAAGAAAAAGGCACAAAAACACCCAAAATGCAATAAATCGCTCCAGGAGCACTTTATTTGACAACTACAACATTTGAGAAGATGTCACATGACTTTATTTCAATATTTACATTTAAGTATAATTGAGTCTAGGTGCCCTTATAAGGGCATCCTGAGACTCTTTGCTATCGGCTCCGTGATGACTGCGAAGTGAACTCTGAGCTAGAACGCCTAGTCGAGTTTGTTACCCAGAACTATGCAAAACAAATGGCGGACTGCTCAATAGCGTAGTCGTTAGTTTTACGCGATTTATCACTACTTCACCTAGTTTCTAAACATGAAATGTCTGAAATTGCCGTACAGAGTTCGAAATGGAACCATGCAGATAACAATAAACACGTAAGTCATAAACAAAACCCGATGTACTAAACTATATCATGTCAACTGTGTTTACAACCTTAAGTTAAGTTACTAAGCTTAGCTTATAGGCTTGCCTTGAGCTAAAAGTTTATTAAGCTCTTTGAATGACTTCATGCACATGTTTAAACGAGCATCATTTGCTCCTGGTTTTAGCGTGGATAAAAAAAGTATTGTTTAGGTTTATTTAAACTTACAACGCTTTTTATGCCTTGAAGAGGGCCAGAATTTTTTTTTCGATCTGGAGACAAAGGATTCAAAACAGATTTGCAAAATCAATGACCAGTACAAGGCTTGAAAGTTTATGTCGAGAGCAATATTCTCTTATCAGTGAATAAAATTGATAACTTAGTACCTCTAAATTTCTCGTGTCGCGGTCCTGGAGGAAAACCTAAAGCGAATAGATATGGCTCTTTAAAATTTTATGCAAATTAGATTATGTCAGACAAGAATTTCTAAAAGCCTAACGAATCAAGTACTCCCAATGATCTTGTCTGGATTATTTAACACAGTTTGCTGTTCAAAGGCATGCTGCTGAGTTATATGGGGGATGAATTTATAATGTGCCTGACCTGATGTAATCACCTACCTTATTAGCATAAAATTTGCACTTAAATATCTCCTGTTTGAAACATGATAAAGATGCAGAATCAACAATTTAATTATGTTTAGATTTTACAACAAGGCTGCAGATATGCACTTCACGGATATGATCTCTGTATTTATTTTCAGAAATAATTATTTGGAACAGGGTAATAGAGCGGTTCACGCTTGACTGTCATGAGTAATTGCAAATTACTGAGTAATTGTGATAATTTCGGACGTTAAAAAGGTCCACATTTAAGGGTTTGAAAACACTGTTTTAGTGACTAAATGGTCCAAACAGAAGAAGGCGGTCACTTTGGCATACAGCCAGTTTCGTATACTAGTGGTTAATAAATTCATACCATGTTGGTCTGCTTTTTCTAGATTAACACCCCCCAAAAAGTCCCTGGCTACGGGCCTGATATTGGCTTTACACAACAAACATATCTACTAAGGTCTTTTCAAGAGTTGTCAAAAAACTGACCCTTACATGTAACAGATGAAATAGAGTTAATATGCAGGAACATTTTCAACAAAGAGGCCTGTCCCCCCTCCGCTTTTGGCTTCATTTCAGGGAGAAATTTCTGGCTACACCATCAAAGATTTTTTTACATTAATTGTGTCATTTGCATTACATATGATTTGAATCAATGACTCAATGCTATCCTAAAGATTGAGACAATATTCACTATTTTGCCTTCAAAACTTCCAAGATAAGTATTGTTTTATCTCAGGGCAAAAAATGTACCCCAAATGCTAAACAATTACCCTCAGGGGCTCATAAGTAAGGGCGTGCCTCTGATATATTTTCTTGTTAAGGAATTTTACATACCTAGTTATTTTTAGATTGGTATTTACTCTTGTTTCTATGCCGCTGTGGTCACGTATATTTAGAATAACAATAGCAGAGAACAACAAGAAATCAGTGCTTGCGCGTGCATATCTTGCAAATGACAGGCGTCTGTAAACTACTGATAAGAACGAATTTGATTGGCTAGTAAAACAAAAGCTTTTCCATTAAAGAGGTAAAACCGTTCTAAAAGTAACTAGGTCTGTCAAAATGGCTTATCAAGAGGGCAATACTAGAGAGGGACGCCCCTATTTATGAGCCCTGTTACCCTCTGCAAGTCACATCAAACTCCCTTGTTGCAAAATAATGCACTTTTATCTGCGCGCGCACCTAGACTCATGTACCCATTGGGTACCTATTTTTTTACAGCGACAACGTTTCATGTTTCTTTCACAGTACACCACATGACAAGAGCTTGGATCGCCTGTGATTGCAACGGTTATTTCCGACAAAATGCGCGCGCAACCGTGCGCAGAAGCTAAAGCACCTCTCCCCAGGGGAGGGGGGAGGACCCTGGCGCGCGAGGATGAAGGTATTTTTGGGAGAGTTTATTTTTACTCGTCAAGATACACTTTTCTCGGCGCGGGGGTTGTGTCTTCGTTGTACGAGATCTGAAAGAGTTTATTATTCTTTATACGCGCGAAGCGCACCGAAATTGTTATTATGTATTAGAAAATAACACCTATTTTATATGGTGAATGTGCGCATTCTGATTGGTTAAAAGGCGTGTTTGTAAGAGACCTGAGAAACACGATTGTCACGCAACGCTGTCGCGCGTGTGTATGTTATTTTCTAAAAGCAATAAAAGTACTTTCCGTTTGCTCTCTGGTTTCTTACATACACTCGGGGAATGTTGGTCGAACTGATAAAACTTGAAAGACACGAGCCGGCAAGTTTTGATCAGTTCTCCCAACATCCCCCTCGTGTTTGTAAGAAACCAGAGAGCACGCGGAAAGTACTTTTATTGCTTAATTGAAGTTAAGTAGAAAAATGCAAATGATAGAGAAGTTGCTGAAAAAATTGGGACCCTTCCTCTAGACACGAAAAAAAATAGGACCCTCCCCAAAAATAGGAGCCCTCCCCCAGCTAAATAATGACACGTCACTTAGTGCGTTACTACAACAGCCCTGCGCATGGAGTCAACCTAAAAATATGCTCTAGCTGCGATCTCCTTATGTTGTCTTCTGAAATCACAAAAGCAGTGAAACAACGAAGCAAAATAACGACACTGAAAACATTATAATTCAGAAGGTCAAGGTAGACGGGAAGTAAAAGGTTTGCATTGACGAACAGAGGAAGGAAGTGTTTATTGAAATGGCAGATATTGGCCTCTAGTGGTGCACAATTCATCCAAATTAATTTTAAGGGTGCCCAATGATGCAAACAAAACAAAAAATATTCGGAAAATTCTGTGTAATTGTCAAGTCTTTGTTGTAGTCAAATCGCACTAGTAGGTCAATTCATATAGCCAATAACTTATGGTCTGGTCATTTGCCATTTTCTGGCTTTCAAATGCGAAACTTTGCGTTACTAGTACAGTATAAACTTATATCCTACTAGTAGCTCAACCAATCAGAATGCAGTTGCATTGACAATAGACCACTAGTGTGATTTGACAATAGGGCAATAATCCATTTCCAGCCGATAGATGGAGAAAATACAAAACAAAAAGCGACTCCGAATAAAATGTTAACCAGAAGGCAATATTTCGGTTTTTACTTCAAACCTTTTTTTTTTCTGTGGAAAATTTAGATAGCGCGCGTGCTACCTCAAGCCTAAAGTGAGCACACCAAAAGACGTTTTTTTTTTTGCGGAAGACAGTATGCTTGAGTAGGTATTAGAGAAGCATACGTTACACGTCACTTAAAGCTATTTCTTAGCAAAAGCTCTATAGATATATAAACTAGCACTACCTAAACAGAAAGCGACCAGATCGAAAGGTTGCATGCTAGTGAACGGTCATTCCACGTTTCATTTGCTGCTCTTACTAAAAGTTCCATGATGGATAAGTGCTTTTTTTAAACCCAGGCCATAAGTGAATATCAGTCCGCGCAATCAGTCAATCATTGCGGTCAATCATTAGCGTAATTTTACTCATAAAGTGCGGTTTGCTTGCGTATTGGATTCAAGTTTTGAATTCCTGTACTAGCTGTATATCAATATCTCCCTTTTGATTGATAAGTTGATAGGCTCCCATATCTTTTGGTCGGCGATGATCGTCGGGAGTTTTTAGTTTCACCCCTAAAAGATAACAAAAGGACGTGGCAAAAATAATTTTTTACCTTAAAAGATACCCATCAAGATATGTTCGTCTTTGATTGAGATGCTGCCTTGGATGTTGTCTAATGTATCGTCTTGACAACAAGTACTCTCTCTCTCTCATTCGTGAAGGTTTTGCCGCCGTGCTAGAGCCCTTAAAGAAACCAATCTCCTTTTAATTTTATTGCAGATCAAGGTTACTACTTAAAGAGACCAAAACCCGTGATTTTAACCCCTTAGATATACGACGATCATCTCCGACCAAAAAAATGGGAGGCCCCTCCCCTGGGGAGAACTGTTTCGACACTGTTTCGACGTCGATATTTAACCCAGATTTCAAGTACTATTCCGATCTACTGTATAATTTCAGTATTTCACAGTTAACTTGTCACACGTTCCTCATGGTCGTTCTCTGGTAATATTCGTATAAATATTTCTAAAACCCCAGCGCACTCACTAAGAGAGAGAGGGAGAGAGCAGTCGACAAAGTCTATGCCAGTCTTCCGCTGAGGCTTAATTTTGATTCTGTAGCTTTTCGGAATGGACAAGTCCTTTGCCATTCATCTCATGCTAGTTTTGGCCGCATTAAGCTCAATTCCGGAATCTGTTTGTAGAAGAGACCACGCAGAATTTCAACGAATACCCGCTAAAAGAGGGAACGACTTTGAGAAGGTAAGTTGTTGCGGGATATCGATTTAATTATGTTGGATGTTGCGACCTTTTAATGAGGCCTTAAAAGAGTAGTAACCTTCGACTGATACAAACTATTCCGTTTTTTTAATGAACTATATAATAGTGACAATTACAGCCGTACTTCATGCATTTTCGACTACATACATATTTACTTTTCTAGTCAGAAATTTGAAACCTCGTACTTGGTGTTCATTGCTTCTGCCTTACTTTGCCATAGAGCGGATTGCACATGACTGTCAACACTTGTTTATGTAATTGCGATTGCTTTGCTTTCTCATTGGCTACTCGTTTTTCTCAGCCAATCAAATTCTGTAGTAAATGCAATTGTGTAACTACTTAGTAATTGTTCGGCTTGCATTGGCCGAGAAAAAAGCCATTTAGGAGCAAGTCGTGATTTGTTTCTCTCTCGATTCTGATTGGCTAGTATTTTTCTCAGCCAATCAAATTCTGTAGTAAATGCAATTATGTAACTACTTAGTAATTGTTCAGCTTGCATTGGCCGAGAAAAAAGCCATTTAGGAGCAAGTCGTGATTTGTTCTCTCGATTCTGATTGGCTAGTAATTGCTCAATTGCAATTGTTTCACAACAGTCATGCAAACCCTGGCCCAAATATGTTGACCCCCCCTGCCCCTCAAATTCAAGCCCAAAATCTTGACCATCTGAGCACAAAAAATTTCAGAAACTTGTTTTTGTTGGTCTTTTTCACGATCATAACAAAACTCGAGCGCGCACTCCCAATCTTTTTAATGTTATAATCAGCTGTAGGTGATTATAGCGAGAGAAAACGAACCTCTCGACCACTCAGGTGACTTAAGGCATGGGTCCATGCGGCCACGCCTTTAAAAACATTCAATCAGGCCTTAATTTGGGTGAATTAAAGATAGGCTTCTTGTGTTGATATGATGTCATAGACATCGTCATTCTTGTTAATTTGAGTTGTTGGTGTTTCCATGGGAACCAAATCCTAACCTTTGACCCCCATATTAAGAAATGAAACTTTAGAGCCTCCGCAGGTTCAGAAAATTCGCACCACTCATAAAACCACCAGATGGAAATGGTAGGGAATAATGTAGTATTTATCACTCCAATTTCCGATTTTTAATTTCGAAGTTATTAAAGGGTATCAAATTTCAAAGTGTCCTAAAATAGGATTCCTAATGGAATGGTCACGTTTTCGAATTGGATCAGATATACCTGTGATGGCCTTAAACACATCACGTTGTTAAATCCTCAGAGTTTGAAACTTTTCCCGGCCTGCCGAGGGCTTGTTTGGAAATTGCTTTAAGGTAAGGTTCAAAGGTCGCATTCCATGTTTCCATGGAAACAAAACATACCATTTACTTGTTTCATGACCGTTAACAACCTTAACCATGTTTGACTGTGGAAGTAGCAAAGCCACTGAAGACAGACCACCCCCTAACGTTTTTGATCCGCCATTTTGAAGGCAAATGAGACCCAGGCCTTAACTCTCCTGAGCAATTAGCGCGTGGAAATTCTGATAATCGTTTGAGTAATTATACTAATATAGTATTAGAACACATTGAGAACTGAATAAAATTGACATTGACATTCCAACGACGACTCTATTCTCAGTATCAACAAAACCATCTAAAATTCGGCGCCCAAAAAAGATGTGACCCCCCTTGAATGAGAGCACAAAAATCTGTGACCCCCCCCCCCCCCCCCCCCCCCCCCCCCCCCAGTATTGGTTTGTTTGCTGACAGTTTGGAGCTTTCTTCAAATTAATTTTGAATTTCGCTCAAGAAATTGGATTTCTCCAGAACCTATGCATGGCCGTCGCCCCCTGGACGGAACGAAGGCTCTGTGGACGAAGTCGCTAAAAAGACCCAAAGTTTTCGACGAAAAAAAATATCTAAAAATGACCATCAAATGATCGCGTGATTCCCCAGCTAGAAGTTTCTGCTGCACCAAGCGCGGATTCCACGTAATACTAAAGACATGTTTTTTTCTGTATATTTTCCAGGAAAGGCATTTAACATATTAATTCCTCATAATTCAATTCTGGATGTGATTGTTAAAAGGAGCCAACGAACTTATATTTGCATCCATCTCTCAAGCTATGCTAAGCTCTCCAAGGAATCGAATACCACTCGTAATTCCGTTGGATTCTTGGAATGACATTCACTGAACAGTGTGGTAAATACCAGAAATGGAAAAATCAGAGACCTTTGGCTCTAAACAAGAAAAACCGGTCTTTTAATGGCTTCCGTGCATTGTGAAAAAATGGAACTGTTAAGCGAATAACGAACAAAATTAGAAGAGAATCAGATACATGTGAAATTGTGTTTTCTTTTTATTGAAATAGTAAGGTCGCGACTCGTGACTTTTTGATAGATAGATTATTTTCCATAAACTCACCACAGTACAATTTATTTATTCTTTACAAGATATTTCCTATCAATAGCTACGACAGCTCGCAACTTTAAAAATCGAAATAGGGGTAGGATAAGTCAGTCCCAGGCGGAACAAAACGTTTTGATTGAGTTTAGGAGGGAGTTTGGCATTACAATAATACCCACAAGAACCCATGTCATTTTTTCAAATACCTTTAAAACCAGAATTTGCCAATGCTACCTTCCTATAATTGCAACAGATATCCATTGGATACTGAGATAGATATCGATTTGATACTGAGGAGTCTTGGCTTGTAATGAAAGGTTGCAATTTTGAGAACTTACAAGAGTTGCAGTGACTCAAAGTTGCGAAGTATAGTAACCACCTTGCTTGGGTTGCCTGCAGTTATGTTATCGTAATTCAAAAACTGAAGGGATCCGCGCTAACAATGCTGGCCCTCGAAGGGGATTTCGCAATATAAGAAATTGGGATGATGAGTACTTAGTAACTGATGCAGAGGGACCTTTTATAGAAACCTCCATGGGACAGGCTGATTTCCCAAGGTAGATAAATGAGAAGTGTTCGGACGTCCCATCGGGAATGAATCCGAACATTTTGACACTGCATATAGATAGGCTTCTGCAAAGATTCCTTGTGATAGGTTTGCTGCAATACATGGAGGTATGCGTTATAAAACTGACTACGTCTATCTGCGTTTTTTTTTTTTAAGGATCAGTTGGAACACCTCCAAGACAACATACGGCAGCATGCTAGGTGTGTTAGAGAGTGTATGACGCATTTGCCAGTAGTAAAATAGGATATCGAAGACAGGCTGAGGGACCCCCTGGGGATAAACCAAATCAACATTTGGTTCAACGTCATTCAACATTTGTTGAATCATCCATGTTCAACGTTTTTGAACTATACGATGTGATATGATCAAATCGACTAATATGGTGTTTACATCCTGTTTCCACCCAATTGAAATAATGCGATGATTCCTTTGGGTGGTAGCAATTGGCAAAATTTTCTCGACCGAATGCACGAGTGTATGTGCAAAACTAACCAAAATATCCACCCAAAGGAATCATCACGTGATATGAATCTGGTGGCAACAAGATGTAAATACCGTTTGCTGATTTTGTCTATTGGCAGTTGACTACATTTAGAAACGTTGAATTGGTTTGGCAGCCCCATAATCAACATTATTCAACAATTGGCTGATTCAGCAATTGTTGAATGGCGCTCAATCAAATGTTGAGTATTGAACATACCGTTTTTACCTCTGTATGCATATCGCCGCCATTTTCGTCCCATGTAAAGGGATGATCCACAGACCACAGACGTTTTGGATCCTCCCAACCCATGGATCCCAGATCCAATGCTCTGGATCCCGGATCCCGGAACTCCTTACATAGGGCGACCATTTCAAATCATGTGATGTCTACTGCTTTGGCTCCTCCAGCCTATGACTGTCTGGCATTGCGCGTTTCGTAATTAAGATCCGATTCTCCAGCCTATGGCTGTCTGGCATTGCGCGTTTCGTTATTAAGATCCGATTCTCCAGCCTATGGCGGTCTGGCATTGCGCGTTTCGTTATTAAGGTCCGATCCTCCAGCCTATGGCGGTCTGGCATTGCGCGTTTCGTTATTAAGATCCGATTCTCCAGCCTATGACTGTCTGCCATTGCGCGTTTCGTAATTAAGATCCATCCAACAGCCTATGGCTGTCTGGCATTGCGCGTTTCGTTATTAAGATCCGATTCTCCAGCCTATGGCGGTCTGGCATTGCGCGTTTCGTTATTAAGATCCGATTCTCCAGCCTATGGCGGTCTGGCATTGCGCGTTTCGTTATTAAGATCCGATTCTCCAGCCTATGGCGGTCTGGCATTGCGCGTTTCGTTATTAAGATCCGATTCTCCAGCCTATGGCTGTCTGGCATTGCGCGTTTCGTTATTAAGATCCGATTCTCCAGCCTATGGCTGTCTGGCATTGCGCGTTTCGTAATTAAGATCCATCCTACAGCCTATGGCTGTCTGGCATTGCGCGTTTCGTTATTAAGATCCGATTCTCCAGCCTATGGCTGTCTGGCATTGCGCGTTTCGTAATTAAGATGCGATCCTCCAGCCTATGGCTGTCTGGCATTGCACGTTTCGTAATTAAGGTCCGATCCTCCAGCCTATGGCTGTCTGGCATTGCGCGTTTCGTTATTAAGATCCGATTCTCCAGCCTATGGCTGTCTGGCATTGCACGTTTCGTAATTAAGATGCGATCCTCCAGCCTATGGCTGTCTGGCATTGCGCGTTTCGTAATTAAGGTCCGATCCTCCAGCCTATGGCGGTCTGGCATTGCGCGTTTCGTTATTAAGGTCCGATCCTCCAGCCTATGGCGGTCTGGCATTACGCGTTTCGTAATTAAGATCCGATTCTCCAGCCTATGGCGGTCTGGCATTGCGCGTTTCGTTATTAAGGTCCGATCCTCCAGCCTATGGCGGTCTGGCATTGCGCGTTTCGTAATTAGATGCGATCCTCCAGCCTATGGCTGTCTGGCATTGCGCGTTTCGTAATTAAGATGCGATCCTCCAGCCTATGGCTGTCTGGCATTGCGCGTTTCGTAATTAAGATGCGATCCTCCAGCCTATGACTGTCTGGCATTACGCGTTTCGTAATTAAGATCCGATCCTCCAGCCTATGGCTGTCTGGCATTGCACGTTTCGTAATTAAGGTCCGATCCTCCAGCCTATGGCTGTCTGGCATTGCGCGTTTCGTAATTAAGATGCGATCCTCCAGCCTATGGCTGTCTGGCATTGCGCGTTTCGTAATTAAGAAGCAAACAGTCGATCTCAGGGCGGCTCAGCCCTCCTCAACTTTTTTATTACTGCATTTGGCCATTTATAATAATTTGTCATGAATTACTCACCAAGTCTTTTATATTCCAATTATCAGCCTTGTCAAACCCCTGGTAAACTCTTTCCAGCGTCTTCTAAAGATGGTAAGTTAGTACACGAAGATAAATGAGTAGAACCAAAGCAAAATTAAGGGAAAGTGGCCAAAACATCTGTACTTGAATGTGAACCGGTACATGGGGTGGTGTACGCCGCAGCCAACCTTGCTTTATGAAAAAATGGCCATTTCTAACTGCGAGTATCTCAAATGATAAATGAATGCAAAAGATTGGCTCAGCACCAGCGAGAGCAACACATCTATGCAATATAACGTACATTAACATACTTACTTGAGCACGTTGAAAATGGGCGTTAGAAAACAGGTGGGGTGGTACAGCCCGAGACCTAACCTCCCTTAATAACACGGGTTCCGTTCGAGTACAAATGTTTTGACAGCTTCCTAACAGTCGCTTGTTAAACGTCATCCCGCGTGTTTATATTGTTACCAAAAAGAGAATAGACAAAATTGGCTAACAGTGTTTACATCTTGTAGCCACACCCAATCCACCGATCCCGCCCAAGTTACTGTTGCTACGTCAGACAAGACAAAATGTTTCTTTGCCAATAGGAGCATGATGGAAGAGACACCGATTACAGGAAAGTGTTAAAGGGGCACTCGCACGCTTTCCTGGCAAGCAAATAATTGAAATCTCAATCCAATTCCATCCTCTTGATAATAGATAAAAACACTATAGATTTGTATTGATTTAACAGTTAAACGTTCATTTAACAAACCTGGACTGTTATTTTGGTTATTCCCTGTAAACGTTTATGTATTTTTGGTGATTAGAATTAGACTAAACAAATGTCCTCTGATTTTCCGTGGTATGTCCTCTTATATACCACGGAATGACCTAATAAAGTGGTCAAAATGTTGTGGACTCACGAGGCGCAGCCAATCAGAATTCGAGAAACGTGCGCGTTGTGGTATAATTATTTTTTGACAGGTGGTACAAAAATTAAGTGTGCGAGTGCCTCTTTAAGCCGCCGTTACACGATGCAATGTTTTCTGCACTTGTTCTCACAATGCTGTTGCGAGACATGTTGCACGAGCCATTGCAGCGTGTAACACCCTCTGCAGTGTTACGAGCCATTGCAGCGTGTAACACCCTCTGCATCGTTGCGACACAGGTTGCTGGAACCGTTGCAGCAAGTAGGATACGATTCTACTTCTCGAAGCGGATTTTGCATCAACTTGTCTAGCATTGCAGCGTGTAACAGCGCATCTTGCAACTTGTCTCGCCATTTCGTTCCCAAAAGCCCTCTCGGGAATCTTTGCGCATGTGCGTTCTGCATCCAAAAGGGCAGAAACAAGTAAAAAGGTCGACACGTTGCGACCGATCATTGCGAACTAATATCAGCTGCAATGGCTCTTCCAACTTGTTTCGCAATGGATTGCGAGACAAGTTACAGAAAACATTGCACCGTGTAACTCCACCATGCCCCATAATATATGTGTTGGATATTTTTACCAAAAAAAGCAGAAGAATTAATAAAAAATATTCGAGTTCATTGTGTTTGTTGCTCGGACATTTTGAACACTGGGAAAAACTGCATATCAAGATAGCATCCTTGAAAAATTGTCGGCTCTCCCAACTTTCTCTAAGGCTGCATAATCTGCATACCATATTTGGAATCCCAGTTTTCCACTATCTTTATTTTATCATCAACCAGAACTCAAATACACTCGAGCGAATATGCTATGTGCTTTTTCCACTGTGTTAGTTTCACTGTCAAGGACCTGGAAACAAGGTAGACAAGATACCATATGAACCCCGCTCAATCTCTAGAAAGATGACAATGTTATCTTACCCATTGTTTGGTGATATCAAGCGATGACGGGATTGGTCTATTCAGATCACCTGACGATTCATCCGGGACGTTGTTATTGTTCCCTTTCTTTGTACATACTTGCATGCTATTGGTCGTGCATGAGAAATTGAACAATAGACCGATCCAGACTTCGCATTTATTAAACATCAAACAATGGGCAGTTTTCCCTATGGAATTCAAAATGTCCGAGCAACAAAGTCGAAAGGCGAAGATCTTTAATGAATTCTTCAGCTTTTCGTGACGAAAATATAAAACCCATATATTATGAGTAAACTTCTAACACTTTCCTGCAATCGGTGTATTTTCCATGGTCTATGCCAAAGTAAAATTTTGGCTTGTCCGACGTAGCAACAGAAGCTAGGGAGTAGAACAAAGAAGCGGGATCGGTCAATGGACGATTCCAACTAAAAGGGCGCGCGCTCTATTTCATACAGAAATGTCCAAGCCGTGTCTCACAACTACCAGAATGCAGCGCGCGCTTTTTTAACAGTTTGTTCGACAAATGTCCCACATCTACCGACGCAGCAGCGCGCGTGTGCGTTATAGGTGGAATCGTCCATTGTATCGTGAAAAAATGAATCGCCAAATGATCTGAATTGGGTGGCAATAAGAGTAAACACCGTTAGACGATTTTCTCTATTCGCGAAACGGCGCCATTAACTTCGCACGGGTGGACAATGAACTTAAACTATCAGAATAGTTCCACTTTTGAGTATTTCCTTTTTGCATTTCCTTCAACTGCGGTCCTTATCTTAATGAGAACATATTTTAGGTTGACTGGCTCAAGACCAAGGCCAGCCTCAAACCTGTCAAACCCGTCACACCTGTTAAGCCTACTGTCAAGCCTGTCAAACGTAGGTACTTGGGTGTTGCTTCCCCAGAAATACAAATGGCCCCTCCCGCCCGGGACGGAATGAAAAAAAAAAGTGGTATATCTAGCCTGCGTAGCAAGTGCAAGGGCCGAGGTGCACCGAAGACAAGAAGGAATGGGAAATGAAAGGAGCGCTTGCAGACAGCTCGCCCGCACGACCGTCGTAAAATTCGGGTTTTGGACGCTCAATTCCTATTGGACTGTTATCCCAAAGGGACCTGATAAAATCCTCGCGTTTTATTTTGCTAATACTGCGTCCAAAACTATCAATCATTAGAGATCGCTGATACAGATACGAATAAAAACGTGGAATGAAGCAGTGTCTGAAATGATTTCATGATTATCCACATGAAAGGAAATGAACACGTTTTCACCTGAACTGGCGTTTATATTTTGTCTGCTTCATTCTCTAGCTTGCGGCGTGAGACCGCACCAGTCACGTGTTGTAAACGGTGTAAACGCCCAGCCGCACTCATGGCCATGGCAAATCAGTCTCCGTGTGAACGGGCGACATATCTGCGGTGGATCTCTCATCGATAAGGACTGGGTAATAACTGCCGCTCACTGCGTTCGGAATAACCCGAACCCAAGTGGCTACACGGTTGTTGTAGGTAGGTAACTGACGAATGGAAGGAGGTCAATGACGTGACGTGACAGCACGAGATGTTTATGTTATGTACATAATTTTTTGTTTTCATTTCACAGGAAGTGAATCTTTAGCGCATGGCAAATGTGCTTTGCCGCGGTGTCCGACATGACTTGATACTTCCTATAGTTTTGGACAACAACAACCAAAAGTTGAAATTTATGTTAAACGCCGTGGAAAAATGGTGTTTAGCATTTTCATGTTTACGTCCCCGCCGACGCAGACAACCTAGTTTTCTCGTAAAACTAGTCATACCATTTCCTATAGTTTTGTCGTTAAGTTTACGCGTTTGTTTGAGTGTTTGGAATGTACGTTGTCAAGTGGAGTTCGCAATGTTGTCAAGGAAAAGCTCGTGATGTTAGATTTGTCTCGAACATTCCTTGACAACATAGAAATCGCCTTGACAACATAGAAATCGCCTTGACAACATAGAAATCGCCTTGACAACATAGAAATCGCCTTGACAACTTGTTGCCACTTCAAACACAAAACTTCAAAACTTGTCAACAAAACTGGAGAGCGCTCCATGTATGCTCAACAGAGGAATATTTTTCATTTTCCAGATTCCCGTGAATCCTTGCCGTTTTCACGATTTTCTTTGATTTCAGGAGCCCACAAGAGACTTGGTGTGACCGCTGTACAAAAAACGTTCCGCGTACGAAAGCTTTACAAACATGAAGGGTTCAGTATGAGCCACCTTAGAAATGACATCGCGCTACTTCAGTTGCAAGGCTCGATTTCCGCCAGCAGCAAGGTCAACATAGTTTGTCTGCCCAGAGCGGGATCCCGCGCGCCCGCGGGTGCCAGGTGCTCTATCACAGGTTAGAAGGCTGGTACCAATAGACCCATATCACGTTAATATGGATTAATAATATCTTACACTTATCAGGAAACGAAGTCCTCAAATCAAAGCAGCACATCCGTATTAGAAAAACTGTAAAGTTTGGAAGAATTATTCGAAAACTGACTGAGATATGAATTTTGAAAGGTTAGGTTAAGGTTCCTCATCTTAGCGAATAGGAAAATCCTCTAAGAATTGCAGACATTCGAGAAACATCGTACTCATCGTCGCCATTTTGTTTTTGTTTTTCTCGGCCAAAGGGCCTGAGACGAGATTTAAAAGCCACAGACAGACACATGCAAAGTATTTATTCTCATGATTCTCTTTCGCTACGCTCAGGCGAATAGGAAAATATTTCTAAATTAAATATAAACAAAACGTTTGGAGGGGGCACCGCACGTGGGTCATCATGTCAACAAATGTGTGCGAAGTCAAGTGGCATGAATACATTAGAGTAGGTTATTTATTTATTTGCTTAATATTCGTCAACCGTGGACATAAAATAAGTTAAATTGTAGCCATAAAAACAAATGTACAATTGCCATAGTAATCAAAATAATCCTCCAGATTAATAGGAAACCATTTCAAGTCTTAGACAAATGCAATTCTCGGTCGTTTTGACCTGTTATCGAGCGGATGGAATTGGATTGCGATTTGACCATTTTATTGTCAGAGAAGTGGCCAGCAAGCGTGCGAGAGCCCCTTTAAGCGAACGAGAATCCCCAAGAGGACAGACAATTGTGAAGCTATGTCAACTAGAAATTCCTATTATTTTAGGTTGGGGTCGTACGGTTGGTGGAGGCAGTGCTGCTGATGTTCTTCAGCAAGCAACACTAACGGTCGCTTCTTTCCAAGCCTGCAGCCGCATAAACAATCGCCTGAAGCCTGTGGATGATAAATCCATGATTTGCGCCGGTGGGCGTAGCGGTGCCGGGGTTGCCAAGGCGACAGCGGAGGGCCGTTAGTGTGTAACGAGAATGGCAAATGGGTGCTGAGAGGAGCCGTGAGTTGGGGCCACAAGTTGTGTCGTACCGATTTTTACACGGTATTTGCACGCATTAGTAATTTCATCTCCTGGATCAACGCCAAGAAGGGGAACGGTGAGTTGATCACATATTTAAATCAAAGAGCTTCGTGCGCAGACTCGTTCAGAGGACGTTCAAATGTTGTTTTAAAAGTTCAAGCCTTGGCTAGTCGGCAGGCCTTGGTATCCCTGTAGTAGCTTAGGCTTTTACGAAATACGGCGGAAAAGGTCACCTTTCAGTGCGGTCGAATTCGTATATCCACCTGTAAGCTAATACAAATACCTCCGTTTCATCTGTTGGTGAGGTGTTCTGGTTCAGAAGTTTGACTTGAGATCAGAATTTAGCTACCTTTTTTTAATATCCAAGATCAAGCGTCCATTTTGATCGCAGATTTGTCAACTTCCGCCAACGTATCGGTTGTAGTTCGTAATTTGCCGAGGTCATCGGATTGGGATCGGACCACACTGGAGCCATAAAAGGCCCTCACCACAAACTCGTTCAACTGAACGAGTTAAAAATGAAGCCGTAGTTTGTCGGCTTGCAACGTTTAAATCACTTCTGAGTAGGAAATTCTTTACCTATTTGGGTCTGGAACCTTTCCGCATACAGCGAAGAAACAGCACTAAATCAATGGGTGGTTATTGCTCACAAGTTTTCGCGTGGTAGCCTAGTTAACAAATGCTGCGCGAGCTGGAGTGGCCCTCCCTTGAAGGCAGGCGGACTCCCTCTCGGATGTCTATGTCCCATCGAGTTGTGGGTTTACGGAACCGAGGACATCGAGAGAGAGCCCCCGTGGCAACGATTATTTTATTTCAAATTCATATTTACCAGTCATCTCGAAACTATTTCAGAGCAAGGCTATTTGAACAACATACTCCATTCAAGAGAAAACATGTCGATTTTAGGGAACCTGATTCAGAGAAAGTGGTGATTTAGCGACCCTGTTCTGAAAGCTCCCGCTACCCTGCACAGCGGCACATACCCGTATAGTAAATATAAGGGAGTGCCCCCCCCCCCCTTCGGTGAGAGAGACCCCCTTTTGGCGACTAAAGTGTTTATCTCTCGAATGAAGTTAACGTCGGGACCTCTTTCTGCCAATGCTAAACTATATCCTATCAGGGTTTTTAATATTATCTCTCAATATTGGGCTGTTCCAAACAAATAGCCTTCCCCCACCCCTATCGAGGAACTCCAAGTTTTAAAAAGTTGCTTTACCCCTGTGGAAATTCCAGGCTCCTGTACAACCCCTGTGGAAATTCCTCGTTCTCTTGTGACCCTGTGACCAAAAGTTGCAAATGAATTCCCTCCCTGTGGAAAGTCGTCCGGGGTAAAACGAATGGCCCTGTGGAAATTCCAGGGTCAAGAATAACCCCCGAGTGTGAAATTGCAGGTTCCTCGATAGGCGGTAACGATATAAAGTGGAACAGCCCATTGTGGACACCGCGGCAAATCACAGTTCACATGCGCTAAAGATTCACTGGCCTGTGTGTGAAATGAAGACAATTGAACAAATCTACATAACAACGGTGAATGATAAATTATGGGAGCATTCAGAGAAAAATATGATCATTTTCTAGCTACTCTGCAATTTTTGGCCTTAAGTTATATGTCTGCAGCTTAAGTTGTCCAAATTTCCAAGACAGCACGAGATATTTTTTGTATATTATTTCTTTTGTTTTCGTTTCACAGCAATCTCGTACCCAGAGCCCGTCATCTTTTGGCCAGTGGCATGATTCAGGCTCTGCCTCTGGGGGAATCGATATTTTTTAAACCAGATTCTGGTTTTCCGGTTTGGAGGTTGTATGAAAGTTCGTTACCTTCTTGACCTACCACGCATGCTCACAAATCTGTTCCCTCGGAGCCCCGAATGATGACGGGCTCTGGGTTCGAGATTGCTTTCACAGGAAATGAATTTCAAGCGTATGGCAAAATGCGTTTTGCCGCTGTGTCCCTGTGTGCTCCCATCTCGCCCGTGTTTTGAATGTCAGGTTTCCCAACTAATTAAAGTAAACTCTATATTCTCATTTCAGGTTCGAAGCATCTTCCTTAACGTCCTATGAATAATGTAATCTCTTTGTGAATCAGAACACAATAAAGATCACTGTAACTTGCGGGTCGTAAATCTTTTCCTACTTTTGTCATCAGACAAAACAATAGGTATATGCCTATTTCAATTACCACTGTATGCATTGCTACGCGACCTCAATTACTGTTGCGATGGGTGATTTTTAGCTGTCAATCAAAACCAAAACGTTGGATTCGGCTACTAGCTTCTGAATTGCTAGCAGGGGCATTTTCACACACATTAATGCTGTGATACTAGCTATAGCAATGGCCTCTTGGCAAGATAGGAGTTTGGGATTTTGAGTCAAAAACATTGTTTGTAAGGAAGTATTTCTCAAAATTGTCTAAAATATTTGTTCTGTACAGGCCAAGAAATAAGCTAAATGTAAACACTCCATTTCTCGTTCGTTATCAATGTTATAATATTGATGGGCATATAGTCCAGGGCTAGAAACCTCGCAGGGGGAGGGGGTAGTCTTCAAGGTTAAAAATTGTATGTATGCGCCTGACTATCCCTGAAAGGCCAATAAAAATATCAAATAGTTCTCTATCATAAAAATACCAAATCTTGTAGGATGGCCAGAAACAAAAACAATTTCAAAGCGATATTAGGCAAAATAACCACCTAAAGAAAACCATTTTGCTCGGGTTTTACTTTATTTTGCTCAAATAGACCCTAAATACCTAACAAATATAAATCCATTGAGGTATGATTGAAGATTAGGCCCGACAGAAGAGTATTAAATTGTTGATATCCCTCTCTCACTTTTTTTTAAAGCCTTTATTATATCCATTTTGAAATAACGCGCGCGTTCTGCAATCTGATTGACTCTCAGCAGGTCAATTTATTCCAAAATTGACCTGATTTAAGATTTTTTACCTCGCGCGAGCGGAACGTTCTACTTCTGGCACGCGCTACATTTTCAAGTTTGATTATTTCCCGTCATTTGGTGCGAAAAAATATATTTTGTTGAAATGATTTCAACATGGATATAATAAAGTGGTAATTGGCCTTTATGTCGTGCAATTTTAGGCAGAAATCATACTTGTGATTTCAAATCGACCTCGCGCTGCGCGCTCGATTTCTGCCCAAATTGCACTCCACACAGGTCAATTACCATTATTTATCACGATGGTCCTGAGCCGATTTAGAAAAAAATTCCTCTCAAAAATGAGTTACGTTTAGTTTTCTGAAATCAGCAATGACTCTTCTATGGTAGTATATCGTGGTGGTCAAGCTGCATGATATCATCGTCGTTTGAACCAATTCCGTAAAAACTACTCGTAAGCTTAAAAGGGGAATCAGAATGTGCCCTTAAACGCTTCATTGTACTACCCTGTAACCCTGCTCTGTCGACATTTCTTTTGCAGGGCACTTGCACCGAACACTTGACTTGTGCTTACCGTAAATATTTTGAATAAACCTCCTCGGCTTGGGAGTAATGTTTTGCCCATTTCAGATCACGTGGCATTCCCATGGGTACTTTTTCTTTCTTTGGAATGCTTCCCTATTTATATATCCTTCGGTATTTATTATATATCCTTCGGTGCGTAGCAGAAAAAAGAGTGAATACTCATGGGAATGCCGTTTGATACACAATTTAAAGCTATTTCTTAGGGAAAGTTCATATAGGTATTTATTATATGGATACGAGTGTTTTACTGGGAAAGACGCCACTCGTAGATGAAGCTACATCCGGGACCAGAGTGATATATTTTCCATTTCCTCACTAGTGAGGATATAACTATCACTAGTGAGGATATCGGTCAAAACAAAAGTGCTTGGAAATCAATTCGGAATATTTTTTTCTGGTTTGTACACAACACTTGAAGTACCTTGCACATATATGCAGAATGGAGAACAACTCGTTGTTGAAGCAAGTTCTGTTCGATAAGAGGAGTAACTGGAAGAAAACTGAAAATGTCCTTGGAATTGACAAGGGGCAAATCCTAAGAACAATGACCGTGAAAAAAGACTTCACGCAGCTGTTGGTCACTCAATTTCCATCCGCCAAGCAGCTGCACCCCAAGGCCGACCTCGTGCCACGAGGGCAAATACGATGATGATGATGATGTCCATATAATAAAAGAAAATTACACGGTGGCTTGAAGATATGAGTTTTATTTTCTCGCGTCAAAGACAACATTTTACTCATTCGCGCACCGTGTATCTTCGCGCCACTGTGTAATATCCTCTATATAGATAGCGCTACCTAAGCAAAAAAGCGACCAGACCGAAAAGCAGTATGCTAGTATGCTAGTGCTGAATGATCATTTCACTTTTGCTCTCGTCTAAAAGTTTGCATGGAAGTTCATATATCGGTCCGCGCAATCAGCCAATCAATTGCGGTCAATCATTAGCGTAATTTTACTCATAACGTGCGGTTTGTGTGCGTATTGGATTCCTAAAGTTTTGAGTTCCTGTACTAGCTGTATAATATCTCCCTTTTGATTAATAAGTATCCCCCGGTGTGTGTGTGTGTGTGGGGGGGGGGGGGGGATGATCGTCGGGAATTTTCAGTTTCACCCCTAAAAGATACCCAACAAGACATTTCCGTCTTTTGAGATGCTGCCTTGGAAGTTGTCTAATTTATCGTCTTGTCAACAAGTACTCTCTCTCTCTTTCTTGAAGGTTTGCTGCGTGTTACAGCCCTAAAAGATACCAATCTACCTTAAATTTTATTGCAGATCAAGGTTACCCCTAAAAGAGACCAAAATCCGTGATTTTAACCCCTAAAAGATACGACGATCATCCCCGACCAAAACATATGGGAGGCCCTTCCCCCAGGGAGTACTGTGTCGACACTTCAGATGATTAGTCTATTTGTAACTCAAATTTCAAAGTACTATTCCTAACTACTGTATAATTTCAGTATTTCACAGTTAACTTGTCACACGTTCCTCATGGTCGCTCCCTGACAATATTGGTTAATATTTCTAAAAATTACCTCAGCGCAGTCATTAAGAAAGGAAGAGCAGTCGACATAAGTCTATGCCAGTCTTGCGCATTTTGATTCTGTAGCTTTTCGGCATGGGCAGGTCCTTTGCCATTCGTCTCATGGTTGTATTGACCCCATTTAGCGCTATTCCAGAATCTGTTTGTACAAGAGACCGCGCAGCATTTCATAGAATATTATCCGCCAAAATAGGGAACGACTTTGAGGAAGTAAGTTGTTCTCTTGATATCGATTTAATTATGTTGGATTTAATTATCTTAAAAAGTGCGACTTTAAAATGAGCCCTGAAAAGAGTATATATAGTTCATTCAGAAAAAAAGGAATTGAAGTGTGTATCAGTAGAGCTTTAAGCGATAATTACAGCCTTACTTTAAGCCTTTTCGACAACACGACTTTGGTCAGAAATTTGAAACCTCATAATTGACGTTCATTGTTTCTGCCATAATTTGACTGTACTGTGTACCATACATCGGAGGAAAACCCGTGTCGACGTACCCGTGTATTGACACACTGATGACATTTTGAAAATCTAAACAAGCCAATGCTATTTCGTGTTCGCTCGAGCTTCCCTGGGTTTCGATTTTATAGCATCCTGTTTTCTATCAAAAAGAACAATCTTGTCCGCTGAGCATGGTCGTCTCGCCAGCGGAGTTCGACGAGTGTGCCTGATGTAGTGAAGGATCTTCCACCAAAACATCCTTCATATATGGTACATGTCACTATTATAGTGTCCTTTTATCCCCGTTCAAGACAAGTTATTATAAGGAGGACACTATAGTGTACCATGCTGTCACGTCACGATTCTTGGTCCGAATTTGGAGAGCAACAACAGAAAATGCTAGTATTACTTTGCTTGCTGACAGTTTGGAGCTTTCTTCAAATTCATTTTGAATTTCACGCAATGAACAGTGAAAGTCTCTCTTGTGCTGTATCTACGGGTACTACATGCAGCAATTGGATTTCTCCAGAACCTATGCATGGCCGTCGCCCCCTGGCTGGACGAAGGTTCTGTGGGCGAAATCGCTAAAAGACGGCCAAGCATTTCGACGAAAAAAAAATATCTAAAAATGACCATCAAGATCGCGTGATTCACCGGCTAGACGTTTCTGCTGCACCAATCGCAGATTCCCCGTAATACTGAAGACATGTTTTTCTGTATAGTTTCCAGGAAAGGCATATAACATATTATTATATGGATGCCAGTGTTTTACCGGAAACTAAAACACTCGTATTTTCCATATCTTCACTAGTGAAAATATGAAAAAGTTATGTACCGAATGTCCCGGATGTGCACGTTTGCAGTGTTGTTTTCCTGACTTCGTCAGTGAAATCTCGCTCACTCGGTCACACGAGTTTTAAGCCACAAAACTAAGTTTTGTTCTCGTTCTAAAGAGAAAAACCTCATTTCAACTATGGCAGAGAAAGCTACAACACCACCAAAAGGAAATTAGTTCTTAACGACACTGGGAATCAGAAAGATTGAGGGAGCATTTCACAAATAAACACTTTCGACTTTACCAAGTGAGTTGTTCAATTTGTAATATTTTGCTGCTATGTCAATTCTAATCCATATAATAAAAAGAACATTACACGGTGGCTTGAAGATATGGATTTCATTTTCTCGTGTCAAAAACAATATTTTACTCACTCGCTGCGCTCGTTCGTAAAATATTGTTCTTGCCACTCGAAAATAAAATCCATATCTTCGCGCCACCGTGTAATATCCTCTATTTAATTCCTCATGATTCAAATCTTGATATGATTCTCAAAAGCTAAGGAGCCAACAAACTTATATTTGCATCTCTCCAAGCTAGGCTAAGCTCTCCAAGGAATCGAATACCACTCGTAATTCCGTTGGATTCTTGGAATGACATACTGAACAGTGTGGTAAATACCAGAAGCTTCATGTTACTTGTGCAATTTCTACAAATCCTGACAGCTTTAAGGTTGATATTAGATTCTCTAGAGGACTCAAAGTATCAGAGGTTACCCAGTTGGAAAAATCAGAGACCTTTGGCTCTAAACAAGAAAAACCGGTCTTTTAAATGGCTTCCGTGCATTGTGAAAACATGGGACTGTGAAGCGAAGAACGAACAACATTAGAAGAGAATCAGATGCATGTGAAATTGTGTTTTCTTTTTATTGAAATAGTGAGTTCGCGACTCGTGACTTTTTGATAGATTATTCCATAAACTCACCACAGTATAATTTATTTATTCTTTACATGATATTTCCTATGTTAAACTTATAGTTGCGGCAGCTCGCATTTTTAAGCGAGGATAACTCAGTCCCAGGCGGAACAGAATTTTTTGATTGAGTTTAGGAGGGAGTTTGACATTACAATCATACCCACAACAACCCATGTCATTTTTTCAAATACCTTTAAAAGCTGAATTTGCCAATTTTACGGCCCATTTGATACATATATGGTGAGATAGATACTCATTCAATACTTGAATCTTGGAATCTTGGCTTGTAATAGAAGGTTGCAATTTTTGAGCCAAGACTTTGCAAGAGCTGCATTGACTTGAAGGTTAGAAGTATAGCAACACTCTGGCTTCACTTAGACTGCAGTTATCTTAGTTCAAAACCTGGGATCCGCGCTAACAAATATAGTCTAAATATGCTGGTGCCCGAAGGGAAAATCGTAATATAAGAAATTGGGATGATGAGTACTGTGAAAGGGATCGCCCCTATGCAGAACTAGAAACTGAATGAGAAGCGTTCGGACTTCCACGTTCAGACGTTCATTGGGAATTTTTTTACATTCTTTGCCTTGGGAAATTCAGCTTTAGCGCATATCGTCTATCTGCGTGTTTTTATTTTTCAGGATGCGTTGAAACACCGCCAAGACAACATACGGCAGCACGCTAGGTGTGTTTCAGATTATCCTGGCTCATTTGCCAGTAGTAAACTTAGGATAAAAGACAGGCTGAGGGATCCCCTCGGGCTTAACCAAATCAACATCTGATTCAAGTTCATTCAAGATTTGTTAAATCATCCATGTTGAAAAATGTTGACCTCTGTTGTTAAAAGACGATGTAACAGACCTAACACTAGTAGTGTTTGCACCTTGTCCGTGTTGTTGCGACCCAATCCAGATTATGCGATGATTCCTTTGTGGTTAACAATTGTCAAATGTTTCTCCTCGACCGAGTGCAGGAGTGTACATGAGTGCAGTTTTCACCCAAAGGTATCATCACATGATCTGAGTTTGGGGCAAGGAGATGTAAACACCGTTAATAGCCGACTTTGTCTATTGGCAGTTTACCCCCATACGTAATCATCATTATTCGACATGGCTGATGTAGCAAATATTGAATATGGCGTTTAATGGAATGTTGACTATTGAATATACTTAACAAATGTCCCCTGATTTTCCGTGGTATGTCCTCTTATATACCACGGAATGACGTAATAAAGTGGTCAAAATGTTGTGGACTCACGAGGCGCAGCCAAGTGGGTCCGCAGTACATTTTGACCACTTTATTACGTCATTCCGTGGTATATAAGAGGACATACCACGGAAAATCAGAGGACATTTGTTTTATACCACAACAAAAAGGCAAAAATAAAAAGGCAAAAGCAGCGCGCGCGTAGCCAAACGGTGTTTTCGTTGGTTCTTTTTAGCGCGCGCGCTGGTGATGGCGCGTTCCGTGGTATGTCCTCTTATGTACCCACGGCTGAGAGCCAATCAGAATTCGAGAAACGCGCGCGTTGTGGTATAAATATTTACTTCTGCATGCAAATTGCCCATTTCAAATCATGTGATGTCGACTGGCTTGGCCAGTGGGTGCCAAGCATTGCGCGGCAAACAAATAACAGTTGTTATTTAATATTCCAGTTAATACATAGAGTTGGCCCCGAGATTATTTGGTGTTCAGCCCGCTTAAAATTACTTACCTATTATATTCTTATTAACAGCATTGTCAAACCCCTGGTAAACTCTTTCCAGCGTATTCTAAAGATGGTAAGTTATTACACGTCGTCCCGCGTGTTTATCTTGTTCCCAAAACGAAAATAGACAAAAACGGCAAAAAGTGTCTGCAACTTCTTGCCCCGAAAAGTGCCCATTGTTCGGTGTTAAAGGGAGCCTGTCACGCATTCTCGAACCCAGAGCTCCCCGGCTCGTCTCCTCGCGGGGGAGGCTCTGGTGACAGCCACTGACGCATGCGCGAGATTTAATACAGAACCGCTGAGAGAAAGACTTTTCAGCGCATGCTCCAATGCTCAAAATCAACCAATCAGCGACGGCCTTCAAATGGATGTCCCCAGAGCCTCCCCTGCGAGCAGACGAGCCGGGGAGCTCTGGGTACGAGAATGGCCTGTCACGCAACTGCGCAACTGTTCTGCGCATCTAAAAAAAACAATGAAGTATCATCCCGTAACGAGTGGCCAGCGAAGACAAAAAACGTCGAGAACAATCGCTATTTCTCAAACCATCAGACCATTCTTTTTCTTTTCTTTTTCTTTTCTGGAATAGGTATCTGATAGGATGGTCTAATTAGTTTTGCTGTTGAATCCGAATATATTTTAGGTTGACTGGCTCAAGACCAAGGCCAGCCTCAAACCTGTTAAGCCTACTGTCAAGCCTGTCAAAGGTAGGTAATTGGGGTTGCTTCCCCATAGATACGACTGACCCTTCCCCCCAATTCCGGAGAAATGTCCAATACTCTCCACCTGGGCCAACCCGTCAAGCCGTGGCGACCCTTCAAATCCAAAGACAGGTCGTCCCGCTGTATGTCACCCTCTTACTCTCGGGATCGAACGAGATCGCTTTTGTACACCGGAAGTGAAATGTTCCTGCGTGGGCCTGGGAACGATTTGGCTGGCTTGGTTACCAGGCCATCTGATCATGATTGCGGCCGGCGAGGGTAGCATCTTGACCTGTCATTCATTGGTTTCCACGCACCGGTAAACAAACCAAAATAAAGACCCGGGGGAGGGGGAGGAACTCCCAAAATGTTTTGCTAGGGGATGATATTCGTAATTTTACGAAATGTGTCCAAATTGTTTTTCCAATGATGGTGCTTCTAAAAACCGTGTAAGACAGAGAGATTATGCGATGAGAAGACGATAAATTAGAGACAAACACGGACATTTCTTGATGGGTATCTTTCACCTGTTACCTGTGTCCTTCGCGCCTACTTGGCACATAAGACCTCATCTTTTAGGGTAATTAATGTTTTGAGCCACGCCACGGCCCCCCATGTTTGGTATCTTTTAGGGGTGAAATTGAAAATTCCGACGATGATCATCCCCGACCCAAAAATATGGGAGTCCCCGCCCCCCGGGATGAAAACACACTCTCATCCTTTATCTCAGCTCCCGAAACACCTTCATTATGCAACATCGTTCTTTAAATTCATCTTTCGGGTCTTATTTAACAGTTTGGAGCTCAAAACCAGCTATATTAAATATAGGTGTACAGATTCAGGCAGATTTCAGGGATTTGGAGAAATCGAGAGAAAGAAGAGTGCACAGTGTTTGTCGCTTTATTTCGACCCGGACACAGGTGACCAAGGACAATTGCTTGTCATTGTGGCAACATTGAAGTGTTATAGGGTTTACATGGGGATTGTGGGAAGGGATGTTTGGACCTGGAAATTTATAAGAATTTCACAATAAAAGTTACTTAAACTTTCCATGTTGTTAGTTGTGTTTATCTTTGATGCTCATGAGACGTTTTATGGATTCACCTTCAATTTGTTTTTCACAAAATTTGAATTGCACACTGTAAAACAAACACACCAAGCTTCACCAGGATCGTAAATATACATGTCCCTGACGCAGAAGAAATCAATAAATCTCCTGCAGCTATTTCCGCTAAGGTAGCAGACTCCTTTAAACTCGCACAACCTCCTTCGTAAAACGGTCAACAGAAGCCTGTAGGGATCACACCTTGGACAACCAAAATGGCCGACGGAAGCCGAGGAACGTGGCGACTATTGACAAAAACTCAACAAGGGGAAAGGGGATCTGGCGGTAGCACATGCAAATCAAATTGTGCGATTCGCAAAAAAACATACCTCCAAGACAAAAGGGATTTGGATTTTCCAACTAGAAAACTGCTCTGCTCTGCTCTGGCTGCACTTATCGAATAGTTTTTAATTTGGTCACTCAGGTAGCTGTGGCCGTCCAGCTGTTCCCCATTCACGCATCGTCGGTGGAAAGGACGCACGACTCGGGGCGTGGCCCTGGCAAGTGGCCCTATACATAAACGCGACGCCCAAAGGGACATTTAGGTGTGGTGGGTCACTTGTTGCTCCACGATGGGTCGTCACTGCAGCTCACTGCATTTTGACTCGCTACAGGTAAGCGTCCTTTCATTGACCTTGGAGAGGTTGAAATAAGCGCAGTTGTATTTAGTAGCCACGTGCACACTGCGTGATAGTGTTTTTACCAGACTCGTACCCAGTCTTTTATTTTATTTTTTTTTCTATTTCGCTTTTGCGTTACTGGCTGTTACCGATTGCGATGCTTGACAGGGGTGCAAAGGATTATGGGAAGGTATTCGTCCTGAACGTGATGCACCGCGTACCTTGAAAAAAGCCTGACCTCACCATGATGCACCGCGCACCGCCTCGAAGAAACCAACATGGCGACTGCGTACGATGTGTTTTTACTTAACTAGGCTTACATAAAGAAACTAGTTTAGGCACGTGCTCGCCGCGTGATCGTTGATTTGCTTTGCTTGTGACTGTCACACTAGAAAGTCATTCAGTAGCCTGTCTGATCACACGCGTTCTGATTCGTTTTGCCACTACTGAGCCCCCTGTCTTCGATGTTCAAACAGGTACACGGCTGTTTTTGGAGACCGTGACAGAATGCGTGACGAGGGAACGGAGCAGACACGTCACGCCAAGAACATCATTGTACACCCTTCCTTTATCCGCCGTACCCTAGAGAATGACGTAGCATTGATCTACTTGGATCGGCCCGTCATTTACGACGCCTACGTCAAGCCAGTGTGTCTTCCTGGACCATTCGATATGGTTCCCGTTGGTACCAACTGCTACACTACTGGTAGGACTAAAAAGCATATTTCACGATTACACTGTTGCAAACCGGTTATGAACAGGTTTCGCGAGAGTGTGAATGTGGCTTCCCAGGAAGAGTACATTTGGGGGGTGGGGGAGGGGGTATGGGGCCTAGTCCCCTGGTGAAACAAGAATTATACAGAAATTATGCCGAAATCATAGGGACTTTCTGCAGAAACCAATCCATGGGAACCAGCTGAATTTAATTTCATTGATATATCATTTTCTCTTGCCAAAGGTTAAATTCCCAATTTGATGAAATATTGGAGGATATGATCTAGTTATTAAGGCCTAAAGAGAAAAGGTGATAATAGGCGAGTTCCATTGTTTACGTTTTGACTCATTTGCATAAGCATCAACCGGAATCAGGCATTCCAACGCCGCTGCAAAAGGATCGGTTCTGAATATCAATAAAAGGGTGACAAATGGAATATTAGTAGAAAATCTCAGCTCGATATCATGTAAAACAAGCGCGCGGCACGAAGTTTGATTTTGCAGAAAATGTATGGGCTAGCTTTTTGCCCTCCAGTAACTCAGGCGTTTTTGAAAAGCCTTTAAACTATGATACAAATCCGTCAGGACTAGTTTATTACCGTTTGCAGGATATTATTTCATCACTGACTTGTTTTCGGCATATTTTCAAGACTAATTGCGGTTCTTAAAATTGTACTTGAATAACTGGAGGTCAAAGTACTCATTAGTCCATACATTTTCTGTAAATTGAATTTCGCATCACGCGCTGACAATACAAGATATCGAGTTCAATTTACTACCTATGTTTAATCTGTCCCCCTTTATTGATATTAAGACCATATCATTTTGTAGCCTCGCCGAAACGTCTAAAGAGAAAAATATGTAAACAATGACGTCAGCTGGAATCGGCCTATAGCACGTGGATTTGCCATTAGCAAAGGAACGAATGTTTGTGTGTATCATCCCGTAAACTTCCTGTCTGTAAACTCCCAAAAGGGACTGCGCAATAATTATCAGGAAGGGGGGATGAGAAATGAGGGGAAAAGGGGAAGTTATTTACTTCCCCCCCCCCCCCCAACACACACACACAGAAATTCTTATGCCATACCACCCCTTCTATGACTGAAAAATAAGAGTCATCCCCCCCTCTCCTCCTGGTTAACGAGTGGCCAGCGAAGACAAAAAACCTCGAGAACAATCGCTATTTCTCAAACCATCAGACCATTCTTTTTCTTTTTTTTTCTGGAATAGGTATCTGATAGGATGGTCTAATTAGTTTTGCTGTTGAATGCGAATATATTCTAGGTTGACTGGCTCAAGACCAAGGCCAGCCTCCAACCTGTCAAGCCAGTTAAGCCTACTGTCAAGCCTGTCAAAGGTAGGTAATTGGGGTTGCTTCCCCATAGGTACGACTGACCCTTCCCCCCAATTCTTGGGTTTCAATCACGTGACTTTTGCGCGTAATTTTGCTTCCGGTCTGAATCAGCTGGAGGTCAAGATGAAGAAGTTTTCTGAAGTTCACAGCGAAAATTCAAATTTAGTAGCTACATTTTCTAGAAAATCACAACTATAAATGAACCTGATTCGTATTTAAACTAAATCTTAGTGTAAATACAAATTTGTAGCGATTTGAAAGTCGGGGTTTGCTTTTTTAGACAGTTAAAATGCTTGATGTTTTCACTGATTTGGCTAAAAAAAATTATAATTGTAATGTAAAATAGATATGTAATAGGGTTGAGAAACATTTACATGCTCCTTCTGTTCTTTGTTTTTGGACGAGAGACCTGAGAAACAGAAGTTTTGGAAGACGGTACTTGATTGCTGTTTTTTTTTTGTCAAATTGAACTCAGAAATCGACCCGGCTCTGTTGCATACAGTTTTCCCCATACTGCAAAACAATTTTCCACATAAACAAGATTCAATTCTCAATAAGCTATTACATGTAGGTGACAAATTTCTGTAGTTTCTAAAGTATGTTTTTATAAACGCCTAAATTTTGCCTACCTGCTCGGATTGTTTGAAGCGAAATTCATGTGATTTATCCGTGTATCAAATGAGAATACGCTTCATCCATAGTCCTGGTGGTTTTGTGTAAATCCTTTATGATTCCCTAATCCATCCCTAGCTACCAAACTCATTTAAACTTAATTTCAAATACATATCTTCATGAATCACTTTCACTTGGCGACAACTGAAGTTCTCGAGGCCACGGCGCTTTTCGGATGCTTTTCTGGAGTCATTTTGACCATTTCGATTGTTTTCAGAGTTTGTATTCCTTGCTGTCTGTTTTGGGAAATCTAAAGACATCTGTTTATCTGCTTATCCAACTTGTAGAATCAGAAACAATGCGAGGAGATAACATTTTCACAGTTTTCCATCTCGAAAAGCACTGCAGGCACGGACGTTTGACCTCCAGCTGAATTTTTAATGAGGCTCTAAAAAGCGGATGTGACGTCATATGAAACCCAATACTCTCCACTGGGCCAACCCGTCAAGCCTTGGCGACCCTTGAAATCCAAAGACAGGTCGTCCCGCTGTATGTCACCCTCTTACTCTCGGGATCGAACGAGATCGCTTTTGTACACCGGAAGTGAAATGTTCCTGCGTGGGCCTGGGAACGATTTGGCTGGCTTGGTTACCAGGCCATCTGATCATGATTGCGGCCGGCGAGGGTAGCATCTTGACCTGTCATTCATTGGTTTCCACGCACCGGTAAACAAACCAAAATAAAGACCCGGGGGAGGGGGGAGGGGGGGGGGACTCCCAAAATGTTTTAGTAGGGGATGATCGTAATTTTACGAAATGTGTCCAAATTGTTTTTCCCATGATGGTGCTTCTAAAAACCGTGTAAGAAAGAGAGATTATACGATGAGAAGACGATAAATTAGAGACAAACACGGACATTTCTTGATGGGTATCTTTCACCTGTTACCTGTGTCCTTCGCGCCTACTTGGCACATAAGACCTCATCTTTTAGGGTAATTAATGTTTTGAGCCACGCCATGGCCCGCCATGTTTGGTATCTTTTAGGGGTGAAATTGAAAATTTCCGACGATGATCATCCCCGACCCAAAAATATGGGAGTCCCCGCCCCCCGGGATGAAGACACACTCTCATCCTTTATCTCAGCTCCCGAAACACCTTCATTATGCAACATCGTTCTTTAAATTCATCTTTCGGTTCTTATTTAACAGTTTTGGAGCTCAAAACCAGCTATATTAAATACAGGTGTACAAAGGCAGATTTCAGGGATTTGGAGAAATCAAGAGAAAGAAGAGTGCACAGTGTTTGTCGCTTCATTTCGACCCGGACACAGGTGACCAAGGACAATTGCTTGTCATTGTGGCAACATTGAAGTGTTATAGGGTTTACATGGGGATTGTGTGAAGGGATGTTTGGACCTAATAAAAGTTACTTAAACTTTCCATGTTTTTAGTTGTGGTTATCTTTGATGCTCATGAGACGTTTTATGGATTCACCTTCAATTTGTTTTTCACAAAATTGGAATTGCACTACTGTAAAACAAACACACCAAGCTTCACCAGGATCGTAAATATACATGTCCCTGACGCAGAAGAAATCAATAAATCTCCTGCAGCTATTTCCGCTAAGGTAGCAGACTCCTTTAAACTCGCACAACCTCCTTCGTAAAACGGTCAACAGAAGCCTGTAGGGATCACACCTTGGACAACCAAAATGGCCGACGGAAGCCGAGGAACGTGGCGACTATTGACAAAAACTCAACAATGGGGAAGGGGATCTGCTCTGCTCTGCTCTGCTCTGCTCTGCTCTGCTCTGCTCTGCTCTGCTCTGCTCTGCTCTGCTCTGCTCTGCTCTGCTCTGCTCTGCTCTGCTCTGCTCTGCTCTGCTCTGCTCTGCACTTATCAAATAGTTTTTAATTTGGTCACTCAGGTAGCTGTGGCCGTCCAGCTGTTCCCCATTCACGCATCGTCGGTGGAAAGGACGCACGACTCGGGGCGTGGCCCTGGCAAGTGGCCCTATACATAAACGCGACGCCCAAAGGGACATTTAGGTGTGGTGGGTCACTTGTTGCTCCACGATGGGTCGTCACTGCAGCTCACTGCATTTTGACTCGCTACAGGTAAGCGTCCTTTCATTGACCTTGGAGAGGTTAAAGTTAAAGCAGTTTTGTGTTTAGTAACCACGTGCACACTGCGCAATAGTATTTTTACATGGCTCGGCTTACATGAAGAAACTATTTCAGGCACGTGCTCGCCGCGTGATTGTTGGTTTGCTTTGCTTGTGACTGTCACACTAGAAAGCCATTCAGTAGTCTGTCTGATCACACTTGTTCTGATTCTTTTTGCCACTACTGAGCCCCCTGTCTTCGATGTTCAAACAGGTACACGGCTGTTTTTGGAGACCGTGACAGGACGCGTGACGAGGGAACGGAGCAGACACGTCACGCCAAGAACATCATTGTACACCCTTCCTTTAACGGCCATACCCTAGACAATGACGTAGCATTGATCTACTTGGATCGGCCCGTCATTTACGACGCCTACGTCAAGCCAGTGTGTCTTCCTGGGCCATTCGATATGGTTCCCGTTGGTACCAACTGCTACATTACTGGTAGGACTAAAGGGGGGGGGGGGGGGGGCTAGAAACAAGCATTATACAGAAATTATGCCGAAATCACCGGGACTTTCTGCAGAAACCAATCCATGGGAACCAGCTGAATTTCATTTCATTGATATATCATTTTCTCAAACAGTTCTAGCACTATTGTTATATTGTTGAATACATTTTTGACAGTTATGGTACAGATTTTTAGACGTTATACAGAATGACGAAGAAAGAGAGTTGTAACATCTTATTGTTATTGGTATAATGAAATTAGACATCTTCACTGAGTAATTCGCCCCTCTTTCAAGGTACAAATTATGGTTATGCCCCCCCCCCACCCCCTCTGGATTCTCAACCTCCCCCCCCCCCTCTCCTGATAATTACTGCGCAGTCCGTAAACGTGAACAGTGGCTATAGGATTATCAAAACGGACTCAGGTTTACAGGTTCACAGTAGGCTAAGCTATTTTTTTGTTCGTTTGTTTATTCAGGATGGGGTAAGATCAACCACCCCGGCAAACCCCACACCCTCTTGCAGCAAGCCCGACTCCCTGTTGTCGACCAGGCGGTTTGCTCACGCAAACTAGAAAGCGGACCCCTCGGACGACGTATGAACCTGACCAGCAGCATGGTGTGAGGAGGTGAGAAAGGCTCTGTAACTATTGGTTGCCATGGAGACAGTGGAGGCCCTTACGTGTGCCCTGATCCCCACGGCAGATGGGTGCTGCAAGGTGTGGTCAGTTGGGGCTCTCTGCGGTGTAACATCAGGGATACATACACGGTGTTTGCACGCCTGTCATATTTCCGAAACTGGCTGAATAAGCACATGCACGAGTAGGCTAAAACGTTTGGCATTATGTTGGGGGATTAGTTAGCCTTATGACATTGCTTGCTTGCTTGCTTGCTTGATTCTACATGGTATACCTTGTGTATGTTCAGAAGCCATTGTGTTGAAATCATGTTATGTAAGGTCTTGAATATAATAAACTGAAAACACAATATAATCAACGTTTTCTGTACTTCGTTTGGTCCATTTCCCTCTTGGCCCTCGTTTCACGCAGATGCCTTATCAAGTTCATCAGAATTTGGCCTTACTACGATTTAGATAGCTAACTTTCAACGCGCGAGTACGATATGTCAAATGATCTAGGCGGACCACATGTATACACATAATGCAGAAAAGGTTGCTTTGGTCATTGGTCTTTGAACGCCTTTGTTTCGTGGTCACTCCTGAAGCAAATAATTCCTTTGTTTCGCGCTATAATTGAAGGACCAAATACCATACAACAAAACAACCTTTTTTAAATTAGGTGTATTTGACAATTATACTACGAGTTCGAGTTTTCTATGAGTCAATAGATAGTTAACGAGGCGCGTAGCGCCGAGTTGACTATTTGGCTCATATAGAAAACGGGAACGGGTTGTTCTAATTGTTTTAGTAGAAACCCACTAGCATACTACCTTCGAGTTGTTGCTAACGTATTTATTTTCATGGTTTTAGAAAGTTTTGCGCTAGCGTTTTCGCTACTCACTATCAATTACATGATAGATAGTGAGTAGCGGAGCCAATCAAATTGCAGGATTCGTGATAGTATGCCAGTGGGTTTCTACTAAAGGCGGATATATTGTGACGTCAGTGTTTTTTAAGCAATCGTGAAAATCAGCAAGCGTAACGGAGCTACAAAAATAATTGTTCTGAATTTCAATAGCGCCTGGAGAATGAAGCGCAATTAGAAAGTTTGACTTTTGTCATTCGGATAATGAGCGCATTGCGGGAAGTTCAATTTACAGAAAACATGTGGGCTAATGAGCTCCTTGCCACTCAATAAATTCAAGGCTTTTGGGAAAGTCTCTTTGCTCTTCAAAAAGATGTCATAAAAATGCTCGGAGGAGATCAAATAATTACTATTCCGAACAATGTATTAACGTTTTCATAACGTTTTTGAGGCTCTGCGAAAGGTTTTAAAAATGATTGGATTGCTGTGTGACAAAAGGCTCACTAACCCACATTTTCTCTCGTGTCCTTTCTAAAATGAACATTTAACTGCGACGTTACAATTGAATGTACAACCTTCAAATTTTCTGAGTAGGCGTCAATGTTTTTCCGCTATTCATATTCCGTGGCGATTATTTTTTATCTCCTTCCAAACATAGTGAATCCAGTCCCTGGATTATGCAAATGAGTTCAGACTGTAAACATAGGATCCTCCTATACTACGCCTGATCGCCTGCGGCTCGAGAATCTCTTACGCTACCATGATCGTGCTTTATCAACTATCTGCGTGCTCCAGAAATGGATATACGCAGGCTAAGCATGGACAGCATTCCTTTAACCCCGATTTTCCTGAGCCGATTTAGAAAATAATTCTTCTCAAAAATGAATTTACGTTTTTTTCTGAATTTAGCAATGGCTCTTCTATGGTAGCACATCTTGGTGGCCAAGCTGCATTCCATCATCGTCATAACACTGCTGTAACACTGCTCGTAATATGGCTTAAAAGGGGCCATCAGAACGTGCTCTGTCGACAATCTCGCTTGTTGCACACAGAACTTGAGTTTGCCGTGAATATTTTGAATAGACCTCCTCGGCTTGGGCGTAATGTTTTGCCCATTTCAGGTCACGTTGCATTCCCATGAGTATTCTCTCTTTGTTTGGAATGCTTCCACAATCTTATTCATATATCCTTCAGTGCGTCGCAGAAAAAGAAAGAGTGAATACATTCTCTTACCCAGGTCCTCGGCTCGTATCCTCGCGGGGAGGCTGTGGTGACAGCCACTGACGCATGCACGCGAGCCTTGATACAGAGCCGCTGAGAGAAATATCTATCTGCGCATGCCTCAACGTTCAAAACCAGCCAATCAGCAAAGGCCCTCAAACTGCTACTGTCACCAGAGCCTCTGGGAACGAGAATGGCGCGTCCTTGGAAAGACAATCATACACGTCCTTAGTTTGACTAAAATATGTCAACCTATCGTTGTACAGCTTCATAAAATTGACTAGCGGGCAATGGGAAAAAAAGAAATAACTTATTGAAAATGTATTTTTTTAAGGATTGATTAAATATTTTGGTGTGCTATTTTCACGAGCTAACACCGCCGAACTGACCTTGACTCTCAAGTAACACATTGTTTAAATCCTTAAGGTTACTGAGAACCTTCGCAGCACGTCCTCGGAAAAACTATAATACACGTCCTTAGTTTAACCAAAACATGTCAACCTATATATCGTTGGAAAGCTTATAGAATGGACTAGCGGGCTATGGCAAAAAAGAAATCTCTTTTTGATATCTGTATTTTTTTTAAAGCATTGATTGAATATTTTGGTGTGCCATTTTCACGAGCTAACGCTGTCGAACTACTGGACCTTGACTCCCAAGTAACATATTATTTTAATCCTTAAAGGTGTTTCTCAAAAACCGTGTCTGCGTTTTTTAAAATTTTGTCTAGTTCAAAAGTTATGAATTTTTAAAATTTTTAGAGCGTGAAAATTCAATAAAATTTGACCTTCAAAATTTAAAAGTTTGATAACTTTTGAACAAAGCAAAATTTTAAAAATCGCAGACACGGTTTTTGAGAAACACCTTTAAGGATTAAAACAATGTGTTACTTGGGAGTCAAGGTCCAGCTGTTCGACAGGGTTATCTCTTGAAAATGTCACGGACGATTTTTTTATAAAACCTTTAAAAAAATTATATTATGAAAAAATTATTTCTTTTTGCCATAGCCCGCTAGTCCATTCCATAAGCTTTCCAACGATATATAGGTTGATATGTTTTCGTTAAAGTAAGGACGTGTATGATTGTTTTTCGAGCACGTGCGCGAAGGTTCTCAGTAACCTTAAAGGTGTTTCTCAAAGAACCGTGTCTGCGTTTTTTTTTTAATTTTTAGAGCCTGAAAATGCTATCAAATTTGACCTTCGAAATTTAAAACTTCCATAACTTTTGAAGAAAACAAATGAAAAAAAAACAGACACGGGAAGGGGAAGGAAAGGAAGCACGGTTGGCTCAGTGTTACGGCGTTGGGTCTCTCGCCGCTGTTGTTCGGGTTCGACTTCCTGGCCGGGACAGAAATTTCTTTCTGTTCTGTCTCTGTCGAAATTGGTTCATATTGTTGAACGTTTCTACTGTGTTTCACGTCGTTCAATAAACCGAGGTCTCGCCATTCTACTCTACTCAGTTTCTGCGGCCTGTGTGCCTATTGGATTCCTAACGTTTTGAATTCCTGTTCTAGCTGTAGATCAATATTTCTCTTTTGATTAATAAGCATAATGATTAGTCTATTTCTAACCAAGATTTCGAGTACTATTCCTAATTACTGTATAATTTCAGTATTTCACAGTTAACTTGTCACACGTTCCTCATGGTTGCTCTCTGGCAATATTGGTATAAATATTTCCAAAAACCACAGCGCAGTCACTAAGACAGAAAGAGCAGTCGACATCAGACTATGCCAGTCTTCCGCTGAGGTGTTTTGATTCTGTAGCTTTTCGGCATGGGCAGGTCCTTTGCCATTCGTCTCATGGTCGTACTGGTAGCATTAAGTTCTATTCCAGGATCTGTTTTTAGCAGAGATTACGCAGAATTTCATGAAATACCCGCCAAAAGAGGGAACGAATTTGAGGAAGTAAGTTGCTGGCTTGATATCAATTTAATTATGATAAATTTTAAGTATCTTAAAAGTGCCACCTTTAAATGATCCCTTAAAAGAGTATTAAAATTCTACTGATGCACACTACAATTCCTTTTTTTCTGAATGAACTATATAATGATAATTACAGCCGTACTTATGCCTTTTCGACTTAACACATGTCTACTTTTCTTGTCAGAAATTTAAACCTCATAATTGGTGTTCATGTGGTACCACAACATCTATCGTGAGAAAACCCGTGTAAACGACACAGACGATCTTTTAAAAGTTTAAACAAGCCAATGTTATTTTTCGATTAGCATCCTGTTTTCTATCTAACTAGACGCATAACTGCGTGAACTCGGGCTTCTGTCTATATCTAATAAAATTCCTTTCTTCAAAATTATTTTGAATTCCAAGCAAAGAACAGCCAACGTTTCTTGTACTATAAGTAATGCAGATGCTCAAGAAATTCAGGGGCACCCAACTATCATTTTCGGTAAAATATATGTTCGGATGACGCTACGAGAGCTGACATTTTCGCTTCAGAATTTCAAGCTTTAATTTTCATATGTAGAGTATAACATCTCCTGGATGCTTTGAATTGCAGGAAAGGTGATTCTTTTTTGCCGTTAAAAAGGTCGCCTAGATTTTCGGATAGAGTTTTTCCCCTGGCATTATCATTTGAGAATTTTCGCTTCCCATAACTTTCAGCTACGAAATCCACTAAATCCGAACAGATACAAAATTTGTAGGGATTTGTAAAAAATTTTGTAGGGATACTCAGCAATGACTTATAACGGCATTTTAAGCTATTTTACACCATTTGTCCCCTAGCCAGACAAATGTCCAGGCTCTGTGGACGAGGTCGCTAAAAAGACCCAAAGTTTTCGACGGACAAAATCTAAAAAATGACCATCAAGATGGCTTTTTATCGTAATTCATGACGTTTGTGCATAAAGATCCGCAATAATTGAGTCTACCGTTATTTTCACCTACATTTTCTTCTTTTCTACTTTGCGCATATTTCTAAAAAGCAGTATAGTATAGTTGGTCAACGGAACTTTGATCCCATGCAGTAGTTTCATTTTTAATTGAATCACAATAGAGCGAGGAATTTTGAGAAGAACTATAATTATGTTTGATCGAAGTACATCACAAATATTTTATATAGTAAATAAATGAACATCTAGTCATGACTTACTTTATGGTTATGGCTAAGACTTTTAGTAGGTAGGGTACGTAGTTAGAACTTACGGTCGTGGGTTTCACCAGGTAGAAGTTTCTGCTGTAACAAGCGCAGATTCCCTTAATACTGAAAATGTTTTTTGTATAGTTTCCAGGAAAGGCATAGAACATTAATTATTCCTCATAATACAAATCTGGATATGGTTCTTAAAAGGAGCCAATATATACATAGAGGATATTACACGGTGGCGCGAAGATATTGATTTTATTTTCGAGTGACAAGAACAAGATTTTACGAACGCGCGCAGCGAGTGAGTAAAATATTGTTTTTGACACAAGAAAATAAAATCCATATCTTCAAGCCACCGTGTAATGTTCTTTTTATTATATGGATAAGAACTGACATAGCGGTAAAATATAACAAATTGAACAACTCACTTGGTAAAGACGAAAGTGTTTATTTGTGAAATGCTCCCTCAATCTTTCTGATTCCCAGTGTCGTTAAGAACTAATTTCCCTTTTTTTGTTGCTGTAGCTTTCTCTGCCATAGTTGAAATAAGGTTTTTCTCTTTAGAATTAGAACAAAGCTTAAAACGCGTTTGAACAAGCGAGATTTCACTGCAGACGAAAGTGAGGAAAAACGAGGAAAAACAACTCTGCAAACGTGCACATCCGGGACATTCGGTACATAACTTTTTCATATTTTCACTAGTGAAGATAATGAAAATACGAGTGCTTTAGTTTCCGGTAAAACACTGGCATCCATATAATAAACTCATTTATGTATCTATCGCTTCAAGTTAGGCTAAGCTCTCCAATGAATCAAATACCACTCGTTATTCCGTTGGATTCTTGGAATGACATTCACTGACAAGTGTGGTAAATACCAATAACGGAAAAATCATAGAGACCTCCGGCTCTAAACAAGAAACACCCTTCTTCTAAATAGCTTCAATGCATTGTCTCGTAGTGAAAAAAAATGGGACTGTGATGTAAATAACGAACAACATAGAAGAGAAGATTCAAGCTGATACATGTGAATTTATATTTCCTTCTTATTGAAATAGTGAAGTCGTGATTCGTTATTTCGGAATTCGGAATTTCTACAGAAATTCCTTGTGATAGATTTGCTACATGACATGGAGTTATGTGTAATAATACTGACTGCGTCTATATGCGTGTTTCTTCTTTCCAGGATCCGTTGAACGAGCTCATGAGGCAGCATGCTAGGTGTGTTATAGATTGACTCATTTGCCAGTAGTAGAATATTTGTTGAGTGATTCATGTGGAATAATGCTGAATGAGGCTGCCAAATAAATTCAACATTGTTTTGAACTTTGTTCGACTGCAATGTGATTGGTAGTTGACTACGCTCAGCAAAGTTGAATTAGTTTTGAAGCCCCATTCAGCACCATTCAAAATTTGTGATTCAACAAATGCTGAATAAAGTTGAATCAAATGTTGAATTGACCTCTTTACCTCCGCCGTGTGCAAATTGCTCATTTCAACTCATGTGATGTTTTCTTCTTTTCAAATGATTCCATATCGACGTGATAATGCCGGATAAATTTCAGAAAAACGTAAGATTCTTAATCATGTTAATATCACCTGATTTGGCATGTGCAATTATCAAGTCCCTTTATTACATTTGATACCACTACTCCCAGAATCCTTTTCATAGTTCGCTTTGTTCGCCTCATTAACACCATTATCTTGCAGCTCCCAAGGGAGCTCAAACTTTAGAATAACAAAACGAATTCGAAGAGGATTCTGGTATTAGTGCCACAGTAGTGTGGTATCAAAATGTTATAGGGGGAATTGTGAATTGCATAGTACGTAGATTAAGAGAGGTCTAATTGGTTTGAACCCAGCCAGAAGTTCATAACCAGAAGTGTCCATCTTGGTATTACCCGCGCGCCGATATTGTGGGCGAAAACATCTATTTTTAGAAACACCACACAGGAGTCCCACGCACAATTCAGCGCGAAATATGTCAAGAAAAATGGCGGCCAAGATGCCAGTGGACGAGAAAAATGCCTCAGTCCTTGCCGTTGACGTTGGATGGCCATAATCTGGAGACTTTTTGTAAACCTCTGATTCGCATTTGGCGCCAAATCGTGCGTAGGTTTCCTGTGTGGTGTTTCTAAAAATAGACTTTTTCGCCCACAACATTGGCGCGCGGGTAACCAAGATGGACACTTCTGGTTATAAACTTCTGACACAGCCTATAAGCGCGTCTGGTATTGCGTGTTTTGTAAAGATGCAAACAGCAACAGATACATATTCCGAAAAATATACCATATACAGAGGGCTCGAGATATATGCAGATATGCGGTTCAGTCTTCCTCCCCTTTCTTTGTTGCTGTATTAATTGGCCACATAAAGCGGATTTGACTGTCAAGATTTGTTATGTAATTGCGATTGCTTTCCGTTCTCATTGTCTACTCGTTTTTATCACCCAATCAAATTCTGCAGTAAATACAATTGTGTAATTACTTAGTAATTGGATCGGCTTGCAATTGGCTGTGAAAAAAGCCATAATTAGGAGCAAGTCGTGATTTCTCTCAATTGATTGGCTATTGCTGATCAATTGCAATTGTTTTCACGACAGTCATGTGAAAACCGTTCTATAATAATTTACTATGAATTAAATTTACTTACCAAGTCTATTATATTCTAATAAACAGCATTGTCAAACCCCTGGTAAACTCTTTCCAGCGTCTTCTAACGATGGTGAGTTAGTGCACGAAGATAAAGTGATACCAGCAAAACTAAACGTCACGTGTTAAATGTCGTCCCGTGTGTTTATCTTGTTCCCAAAAAGAGAGAATAGGCAGAATTGACTAACAGTTTTAACATCTTGTAGCCACGCCCAATTCACCGATCCCGCATTCATTGTTCTACTCCCTAGTTACTGTTGCTACATCGGACAAGCCAAAATGTTACTTTGGCATAGAGCATGGAAAATACATCGATTGCAGAAAAATGTTTAAAGTTTGCATCATGTGTTTGATATTTTCATCAGAAAAGCTGAATAATTAATGAAAAATATTCGAGTTTGTGTTTGTTGCTCGGACATTTTGAATTCCACTAGGAAAACTCCCATTTTCGGTGATCAATCAAGCGAAGACGGGATCGGTCTATTCGGATCACCTAATGATTCATCCGGGACCTTGATTATATTGTTCCTTTTGCATGCGCTCGGTCGTGCGTGAGAAATTGAACAATGGTTATATCCTCCCGAATGAATCATCAGATAATCTTAATTGGGTGGCAACAAGATTGAGACACCGTTAACCGATTACCTCTATTCACAAAACGGCGCCAAACTTCGGATTGGTATAGAACCAGTGATCTTAAACCACCAGAATAGTTACTTCTCGATATTTTAGTTTTCCCATTTCCTTCAACTGCGGTATCTTAATGTTTTTTAGGTTGAGTTGCTCAAGACTAGGGTCAGCCTCAAACCTGTCAAACCGGTCAAACCGGTCAAGCCTGTCAAGCCTGTCAAGCCTGTCAAACCTGTTAAGCCTGTCAAACGTAGGTATTTGGGGGATAATAATAATACAACATTTATATAGCGCATATAGCCACGTTCTATGCGCTTTACATTGGAAATTAAAATCGTTAAAAATTACAATCATTAAAAAATAAAAAAATAAAAAACAAACTACTAATTTACAAACTCTTATTTACAACGTATTAATAAGGTTACACATGATATACTTAAAAAGTTTTACAAATTATCCGCTGCTGAAAATAACTTCTAAAAAGATGGGTTTTAAGACGAGACTTAAAAACGGGGACTGTTTCGGCGTTTTTTACATGGGGAGGCAAATTCATTCCATAAAACTAGGAGCATGTGCAGAAAAAGATCGAAGACCTAGTACAAGCCTGGGAGCAGCATCTGAAGAGGGTAATGCTCTAGCAGGAGTATAGACCTCAATTAGATCCCTCGTAGACGGGCGCTAAACCTTTAAGACATTTAAAAGTAACTAAGTTGATTTTAAAATTTATTCTTCGTATTTGTTTGATCTGCATATCTAAGGAGCTGCAGCATTTTGAACATTGTAATTTGTCTAAAATGTGGAAGGCCATAAAGTAAAGAGTTACAATTATCTAGTTTAGATAAAACAAGAGACCACAAGAGTCTTAGTAGTGTCAACCGATAGGTAATTGCGCACTTTTGCTATGTTGCGCAGATGAAAGAAACTAGACTTTACAACAGCATCAACGTGTGTTGAAAAAGTCATGATGCTGTCGAATATGACTCCTACATTGCGAGCATGTTCAGAGGGTACAATGTATCATCACCAACAGAAAGTGAAGTGAGAGGAGTATAGGGACGGAATCTAGAATGTAACAGGAGAAGCTCGGTCTTATCAGTATTCAATTTCAGTTTGTTGGTGGTCATCCAATTATTAACATCAGAAAGACATAATTCGATGCGGTGCTTGGCGCTCGCAAGCTCCTCACCGTCCTGACAGCTGTAGGTTGTATAGACGTGTTGCTACTTGGGTGTTGCTACCCTTACCCTTATACCCCCCTTACGCCTGTGACGGGGGGTTTTACCGGTTCGTTTGGGAAGACCCGAAAGGAGTTTAGGAGAACAACATACACTCTCCCGGTTTACACGGGAGACTTCCGGCTTGTACCCTCAGTCTCCCTGGAAAAAAATTGAAACTTTCCATGTAATTACTGTTATATATCTCCCGGGTAAACTTCTTGCGATTTTCTCATACAGTTGTTGTTATATTTGAGACAAAATCTCCCAGTTCTGGAGTTTTCAGGGTTTGGCAGGTATGGGGAACGAAGAATTTAATCACATACCACAACTTGACACACGTGCCAACGCTTCCAAATATGGGCATCATGACTAAACATGGCATTCGATCATCTTTTAGCATGTTAGACTGTGCAATATAAGAATAATTTATTATTATTATGGAACAAAACTACAGCTTCCAGATTGTAGAATCAGTGTAGGATAAGTAACAAGTACATGCACGCATTATAACACCAGAAGGCAAAACCCTGCCATGCCAACTGACTTTTCACATAGCGCCACACCGCACTAAAACTCATAATGCCTTGAGACTTGTAATTAGCGGAGGAAGCCTTTTCCTTACAATTGACCGATCCCGCTCCATTGCCCTACTCCCTAGTTACTGTTGCTACGTCGGACAAGCCAAAATTTTACTTTGAAATACACCGATTGCAGGAAACTGTTAGAAGTTTGCTCATAGTATATGGGTTTTATATTTTCGTCACGATCGAAAAGCTGTATAATTCATTGAAAATTTTCGAATTTCGAGTGGCTCGGACATTTTGAATTGCGTAAGGAAAACTGTCCGTTGTTTGGTGATTAATTAATGCGAAGACGGGATCAGTCAATACTGAAACTTCATGATCTCTCTCAAAATGCGCGCACGACGCATAGCTATTCCTGTTCGCACTGTCACGCGCCCTAGAGGTTTACTATTAAACATGCTGGTCAATTTCGAAAACAATACATCACATTTCATGTGGTTCGTATTTATAAAAACAAGAGTGGGGTCGGACCTGTCCTCCATTTCTTTATTCTCGTTAGCTGTTCTCAAGTGCGGTATCCGGCCGAAGGATGACAATGCTGTGGGAAAGCGCATCGTGGGGGGAATACAGAGTCGACAAGGGAGTTGGCCGTGGCAGGTGGCGCTATTTTTTAGGGGCACGTTTTGGTGTGGCGGATCTCTTGTCACGCAAGAATGGATCGTCACGGCAGCGCATTGCTTCCATGGTAAGTTTGTCACGTAAGATCATTTTCAAGACCGCGCAAAACGAACATCTAGTTAGCTAGTGAATAACACTTTTAGTATATAATTCCAAAAGTAGCTATCAGAAATTCGAAGCACTGATTGGTTATTGGTTGGAATTTAGCGTGAAGCAGGTGGGAAATTTGTCGACGCTGACAAATGAATGCGGGCGCAGCCAAGAGGGCAGCTTGTGAGTTTGCGCAAACGTCGTGCATTACTGGCAAATCATTTTCAATTCATCAATTTCATGCTCCGGGTAAACTAGCTTTTTGTTTATTACATTACAACGGATGTCTTTTTGCGCAAGACCCCCTAACAAAAGAAGGTGCGCACGATAGAACGTCAGGAGTAGTCAGGGGCGTAGCCAGAGGGGAGCACAGGGGGCCGTGCCCCCCCCCCCTTTCTCAGGAAATTTTCCCATACATTTACTGTATTTGCAGAAGGAAATTTGAAAAATTCGTCCCATGTTTTCATTATTGCCCCCCCCACCCCCTCCCCCCAACAAAAATTCCTGGCTACGCCCCTTCAGACAGAGCTTGATTTAATCAGTTCCAGTGAAGCTATAAACGGCCCTCAAAATATACCAAGATTATTTTTCAGCCGACGAAAGTATCGTTTAAATATCGTTCCGAAAATGTTTTTAATACTTAGAAATTTGTTTCTCCTAAACTGGACCATGATGTCGATTTCATCGGATAGGCACTTAACTATTGATATTAACACGTCATTAATAGCAGGAAATAATTTGTATTTCGTGTTGTCATTTCACTAGGCAGAAGGACCACCGATAACCCTGCCGACTGGAAGGTAAAACTTGGCGAACACAGGCTGAAGAGAAAGGACGTGTTTGAACAAGAGAGGAGTGTTGCCGAAATACATACCCACAAGAATTACAAGTATAATTCGGCGATATCAAGCACGCCACCGGACTACGATATTGGTGAGCTAGTCTAGTCTACAATTAATATCGGGGAAGGTTTTAGTGTTGTGTGTGTGTGTGTTTGGGGGGGGGGGGGGGGTGCTTAGATGGTTGAGGGATCCTAATGAGCTCTATCTAGAGGCATGTATACCTATTGCGCTTTGCGGACCATCAAAATCGCAAGCAGAGCAATAGCGTAATATCAATTTTTTGTTAATTCAAGTTAGTAGAGAGGATTACGTTTATGGTACCACAAGACAGTCACAAGGATTGATTATACCTTTGGGATCTATGGGCCAAAAAATGGTATACACAGGGAATTTCTGCAGAAACCCATTCATGGGAAAGCGGACTTTCCAAGGCACACGCATGGGAAGCCATGGCAAATCCGAACACTTCCCATTCTTCTACATGGGAAATTCAGCTTTTCCCATGGATGGGTTTCTGCAGAAATTACTTGCAGAAATTCCCTGACATATGCATGCATTAGTAATTAATTATTAATGAATTCACGACTTTTTGCAGTGTTGCTGCGACTGAAAACTAGAGCGATTTTCGACAAGTTTGTGTCACCGATCTGCCTGCTGCCCCGTAGTTATACCGTGCCTTTTGGAAAAACGTGCACCATAACAGGCTGGGGGAGGGAGAGCGAGAGAGGGAGAAAACCTGACGCCCTCCGCGAGGCCCAAGTGAGATTGGTCCCTACCTCGATCTGCAATCAACAGGCATCTTACAAGGGAAAGATCCACGGGAGGGCCTTGTGCGCAGGCTTCAAGAAGGGTGGTGTTGACTCTTGCCAGGGTGACAGCGGAGGTCCGCTGGCCTGTGAGCACGGTGGGCACTGGTACCTGACTGGTATTGTGTCGTGGGGTCATGGGTGCGCTAGACCTCACAAGTACGGTATCTATGCCAACATGCAGGTGATGACGTCATGGGTGCGGCGCATGCTCAGTAATGGCAACCCAAGCCGTCCTCAAAGCATGATCTCGCTGTCTCGCCAGTAGTATAGTAGGTAATGGAATTAGCCTGTTTTATTCCAGACCCTAGCGTGTTCGTTTGGCGTGACATATTTACTATAGTTCATCGAGTTGGGTGTGTTCTGCAGTATGCCACTCGAAAGCATTGTATAATCTTCTTCTTCTTCTTCTTGTTCCCTTTTCTGGAGATTTGTCTCCACTAGGGCGTGTCTATTGTATCTAATAGACACAGGAACCTTGTCCTGTCCATCATTATTCTCCTGATCTGTTGTGCATCCATTTGAACATATTTCTCTAGGTTAGTCCATTTTGGAGCACGTTCGTCAAAAAGTATTTGTTTTCTGACATCACCATTGTCCATTCTACATATGTGGGCCAGGTACTTCAAGTGCTGTTGGACGCAGAATGTCCTTATTGGCCGGGTACCGGTAATGCGCCGTAGATCCGCGTTAGATAGCTTGAAACGCCATCCCTTATCATCTTCAACCTCCTCATTACTGTCGTCCTTTATTCTCTTGTATCCCCCCTTCACCATCCGTCTCAAAAATCCATGCCATACACTTTCAATCTTCGTCTGCTCTTTCTCTGTCAACGGCCATATCTGCACGCTATAGAGAAGTCTGGAGCGAACGCATGCATTCAGAAACTTAGCTCTGGTTGACATCGTTATGTTATGATCTGTCAGGACATGCTTGAGGTCATTCCATTTTTCGAATGCCGAGCCAATTCTCAGGCCAAGCGACTTAGCATTATCATTTGTGTTAGTGACTGTATATCCCAGATATCTGAAGCTTCTAACGTTTTTTATTTTGATGTTATTTACTTGAAGGAGGGTATCTCTGTTCTGAACATCCTCTTCTACGTTGAAAGCCATCGTTTCAGTTTTTGAGTATGACATTTGAAGGCCAAAGCGGGTGAAAGTCTGATCGTATATATTGAGGATTGTTTGCAGCTCCTCGATAGAGTCTGCAAATATAGCTTGATCGTCAGCATATAACAGTTCCGTTATTCTGCTCTCACCTCTTGCTTTTGATTTTCTCCGGAGTTCCCGTGGAGAAACCTCATTGGGAATACAATACTTAAAACTGAAACCAGTTTCAGGGTATAGCCTTAGAACCTCGTGGCGGGCTATCCTAACGACGAAGTCCATGTACACATTGAAAAGAGTCGGAGACTCCATGGCCCCTTGTCTGCATCCGGCCTTGGTGTCAAACAGCTTAGTCGAGCCTTTGATGAATGCACTGGTATTAGTATATAAGGCTCGAAGGACTGCTATTATTTGGGGACACTTAAACCTGATTTCAAGGCATTTCATCAGTGCATCCCGTGGTAATAATATACAATGTGTAATAATATACAATAATATACAATGTGGCATACTGCATAACACCCCACTCGTCACTTGTATTATATGGTATACACGCCGCCTATGCGAGTGTGTATGCTAAGAGAATACAAGCAGTACAAGTGACAAGTGGGATATTCTGCATTATGCTACGCGATAAATTATTGTATAACTATTTTATACCACGCGACAGAAAATTAAAGACAACGTTTACGTAAAAGAGCAGTGCACGGCGATGATGGGAGGGTTGTGTGGATGGGATACCGCCGAATATTAACGCCGTTACTGCATTCTGATTGGCTGTATTTTCTGTGACGTGGTAAAAGTATTGTATCCCATGCGTTATACTACGGCGGTACGTCTCTGCATTTGCCTTTTTGTGTAATCCGTTTAACAAATTATTTAAAGATGAAGATTTTTTATAATTTTTTTCAGCAGCATCGTTTCTCTTGCTCCATCAAGGAGTATAAAAAGCTCATAGCCATACCGAAAGCTGCTGGCAGAATTATACTGCTGGACCAGATAATATGATTTGCTAGTATCACTACTAAATGTAATTATGCCAAATAAAAGTACCCGTGTTTGTGGTGGAATTTCTTGAACTTAGTGGTTTCATTTTTTATATGTCCAATAGAATCATAATTAATCATGAATAACGATGGAGATAAGGCACAGTTTTTAGAGTTCAATTCGACCTCATATCTCGCAAGCCGCGCAATAGACCTTGGGCGTAATGTCCTCCCATTTCAGATCACGTGGCATTCCCGTATTATTTCATTGCTTTTTTCTGCTACGCCCCGCAGGATATATGAACATGGAAGCAGCCCAAACAAAGAAAGGAATATTCAAATGAATGCCACGTACGCCCAAGGTAAAGAGCTGGTCTATTAGAGAGTCAAATTTTATCCCGAACTTTCCACAAGTTTACATTATCCCCTCGGACATGCGCTGCACGATTAAGCCGGGAAAATAGGAGACACAAATCCCTCAACTTGTCGCACAACATTGTTGCTTTGCAAGTTGATGATCGATGTTGCACGTTTTTCATTTCCCGCCACAGCTTGTCACGCAACATTTTGTTGTCTTGTCAAAAACAGTTTTTTGCAAGTTGTAAAAATTTGTTGCGCGAAGTTTTTGCTCGTTTTTCATCAAACATACAACTTGTCGCGCAACATTTTGCCTACAGTTCAAGTTGATTAGTCAATAGAAATGAGATGCTAAGGGGCAAAATCTGCCTTGAGCTCACATGTGTGATCATCAAAACAAAATGTTGCGCGACAGTTGTGAATTTGATGAAAAACGAGCAGCAATCATTATACTTGCAACGCAGCAATGTTGCGCGACAAGTTGAGGGATTTTGTTCCTCGTATTTTCCAGGCTTTATAAAAGTGGCGAGACACCGTCATTCTCGTCCCCAAAGCTCTATGACGCATCCGGAGTTTCTCGATGCAGCCATTTAAAATCCTCGGACATACGTGCTGCTAGCAGATCATCTTTCGTGTCCTCTTTCCCAATGTAACATAAAGCTCACTTATTAATTTGAGGAATGAGAACAAATAACCTGCATGTATATTGCCGGTCTGGTCAATCATTAAGTATATCCAATTTTACTTCAAAAGAGCAGGACCGGCTCCCCCGGCCTCCTGCCAACGGTAGCAAAACTTTATGGGCCTTTTTCAGAAATATGGGCCTTTTTCAGGGACGTCACCATTTTGTACGGCAAAATGAGGAAACAGGAACTTTGGCATGGCACTGTGGTGCACCATACTAAGAGCAGCCCGTAGTCGCATCACCACAAAAAATACACTCAGAAACAAATAAGGGAGTTGAAATGCAGCACTGTCACTACCGAGTCGCCAAGAACAACCTTTGTTCTCATCTTTACATTTTTCAATAGCGCGCAAAGCATTACGCTAATTGATCGATGTGAAAGCATTCGCGTACTCAGAGCTCCCCGACTCGTCTCTCCACAGCGGAGGATCTGATGCAAGCTTTTTGAGAACCTTTGCTGATTTGCTGGTTTTGAACGTTGGAGAGAATGCGCAGAAAAATCCCTCTCAGTCCACGGGTCTGTCGCACGAGTATGTGGCTGTCACCAGGTGTCATCGGGTACAAAAACGGCGTGAAAGCGGAGCGCTGTCTTAACACATCCGCTCTTTATATTGCCCGCCTAACTGCAGTACTTTTTCGACACTTCTTTCGCAAAGTGGTCTATTTTTAACAAAGCAATATTTAAGATTTAGTTACCAGTATTGACTCCAGTAAAATCCCAGCACTTCAAATGTTCCTCGTGGTCACCCTCGAACAATATTGATAAGATTTTTAGTTATAACCCCCAGCGCATTGCTGAGCGAGAACAGTCGATTCTAGACTATGCTAGTCACCAGCTGAGGCTGTTTGAATCTTCAGCTTTCGACATGGATGGACCATTTGCCCTTCGTCTTTTGTGCTTATTGGCCGCTTTACTAAGCGCCGCTTCTGCTGAATCTGCTGGGAGAGAGGTAGAAGACGCAGCACTTGATAACATAAATAGTATAGCAAGGAATGGCTTTAAGGAAGTAAGTTATAAGTTTGATATCGACTTCTTATCAAAATGATAAAAATGTCAGTTATTTGAACGCTAAGCATGCGTCCCAATGCGTTTACAATTTTAAGAGATTTTACCAGGATTTCGAAATACAGTTTAAGGAATCTTTGTGGCAACCTAGCAAAATACACTTTAAAGTCTTCAAAATATACAATATAAAGGGATTTGTATAGAATTGCACTTGACGTGGAATTTTCCTGTTTAGTACCGCAGGTGGCGAACTTTACAATGTAATGTCTCCACTTTCCATAAGTATTACTCCCAGTCTCCATGAAGTGCGGCTAACTTAGAGTAGTAGATTATCAAGATGCACTGCCATTGACGATCTTAAAAGTTCTCTTTTTGTGCTGATACAAATTTCTCAACCTTTAGGGGTATTAAAGCTCTAATACCACGCTCTTATATATATTGCTTCCTACTGTTGAAATACTAGTAAAATCACTAAGTACTTCATGCCCCCATGGACTTTATACACCATTGCTTTCTTTGTCAACCGCATAATCGTTTCCGCATTCCTGCCCCGAGCCATCTACGTTTTTACATGTTTACCACACTATTTATACCGTCAGAGACGATAGTACAGTATCAGCGTCATCAGTTGAGTTTTTGCAAGAGGTTTCTAAAATTTATTATTTCTATTATTTATGTGGAAACTGATAGCCTGAATTAGTGAAATTTACTATCTAAAACGATCGTTTTGCATTCCACTATGAGGTCAGACCTACTCACCCATTTTTTTTACAAATTTGAATTATTAAAAATAAAGTAATTTTTGCTAAAAAAATATTGTTGTTTTCAATGTGAATGGTGCTAGGTCCATGAAGGTAAGGAATCGAGTACCACTCGTAATCCCGTTGGATTCTTGGGATGACATACGCTGAACAGTGTGGTAAATACCAGACCTACAAAGATAATAATAGAGACCCTCTATTTCCTAAATTAAACACCCCGTTTCCTACTACATCAGATGTGCAAGTTTGTCTCATATAACATAACTAAACATAAAAACACTTTTGAAGCGAAAATGTGACTATGCTGAAGAGAATAGTAAGAAAATTCCTTAACGCAAATATGAGAGCGGTAAGGAGTTTTTCCTGATCCCGTGGAGCAAAGTACACTATTTGCAACGGAAAATAATTATCGTTATAATATATCGTTTTTTCTGGCATTTTTTGGTGTGTGGACTCTAAATTTACCACTCTCCTTTAGGTCATCATCGTGGTCAAAATTTGTTGTGGTTTCACTCGCCTTCTGCTTGTGTCAGTCCACAACATTTTGATCACGATGATGACGTTAAGTGTGATAAATAAGAGTCCACACCACTCAAAACATCTAGAGACTTGTTAGGTTTGTAAACGTCCCGCGTTTGTGTTTTTCAGGGCCAGGTGAAACAGTTGCAAGATCAGTCAAAGCAGCAGCCTGAATTTTTCAGGTGTGATTCAGATTCAGATTGATTGTCAGAGTGTTATAATGAAGTGTCTTAAGGTGACTACACGAAAAGTCCAAGCGTTATTATATATTATAATACTTAGAATAATATCCCAGCTACAGTGGACCTCTCTTTGAATAAATTAGCAAATAAATAAACAAATCTCCATTTTGGCTTTTTTTAAATATATTTATTAGGCAATCAGGTTTTATACATAAATACATACAAAAATAGCCTCCTATCTACTCACAATATTATACATTTCATTATTACTTTGTTTTTACAATTGATATATCGGAGTAGTGACACATTACATAACAAAAATTAACGCAAAAGAAGAAAGAACAAAAAAAAGAACGTGCAATATATAGGAGGAAGGTTGGAGCACAGGCTAAGACTTTCTAAATATCTAAGGCAAATAAATTTAAATTTGTTTCGAAAAAGGGTTTCCACTGTAGCCGAAATATTATTAAAAGTATTACAGTCAAAAGACATTAAGCTTTATTGATTTCATTATTCAATCAAAAAATGCATTTTTCAATTCAATATTAAAAATGTTATAGCCATTGCAAATCGAAACTCGTTTTTTTGTTTACGATTCCATGGCAACGCACGTTCTCTTTTGCACTTTGGCGCCTGTGTGTCTGTTCTCGAAACATTCTGCACGCTTTTTGCTCGAAAAGGGCGTGCGTTGCCATGGACAGAGAACGAGTTTTCGATTTGTAAAGGCTCTAACATTCTTAATATTGAATTGAAAAATGCATTTTGGGATTGAATAATGAAATCAATAATGGAATAATGAATTGAATATTCAACTCTAGGGGGGCACACTTCATGTCTTTTGAATGTAACGCAAATAAAGTTCGAAATATGTTAAATTATTGCTAAACGATCCCTCCTACTGTCCTCCAAGTTTGATATCCGTCACACGAATATTATAAAAGCTATGACCAAATTTATCATTACAGAAAATGCGCATGGAATTTTCGTGACACACTCTACAATCATCTAGCAGACGGCAAGAGTCGAGGTGCAAATGCCAATGACTGCTGCACATCTTTCCTCTCTCTTGCTTTTGTTTCATTTATACATACATGCCATTTAAACAGGAACAATTCCATGTTTTCAACATTCTTTCTACTTTGAAGCAACCGTCAAACCGTGTTATTAGGAAATTTTTATTATGCCGTATTTTACTACGACTACCAGAAACCTTTGCGTTGTCCCTTTTGTTCGCGCAATCATCGCCTATTGTTTCCAATAGCAGCTTATCTGCATAAGAAAAGAAAACTGAAAAGGATTCTGGTAGTTGTAGTCAAATGACGCAATAGTGCAAATGTCCTATTCCTTAGCTCCCCTCTGTTGTAGGGCTACGCGGACACAGGCTTGCCTGAACTCCTATGTGTTTTGAACAGATTGGTCTCTGATGGCACAATTTCAGAGGTTTTGAAAAGCCGCAAAATGTTTGATTGGTGATGATTTCGCAGCATTATAAAAACTGTACGAATGCTTAACAAGGCTATTACATTCTAATTAACAGTATCATCAAGTCCATGGTAAAATCTTACGAACGTCTTCTCAATATTGTAAGTACACGCGAGAACCAAAGCAAAACTACATCAGGTGTACATTAATCACGTCCCACGCGATTATCTTGCTGTTCCCCCTTAACATGCTATCCGGTCTTACGGTCTTTTGTAATCTTGCATCACCAGCATGTGCCAACCTGGTGATCCATTGACAATTTGTTCCATTTTTTATCGCTCTTGGTTGGCTATTTTTAGTGTATGTATTTTCCTTGTTGCGCATATTCACTTGGAATTCAATCAACGTCAAATGCTTTCTGCACATGAATGTGTGAAACGTTTTGAAAAGAAAACTTTAACGTGTCCACCACCAATCTTGCAGATCAATTTTCCTGTACATTTCCCGGCAAAACCGTTCAATAATTCGATGCTGCAATGGTTGTTATTTTCCTCTCAGGAAGAATTAAAATAATAAGAAAAAGATTGATTTATCTTGGATTTACCTTGCCTGACCACGCCGAACGTACTCCGCAGAAAGAGTAGTGTTTAATATCATCACGTGTACTGCGTAGAAGTGACACGAGAAGTGACACGAGATCTAAAATGCATATCTACTCATTCCACTTCTCAGTACTCTGACTTCCTTTTCCCCTTTTGTTACTTCTTTTTAGGTGGAATGGGGAATAAAGACGAGCGGCAGTCACAAACGTATGTTGATAAGTAAAGTGCCTAGAACCCAGGGGGTACTCGGACATAAAAATGACGGGGGGAGGGGGGGGGGGGGGGGGGGGGGGGTCCGACGGAGCTCCAAACTTCATACCCAAAAAAATACCTGAGCAATAAATTCTATACCCAAAAAAATACCTGCTCCAAAAATTTGATACTCAAAAAAACACCCAACGTTTTTCTGATGCCAAGCTAGCCTGCTTATGTTTACAGAAATAGCTTCAGTTTAAGGCAGTATTTTGATGTTCAAATCTAGCCTGTCAGAAGTTTTAACCCCAAAAATACCCGCAAATTTTTGAACACTGCAAAAAAATATCTAGTAGAATTTTCAACCCCAAAAAATACTTTTACTAGAAATTTCATACCCAAAAAAATACGTCGGACCCCCTGTCTTTTTTTTATCCGAGTACCCCCCTGGGGCCTAGAACAGGACTAAAATCCATTAAACGGTTGAAATCGATATGACTTTTACAACTAGGACTAAGATGGGCTGAACATAATGTTACCACCGAGACATATATTAGTTTATTATATGGATGCCAGTGTTTTACCGGAAACTAAAACACTCGTATTTTCCATATCACTAGTGAAAATATGGAAAAGTTATGTACCGAAGGTCCCGGATGTGCACGTTTGCAGTGTTGTTTTCCTGACTTCGTGTAGTCTGCAGTGAAATCTCGCTCGCTCGGTCACACGAGTTTTAAGCCGCAAAACTAAGTTTTGTTCTAGTTCTAAAGAGAAAAAAACTCTTTCAACTATGGCAGAGACAGCTACAACACCACCAAAAGGGAAATTAGTTCTTAACGACACTGGGAATCAGAAAGATTGAGGGAGCATTTCACAAATAAACACTTTAGACTTTACCAAGTGAGTTGTTCAATTTGTAATATTTTGCCGCTATGTCAATTCTAATCCATATAATAAAAAGAACATTACACGGTGGCTTGAAGATATGGATTTCATTTTCTCGTGTCAAAAACAATATTTTACTCACTCGCTGCGCTCGTTCGTAAAATATTGTCAAAGGACGAGTGTTCTTGGGACTTTTTTTCTCGAAGTTATTCAGGGCTAAATGACTCAGCAGCGTGACCAGTTATTGTTCTGTTGTGAAAAGGGATTTAATATGTAGCATTGCGTCGTTGGTGATAATTAGTTACGATTCTAATTGTCAAAGATCTATTATACTAATTATCCTTCATTCGCACGTAATGTCAGCAAACAACTAATGGCACGGCCTATTGCATTCAACCCGTGAATATGCCCTCATGACAATGACAATGATTAAAGCCTGGTTTCCATATAGTCTGATCTGTCTTAGCTGTCGTATCAGTCGACCGTGAAACAATAGAAAAATTCCAACTTCCATTGTTTCACGGTCGACTGATACGACAGGTAAGACTATATGGAAACCAGGCTTTAGCTAGGGCAAGTTTCACAATGCATTTTAAACAAGACAAAACTCGTCAAATAATCCCGTAGTTTTTGATACCGTTACAAATGTGTCTTCATAGCTGTTAAGTCGACGAGTTGCCAAGAGATGATATGTAAAGCTGGGGAGCGTTGCATCATGGTTAATGATAAACCGAAATGTGTCTGCAACAACGTTTGTACGGCAAATAAACAACCAGTTTGTGGAACAGATAGGAAAACCTACAGCAACATGTGCTGGCTCAACATTCAGACGTGCAAGAGCAAAGGGAACGTGACATTGAAACACAGTGGGAAATGCGGTATGTTTCTATTAACAACTCTACTTGGTTGACACCTCGGTTATTTTAAAAAACATAGGTACGCAGAGCATACCGGAAGCTATTTGCTGATTTTCTACAGGATAGGAAGGGCCGTGGACAACCTTATTCCGAAGCGTTTCCGGTAGATCCTTCATATATGGTACACTATATAGTGTCCTTCTGTATATTCTCGTTCTATAAGATACATGGTACCATATATGAAGGATCCACCGCGTTTCCATGGAAATCCGCTGGCCGCTGGGCCAACGAGGTTGGGTTGATCATGAGGAAAGAGGTGGGACTTGTTTCGATGACGTCACCGGTTAGTTGATACTATGAGACCAATGTGGTGTTATTTTGGTTTGTTTTATCTCTTAAAGTGATAACTTTTTGGAATAATATAAATAACTTCCGGTTATAAAACACAAAAATGAGAAAAATGCAAAACTCTATGCAAAAAAGAAAGTTCTAAACTTGCCCGCCGGGGACTCGAACCCTGACCATCAATTTACACTGATCCATCGAAGAGTTCACGCGATATAACATTAACTTTTATTTATTTATTCCTTACAGCCGATTGCGTTTGAGCGTTTTACCCTAACAGTTCGCACGTTACGTTTGAACGTTTGAAAGTTGCGTTGTGAGACAAAAAGTCGGACGTTTCCAAGGGCAACCGCCATGTGTATTTTTCACTGACCAATCAGAGAGGACAGAACTCTTTGGTTCAAACGTTCAAACATAACGTGCGAACTGTTAGGGTAAAACGCTCAAACGCAATCGGCTGTAAGTATTTATTCCTCGAGTATTCGACAAGATTTCGCGGATCTCGGGAGTCATTTCTTGGACTCTGTTCTTTCTCTTTCCTCGCCTGTAAGTTTTTCCCCTTTCAGTTTGATCCATATTTGTATATATATCCTTTACTTTTAGCAGCAGTCCCTTGTCAATTTCGTCACTGGCGCGCGTTTGCGGAAATTCGCTTTCGACAAATCGATCGCATCACGTAATTCAGATGATTGGGTTGCGTGGATGTTCAATAGGCAGACAAGAAGTATTGTTATGAACAGTAGTCGCATTGGGGAGTAAAGGAAAAAACTAAACAGTGTAATCATTACCTTGCACGGCGACGTTTTTTAAACTTTTTGAAGCGTAACAATGCTACAAACCCAATTTTTGTAACGAAGGAAGAGAACAACTGGCTTGATCAGGGGAGGATGTCATGAGAAAAAATCGCCCTTTGTGAGTGGGTACCAACACTGTGCAAATGTCAGTGGCGGATCAAGGAATTTAGCCAAAAAGGGGTTGCTGGGTGATAAGATAGAGACCAAAAATTGCGAATTGAGTTCAGCAAATACAGCAAATGTATAGGAAAATCTTTGTCGGGCTGAAAATGACAAGAAGTTTATTGGTCTCTATTCCTAGTCCTTAATCTGATTAGTGGTCCACGTAACTGTGCCGAGATTGAGGCAAGTGGAAGCGGAGTCTTCGCTATTGATCCAGACGGAAAAGGATCTTTTCAGGTTAGTGCAAACTTGGTTGAACCTGACTTTTCAAGAAAGGAAGCCGAACTTTTCTATCTTGGCAAAATGTTTACGTTGATAGGCACACAATGAACCTGGCGAATTTTTATACCCACTTCAAAATGGCGGCCAGCTAGTATAAATATCATGAGATTATATCACTTATTCCCACTCGACCTGCAAATTCGCTCGTAGCTCCTAGGTACGATCTTGGGTTATTAAGAAGTACTGGGGGCCGTAAATTGAGCGTAAATTTAAAAGTCGCCCGGAACTTTTTCTCAGAAAACTTGTTCCTCTGGCTTTTTTAACTTACAATTGCAGGTTTATTGTAACCTAAGTATTGCCGGGGGAGGATGGACCGTCATTCAGCGTAGACAAGATGGCTCTGTCAACTTCTGGCGGAACTGGCAAGATTATAAAACTGGTTTTGGAAACCTCAATGGCGAGTTCTGGCTGGGACTGGACAAGATACATCGCTTGACGCAGCAGTCCAAAAACATCCTTCGAATCGACATGGTCTATCGTTGGCCCATAAAAAGGCAATTTGCACAATATGACTTCTTCGCTGTCTCAACAGAACAAACCAGATATACACTGAGAGTTGGACGGCATTCAGGTTGGTTTTTCGTTTCTATTGAGTACAAGTTGAAAAGGCCGTTAACTTACTTTTTCTGTCCCGAAAGTCCGTTGAATACACGTAACAGAAGGTCATAAAAATTCCTGAGCGAGCTGAAACTGAAGACCGTCTTTTTCATGAGAGGCTACTTTTTATCTCCCAGCATTTTCTTTAATTTCTTGCGTGTTGATTACAAAGAATCCCCATTGTGTTGTTCTATAGGTACGGCTCGTGATGGACTGACGTATCATAATGGCCAGCCCTTTTCCACAAAAGACAGGGATAACGACGCATGTAAGTGCAATTGTGCCATCGATTACAAGGGTGGATGGTGGTACAAGAGATGCATAGACTCGAACCCCAATGGAGCGGATTGGAAGGTTACGAGGATCAGACAGTCAGAAATGAAGATCCGGCCGCAGCGGTGAAGTCGGCTGTATTCGACTAATTATATGATCGGATTTTGAATCCCGGTGTAAAAGATAGATGATAATCGAATATACAACCCTTCATAAATTGTGTCTTAATTGTGTATAGCTTGAGTATCAAGCCGGAATGGAATTTTCCGAGAGGAAATGAGAGAACAACTCTCGAATTTCCCGGTATTAATTTTCAAGGGAAGAGGCCATACAATAATCAACCTGATTTCAGGACCTAAGTTCATTTATCTACTACTGTAGTAGATGTCACGCTATGGGGATAGGTTCAAGGGGTCTTTTGGCAATAAAATTCTTTCAGCAGGTCCATTATTCTGTATCGTTTTAAAGCTTTTAAAGACTGGGCAGAAAAACAACTGTACTATTGTTTCATTAATTATAAGTAGAATATTAATGAAAGAAATAATTACTTTAAAAAAAACTGTTTTTTTGTTTGGCTATGTTCTAGTCCGTCGGAATTCGATTCAATTCAATCCACCCGGTTTGTGTCATCTTGACTGACGATCATGTTATTATTCGCGTGCACGTGATCGCATGATGTCCTACAGGCGTTTTTGTTGTAACAATAGGTACCTGTGTCACACTCAGACCCCGTCGTCCACACTACACCGTTTTCAAACGAAAACGGATACTTTTTACTCTGTTTTTAAAAGATTTCCGTCCATATTTATCGTTTTCGTATCGTGTTTTCGCCCGTCCACACTACAACGCGTATCCGTACAAAATCGCTCTTATGCATTCAGTGGGCATGCTCAAACAAGATCAACGCATGCGCATTTCGATCTGCTGGCCCGCGAAACAGGTCGGGATTGCTGTGGTGACGTCATCGTTTCCACATAGCATCGTTTTCACCCGTCCACACTAGAAAACAGCGTTTTCAAACAGTTCCGTTTTCAAATCGCTCCACTCTTGAGAGCGTTTTCGGATTGATCCGTTTTCGGTGATCGTTTTCGCGTTGTAGTGTGGACGATAGCCATCCACAGCAAAAAGTATCCGTTTTCGTTGACACAAACCAGAAGAGAAGGAGGAAAACTATTCGTTGGCCGGTGTTTTTTGTTGGAAAAGATTCCCCTTGGGCTAAGTTTTAATTCAAGCGATTTTTTAAGCGAGGGCATTAACAGCAATAAGGGTCAAGATGGCGGCGGCTCGTATGCAAATTAGGTCACAATGGCAACCGTGACTAACAGAAAAATGTATGGGGAAAGATAATTTCTCGGGGAAGATGCCGTCGGTTCAGTTTTGCGCGAATTAAATCCGAAACAATGATGTTTATTGTACTCACCGGGCTACAACATAGTTTCCTAGGCAGACAATAAATGGGTTCCTGAGCTTGTCCTTTTCAGTGCTTTAAAAAAGCTCCTTATGTTACACATTTCCTTATAATCGAGGTTCACGGCAGTCGAGATCATGACAAACAGTTGCTGATTCGAGAACAAACGCTTTCGAAATGTAGAGTTGCGCGACTCGGGAATGCTTCTACGATAATTCATTTGGAATGCCAGAGTACATTTCTCAAGTGTCAGGTGACACCACTGTGCCGAAACAAGCGCTTACTCTTCTCATGAGGCTTAACAACCAATGTACTCGCTCAGATAAAGCCATCAAATTCGATGGTGGATATTTTCTTGGAGGAAATCTTATTAAATCTCGCGGAGGCTTCAACGTCGAAAATGAAATTAGAACTAAAGTCCCGGGGGGGGTTCTCTCATGTAAGAGTGATAGGGGTGCTCGTCGGGACATCGGAAAATATACCCTAAAAAATACCAGGACATAAAAAATCCAACCCCTAAAAAATACCTTATAAAACAAAATGACCCCTAAAAAATACCAACAATAAACCTTTTTTGTTATTGTTTATTGTTTCTTATCTCAAAATAAGCTTATTTTAGAGCTATAAATGAACGAAGAAAGAAAGACAACGTTTTACTGGGTTTGTGACCCTTTCATTCATTGGCGTACCCCTAAAAAATACCATTAATTAGTGAAAGCCACAATTTTTCTCCGATACCCCCTAAAAAATACCTGAAACTCGATTTTGACCCCTAAAAATACGACGAGCACCCCTATCAAGTCGACATGTGAAGAACCCCTCCCGGGACTAAAGTGCGTGTTTTATTGACACTGACAGAAGGGGTTTCGGATTACGTACGAACTAGAGGCATTTACAAGGTTCGAGCAATTTTCTGGGTCAAAGTATTCATCTATGACAAGATGAAACAGCCGTGGTAAAAACGTAAGAACAGATTCCACAGTAATTGAGTATTTAGACTCAAACAGAAAACTTTGTTATGGACGAATCATGTACTTTCTTAAAGTAGGAAACAGAGGAGTTGTGCCTGTCGCACACTTGAGAAAGTTGAGGAAATTACTAACCCATTTATCGTTTCACAAGAATCGTGTCTAAAAAATCTGGCGGATTTAAGAGAAAAATTGTCTGAAGAACAGTAACTGCGTGCAGAGATATTATTGAGAAATACAGTGGAAAACATTTAGTACGCCACCAGGTTTGCGTAAGACCACAACTGGGCAGGAAAGTTGTATTCTATGTACAACAAATTGCGAGAAAGTGCATATTTATTAGTCTCAGTCCGCAATACTGGGTTGTCTCGCGATTTCCAAATGAAGTAGAACACAACTGAAAAATAGTCCGCAATAAATATATTGCTGATAAATTGTTTTGAAAGTTGATCATACAGTAAAATCCCGCATATTATAAGAACCAAACTTTTTTCTGGGTTTAGGCCCAATAATTTCAGTTATAAAATAGGTGTCTGAAATTGGAAAATTTAGCCTAACAAGTTCGTAATTTTCCGATTCTTAAATGCAGGTTTTTACTGTTTATGTAGTTGTTATATATATTACAAAGTACAAGAGCACATGTTATTTAAAAAAGCTCATAAGTTTGTTATGCACATGAATTTCAAATAATTGTATTGTCTCGAACAACTCAACGAAGAAGCACTTTCAAAGAGAATGAATAATAAACGTTCTGTGTAGAGAATACATGTGTTTAGTTTCATTGCGTGATTTCGTATCTTGGCCCGTGATCACATCTCGGACCGTGATCATGGTCAAGTGGGTGTGATCACGCCTTATCTCTGTTTATCACACCCTCAAAATAACATGATCAAGCTTTGAACCGTGATCACACCCGTGATAACGGCTGTGAAACGTGATCACGGTGTGATCACAAAATATTTTTTCTGGGGATACATAGTATCCAAATGAGGGCAAAATGTTCCGTAAATCTCCCCCTAATGTGGTTCCATGATTGAATAAAAGTTCCCTATTTCCCGGTCGTGGATTCACCAACAGGACGCCATGTTTATAGTAAATAATATATAGATTTAGGCACTGCCTAAAAGCGGAGCTCCTAGTGATTATAATAAATGAAAAAAAGGTGTCAAGGCCCGGTGGGGGGGGGGGGGGGGGACTCTAAGGTTAAAATGCTAGGGGTGACCGTCGGGAAACTCGAATTTTGACCCTAAAAAATACCTGGTCGGAAAAATTTCCACCTTAAAAAATACCCTCAGTCTGAAAATACCAACAATTTTGACAGATTAAATTTTATTCTGGCTGTTTATTTAATATACATCAAATGTATCCTCTCGACTTTCAAAAACACTACCTTATTTGAACCCCCTAAAAAATACCTTTTTTTCTTACTATACCGTTTTTTTATTTTCAAACCCCTAAAAAATACCAGATCGCCGATTTCAACCCTAAAAAATACGACGGTCACCCCTAGCATTCGAATATAGGGCGGCGGGTCTCATTCGCAGGTCGCAGGTCGCAGGTCGCAGGTCGCAGGTCGCAGGTCGCAGGTCACAGGTCACAGATCGCAGGTCGCAGTCCGAGATATAAAATAATTTTTACAAGTTTCCGAGATCACGCAGACTCCTGTAGTGGTTCTACCATTTTCTTCGAGCCGTATTCATGAAGCCGTATTCACGGACTGATAGAAACTTTTATTAAACTGCATTTCGCTTTCTTTTGAGCGAATTAACATTTGTCTTTGGGAACGGGAAAATTTACGCGCGAATATCAATATGTTGCTGATGTATGTATTTTATGTGTTTATAAAATTCAATTGGTTAATCATTATTGATTAGGTAATGATAGTTAATTGTTAATGGACAGTTGATCCGTTTATATTCTCGAGCAAGCGTCCTCTGACCCCAGTCATAATCTATTCGCTCGGAGGACATCAGCTTTGTTTTAGAACACAGCCATCTCTACTCTCTCTACCTCCATCCTCGCTCAACCATGGCTCAACCTCAACCTCGACGCTCGTCTCGCCTGAGCAAACCGAAGACCGACCCAGATTTCGCCTACGCGACCCAGCAACTCGCTGCCCTCGAACGAGAGGTAGAAGCCACGCTCGCTTCTCCTCTTCCTACTCCTAACCAACCCACCCCATCGCCGGCGATAGCACAAGCCACTCCAGTTCCAGGTCGTCGTGCTACCGCAGACCAGCTCAGCATATTAAATGCAGAGAAGGAGAAACTAGCCCTAGAGCTACAAGTTCTCAAACTAAAAGCAAGCATGACGACTCAACACTTCTCGGAGGGGGCGGATCCTCAAACTTCAGCCAACCCAAGCGGCAAACAGAGGAAAAAGCAGGCCATCGATTGGCCTCAGGAATTTTGTGCAGGTGTGGTGAATCAGGAGTTCGAGAAGCTGGAGATGTCCGACTTCGTTGCGGGTTTTTTGGCTATGGTCAAGACCTACGACTCCCAGCGAAAGTCGGATATGCTTCAGTTGCTCGAGCTTCTGATGATAAAAGCTTCGAGCTACACGTGGAAGAGCGTGCGCGGGTTCTACGGCGCAATAGCCCGGCAGGTAGAATTGTGCCGCCTGGAATTCTCTGATTTTAATGCCATTCGGGATGTGGCATCCACTTTTTTCAAGCATTCAGACCTCCGTGTTTCGCACCAGCCGCGCGAGTACAAAGGTTCACCAAAAACCCAACAACAACAACAATCACGGGCTGACCACAAAAGGGCATGTAGGCAGTGGAACTACACCGGCTCGTGTCCTTGCGACGCTACTGCGGCGGGGTATTCCGGCAACCATAAGTGCCGTGTTTGCGCTAAGGAGCACCCAATGCTCGAATGCCCAAAGCGGCAATCCGAGATTCCGGATGTCGATTTCTCGAACTCTACTTGACTATCTTCTGCCGAGTCGAGCAATTCCTCACTGACCATGGACTCATCCCCGGACCAAAGATTTACGGACAAGGACTTCACGACTAAAGCTGTGATACGGCACATCCTCGTCGCTCGGACTGGTGTAACTAACGCACAGGGAGCGCGAATTCCTGTTCCCACTGACCTCAAACTCGAGGCTTGGGATCATTACCTAGCGGGTTATCACGACGCGATCGTTGCGACATATTTACGCTATGGTTGGCCCATAAATTACAGCTTGGACACATTACCAACATCTAGTTCTCACAATCATCCTTCTGCAGACCAGTTCACCGGACATGTGGAAAAGTATCTGGCTACCGAACTAGAGTATCAGGCAATAGCCGGTCCTTTCAGTCACAATCCGCTAAATCAGCCTTTGATTTGCTCTCCTCTTCAGACAGTGCCGAAACGGGGTTCTAATACGCGACGTGTGGTTATGGACCTTAGTTTTCCTCCTAATACTTCAGTGAATAGCGGTATATCGAATGATATGTATATGAACGAACCTTACAAACTTCGCCTGCCTGGTATCGATCGCTTATGTCATTTTATTTTACAGCATGGTCAGGGTTGTTTTGTTTACAAGAAAGATCTCAAGCGGGCATATCGGCAATTCCCTATCGACCCAAAGGACTACCACCTTTGGGTTTTCGCTTCAACGGGGCCTACTACTTCGATCTACGATGTCCATTTGGATTGCGGTCCAGCGCAATGATTTGTCAGCGCACTACATCTGCAGCAATTTACATCTTCACGAACTTCGGTTTTTCAGCGGATGTTTATCTCGACGATTTTTACGGCGCCGAGACTCCTACACATGCTTCCACAGCTTTCAACACCCTTCAACTCTTGTTTGATGAGCTCGGTTTGCAGTCTTCACCGGAAAAGGATTGTGTTCCTTCTACGCGCATGCTATGCCTGGGAATTGAGGTAGATACCACCACTTTAACTCTACGCGTTCCTGACGATAGACTCGTTGAACTGTTACAGGAATTAACGACTTGGAAAAGGAAATCTCGTTTTCGCGTTAGAGAATTACAATCTCTTCTGGGCAAATTGTCTTTCATCACAGCGTGCGTCAACTCCGGTCGAATTTTTATGTCACGTATGTTGAATCAATTACGTGCATTTCCGTCACACAAGCGCTCCATAGCAGTCACAGCGGAGCTGAGGGCTGATATTGATTGGTGGTTGACTTTTCTCCCTCAATTCAATGGGGTTTCAATTATCAAGCCCCCACCTGGAGTTACAGCGATTTTACTTTCACCACTGACTCTTGTCTACATGGCGGCGGAGCGACTTGTTTAGACGAATGTTTTCATTTCGATATTCCTCAGCATATTATTGCCGACGCGGGACACATCTCGGGACTCGAACTATACGTTATTGTTGTTGCGGCCCGGGTATGGGCTTCACGTCTGGCTCATCATCGCGTTCTTGTATCCTGTGACAATCAAGCAGCTGTTTCTTCTCTAAACTCGGGAGTGACTCGCGACGAGTTTATGCAACGGTGTTTACGACAGTTATGGCTCACAGCGGCACTGAATGATTTTGAACTGAGGGCTTCGTTTATTCCAGGCGTGCACAATTCCCTGGCTGATGCTTTGAGCCGATGGAACAGTAATAACAAATATAGAGACGCTTTCGCTTTACATTGCGCTAGGCAAAATTTTCAGTTTGATTTTATCACAGTCTCTCGCGACGCTATGGACTTCCAGGTAGATTAATTTTTTTTTTGTCTTGTTTTCTCTTTTTTTTCTAGATGGAGCCGAGTCTGACATTGAGAGTCTGCGAGTTCATCTCATTTACTTAGCGTTTGCTCCTTCCACGCATCGAAATAGGAAGTCTCATCTCAATATGTATCTTAGTTTCTGTGAGCATTTCGATTATCGCTCATTTCCGGTAGACGGCGTCGTGGCAGCACGTTATATTGCTTTCCTCGCGCGCAGCGGCCGTAAACACGGGACTATCGTTAACCACATCGCCAGTCTAAAACATTTTCATCAATTTCTCGGCTATCCTCTCAGTTGGGACAAAGATTATTCTTTTACACTAGCTCTTCAGGGCCTCAAACGTTATTTAACCATCGCAGTGAACAGGAAGCGCGCTATCACACCAGCTATGTTGTTACAAGCTCACACTTTTTTCAATCTGAGTGAACCCCTTCATTCGGCCATGTGGGCTCTCTTTCTGGTAGCCTTTTTCTCTTTTTTGCGCAAATCAAATTTAGTGGTCACCGGAAATTTGCCATCTTCAAAAGTTCTACTGCGTTCGGATTTAGCCATTACGGGTCACGGTGTTCATCTTTGCGTGAGGGAAACCAAAACTATACAACATCAGGAGCGCACGCTTTCAATCCCTCTTCCAGTTATCCCTAGTTCGGTTCTGTGCCCCGTAGCTGCGTTGCGTAATCATCTGACGCTGAATCGCGTTCCTGCGAATGCTCCACTTTTTTCGGTGATGGTTGATTCCGAACGCACTAGTCCTATCACGTACGCACAATTTTCAAGCTTTCTCAAACGCACCATGGGGAGCATAGGGCTAGATCCTCTCGCTGAATCGCGTTCCTGCGAATGCTCCACTTTTTTCGGTGATGGTTGATTCCGAACGCACTAGTCCTATCACGTACGCACAATTTTCAAGCTTTCTCAAACGCACCATGGGGAGCATAGGGCTAGATCCTCTCGCTGAATCGCGTTCCTGCGAATGCTCCACTTTTTTCGGTGATGGTTGATTCCGAACGCACTAGTCCTATCACGTACGCACAATTTTCAAGCTTTCTCAAACGCACCATGGGGAGCATAGGGCTAGATCCTCTCGCGTTTTCTCCTCACAGTTCAGAAGGGGCGGTGCGACTTTTGCCTTCAATTGCGGCTTACCAGCAGAGTTAATTAAGTCGCAAGGAGATTGGCGCAGCGACGCTTATTTAGTTTATCTAGAAATGTCGCATTCACAGAAGCGACACGCAGTTTCCGTTATGGCAGAGAAGATTCGCTGTATCAACTCTTAAAATCCTTACATAAGATAGTTTTATTATTATTTTTAGTATCATCATTGTAAATTACCCCCTTGTTTTTCCTCGCCACCCTTTTCGCCTCACTTCCCCCCTTTGGGTTTGGCCGCTGGAGTTTTATTGTAGTCATTTTGATTCATCTAGAGTTCTCAATAAACCTCCAGTATTTTTCCCATCCACCGTCTCTTGTGTGTGTCGAGGAAAAAACAATTGGTTAATCATTATTGATTAGGTAATGATAGTTAATTGTTAATGGACAGTTGATCCGTTTATATTCTCGAGCAAGCGTCCTCTGACCCCAGTCATAATCTATTCGCTCGGAGGACATCAGCGAACGCTCTTCCACGTGTAGCTCGAAGCTTTTATCATCAGAAGCTCGAGCAACTGAAGCATATCCGACTTTCGCTGGGATTCGTAGGTCTTGACCATAGCCAAAAAACCCGCAACGAAGTCGGACATCTCCAGCTTCTCGAACTCCTGATTCACCACACCTGCACAAAATTCCTGAGGCCAATCGATGGCCTGCTTTTTCCTCTGTTTGCCGCTTGGGTTGGCTGAAGTTTGAGGATCCGCCCCCTCCGAGAAGTGTTGAGTCGTCATGCTTGCTTTTAGTTTGAGAACTTGTAGCTCTAGGGCTAGTTTCTCCTTCTCTGCATTTAATATGCTGAGCTGGTCTGCGGTAGCACGACGACCTGGAACTGGAGTGGCTTGTGCTATCGCCGGCGATGGGGTGGGTTGGTTAGGAGTAGGAAGAGGAGAAGCGAGCGTGGCTTCTACCTCTCGTTCGAGGGCAGCGAGTTGCTGGGTCGCGTAGGCGAAATCTGGGTCGGTCTTCGGTTTGCTCAGGCGAGACGAGCGTCGAGGTTGAGGTTGAGCCATGGTTGAGCGAGGATGGAGGTAGAGAGAGTAGAGATGGCTGTGTTCTAAAACAAAGCTGATGTCCTCCGAGCAAATAGATTATGTTTATAAAAATTCAATTGCGCGAGATGTTTGATCTCTAAGATGCGGACTGTAGTTTTGGCATTGCAGTTTAGAACCATGAGTGGGTTTATATTTATCGTAAAGATACTTAGAACCTGAGCGACGAATTAATAATCGTATCTATTTTTGTGAGTGTTTTACGAAGGTACAAAACTTTTACTTCTATTTTTGGCAAACATATGCTATGTAATGCTAATTATCGTGGGATCGCTCCATTTCTATTGGCCGTTTCACAGACTGTCAATAAAGTGCTGCACAAACGAAACTTCGGACGACGGCGGGCTGAAGGCGAAAAATGTAAAGTACTGTATTTATTTTCACCCTAAAGTGTACTTTTTCTCGTGGCCGTAAGTTTATTTCGATTTGAATATGTTTTGGTGTCACTAGAATTTAATTTGTGAACGCCGTCGGCGACATGATCGAGTTGAAAATTGGAAATCACAATCTTATAGAAGATTTGATACTTATTGGGGGAATTAAGTTATACACAGAGATGCAAACGCTCCCGCATTTTGCGGGAGATTCACGCATTTTATTTCCCGCATTATATTTTAATCGCTTTTGATACCTTTGCTGTATTTCTGCCTCATTTTGATCAGTTCCAATCGAATTGGTTGGCAACTTACATGTACATGAAACAGCAGAAAATCATTGCATTTTTCTTTTCATTGTAGCGTACACAAATGGTAGAACCACTACAGGAGTCTGCGTGATCTCGGAAACTTGTAAAAAATATTTTATATCTCGGACTGCGACCTGCGACCTGTGACCTGCGACCTGCGACCTGCAAATGAGACCCGCCGAATATAGGGAGTCCCCCCCCCCCTCTCATCCCCCGGGTATCAAGGTTTAGAAAAATATATATTTTGTAATCTGATATCATAACTTCAATAACTGCATCTGATTTTGTGAAAGCTTGATAACATTTTTTTTTTCTAATAAGAAATATTGAAAGGCTCCACTAGTATGCTCCTGATGAACTTATCCATATTATATACTGACATAATATTAATATTCTTAATAGCCTCTAGAGGCACAGCCAAAAAATATTATATACTGATCCCGGGGGGGAGGGGTACTCCCTATATTGGACTATACGGGGATGCTCGGCCCGAAAGGGGTAGGGTTTTCAAGCTGGAGGTATAAGAAGGGGTAGGGTTTTCAGGCTGGGTATAAGAAAGGGGTAGGGTTTTCAGGCTGGACTGGGTATAAAAACAGTAGGGAAAATTGTAATTTGGTACAAAAATGGGTCTGTATTTCACCAGTTTTTCACCCGCAACACGAGAGCAAAACCGTTTCTTTTTTAACAGAGCACAAAGCCAATTTTTCAGGCTTGGTATAAGAAAGGGGTACCTTTTTCGGCTTTGGTATAAGAAAGGGGTACCTTTTCTGCTCTAAAATTGGTATAAAGAAGGGTAAGGGGTCCAGAATCTGGGCCAAGCATCCCCGTATAACAGTTTTGGGAGTACCCCCCCCCCCCCCCCCCCCCCCCCACCCGGATACTGACACAATATTAATATTCTTACTAGCCTCTAAGGGCAAAATACTGTAAAGTACGGGAAAATTCTAAATGTATAGATGAAATAGCAACAAAAAAGCCTGCCAACCCCTTTTGAGAATATTCTGGCTAAGAGATGCCCCATCTGCATAGCTGGTGGGTTTGGGGTGTTTTTCAAGACATTTTTCGTTGAGTACAAAAATTATTCACAAATTTTCTTGCATTTCTGGTTGCCTTGAGGCCTAAAATTACAAAACACTGTGTAACAATCAGAATAATTAGAACTCATTATGTACATCGTAACAGTGAATTCTTCCAATATACTTGTCCATTCTACTCTCAAATCCAATCAGTCAGCTGATCATTTCCTAAATCCATGAACTTATGTTGCCAAAACCCAGAAGTGAAATCCGAGACCTTGAGAAAAGAGCACTGAATCTGATTGTTGTTTTGTGTGTTTTGGGGGTGACCCCCACAAGATTGTCAAATTCCCATTTCCATTCACTTTCATTGTAGGTCCATAAAGCCTACCATCACGATCTCTTTGTAGTTAAAGGGCTATTTCTCAAACCTAGACTGGTATTTTGCAGGAGTTGATACAGGAACTTAAAAAAAAAGAGGGGGGGGGGGGGCATGGGACTTCTAGCAGGTGACTTTTAATCCCAGTAAGAATTAAATTAGAACCATTCTTAATCTTTGAAGGCTTCAGAGGAAAAACAATTCCCCAAACCCATGCAGGTTACCATTAATGGGGAAAATAAGATTTCTCATGTCAGACTTTGGAGTGAACACAATTATAGACTATAATTATTTCCAAACTAAATTCAATATAAGCTATTTTAATTGTTGTCATTCCAAGTCTCTATCATCTATAATTTTTGCTTTACCCATTCAATGTAAATATCTAATAAAACAGAAATTTAAACACTTCCAGTACCTTAAATTGTAGAATTCAGTTGTGTTGTTCATGCTTTCCACACCAGTTTAAGCTTATGTAAATCCAGGAGGAGCTTTTCAGTGATTCATGCCCAGTCAGTCAGTCAGTTTAAATCCCAAAGACGAACTTCAAATCCAAACCTCGAGGTATCGTGGATTTCGTGGTATCAGCAATTCATACTAGTAAGGCATAAAATCAACAGCACTTCTTCTTCTAGCAACCAAAGTTAAAAAAGTTCATGCCTAAAAAGTCGGCAAGACAGCCACGAGTCCCTCATTTAGTCTTTTCTACAACCTTGTCCTTTGCCATTAATATCCATACCGACATCTGGAAATATTGATATACTTAATTTAAGCTTTGTTGAATCCATTTCTGTGACACGGCCCAGAAAACTGACGAGCGATAAAATATGCTTTCAAACTTGTCAAAATTCGCCGTATTTCTTTCACGTCATTTTCCTTCCGAGTTAATCCCGCTTGACTGCATCTCCCTTTGATTGTAAAATGCACACGAAAAAGCTCAGAATTCTAACCTCAGCACAGGTAAATGGTAAAATATAAGACTAGCAAAGAGAAATAATGTCGCTTCTGTTCTGATAGTGATCTGCCGAAGAAAAATGTTTTTCAAAATGAAAGTCCCCAGTCCCCCAGATGAGCAGGCGCGCGCGACGGATCTCGACATTTCCCGCCAAAAGTACTTTGACGGCATTGGTAGTGACGTCATGTCACGTCAGCCAGGCATTATGTGCCCCTTGCTCTCTATATAATTCTCTCCAAGAATGGCTTTCTCACGTTTTACCCTTTTCGAGATATTAAATTCTAAAGGAATAACACAGGGATCCCATGTGTATACGGACGGACGGCGGACACTATAGGTTTTTATACAGAAAAAAAGAAAACAAATTATATCTCGCGAAAGGAATCACCTACGACAACCAAACTTTGACACAATTATCTATGGGGTAATTGCTTTTCAACGCACTAATCAGTTGGGCATGGCGTCATCAATAAAATGAAAAAATGAATTTAATTACTCGTGACGTTTCAAAATCAACTCGACGGTATACGGTTTTTCCTTAGGTATGGTGCTCCGCTAGCGCGGGCCTTCGGCCCGCGCTGGAGCTCCGCTAAAAAAATTGTTTGTTTTTTTAATCAAATTAAAGAAATAAACTATTCATTGTCGAGGAGAAGAAATAAGCTTTAAAATGGGGTTGTGGTGGCAGCCATTTGAGAGCCTTCGCTGAATGACTGATATTGAACTCTGTCAGGAGGCCTCTGTATGGAATCTCGGGCATGCGTGCAGGCCTCTTTCGTGTCATTCTCGTACCCATTCTTGAACCCAGAGCTCCCCGGCTCGTAACCTGGCCGGGGAGGCTCTGGTCACAGCCACTGACGCATGCGCGAGATTTAATACAGAGCCTTCAGCGCATGCTCCAACGCTCAAAATCAGCGACGGCTCTCAAATGGATGTCCCCAGAGCCTCCCCTGCGAGCAGACGAGTCGGGGATTTCTGGATACGAGAATGTCTCGTACCCATAGCTCCTCCGCTCGTGTGCTCTGCAGGGGCTCTGGGGACATTCATTGAGCGTCTTCGCTGATTGGCTGATTTTGTACGTTGAGGCATGCACATAAAGTTGTTTCTCTCAGCGGCCGGCTCTGTATCAACTCCGCACATGCGTCAGTGGCTCTCACAAAAGCCCCAGTCTAGTACCCGGAACACGTCATATTTCAAATTTGTGCATAATTCAAATTTGTCTCAGCATGTGTTGTGGCCCTTGGTACGAGATTGAACCTCGCCCGCGAAGGTAACGAGTCGGTGAGCTCTGGGTTCGAGAATGTTTTCGTGTGTTCTTAAGGACATTTCTCATTTTCTCATGGAAATGAGGCTAATGCTCATTTAAATTTACGAATGAGAACAGATGACCTGCAGGTATATTGCCGGTCTGGATCAATCGTTAAGTAAACAGAATTTTACTTTAAGAGAGCCGGACCGGACCTTCAAATCGCTGAACTGTCCCTAAAAACGGTGGGAACGCTGCCTTAACACATCAGCTCCTTATGTGACCGCCTAGCTGCAGTACTTTTTCGACACTTCGACACTATTTTTAACATAGCATTATTGAACATCAAGTAACCGCGTGACTCCAGTAAAATCCCAGCACTTCAAACGTTTCCTTGTGGTCACCCTCGAACAATATTGATACGATTTTTAGTTATAACCCCCAGCGCATAGCTGAGCAAGAGCAGTCGATTCTAGACTATGCTAGCCACCAGCTGAGGCTGTTTGAATCTCCAGCTTTCGACATGCTAGTGGACGGACTATTTGCCCTTCATCTTTTGTGCTTATTGGCCGCTTTACTAAGCGCCGCTACTGCTGAATCTGCTGAGATAAAGGTGGAAGACGCAGCACTTGATAAAATAGAATGGGAATAAGGAAGTAAGTTATTAGTTTGATGTCGACTTCTTATAAAAATGATAAAAATGTCAGTTATTTGAACGCTCATGCGTCCCAATGCGTTTTACAATTTTAAGAGATTTTACCAGGATTTCGAATTACAGTTTATACTCATAAGTTTTTTACTTTTTGGCTTGAAGTTTTTTGGTAGAACTACATGTAAGCAATAACTTAGGTTCCTCCCGCCATGAAAATATCGATTTAATACAGCACTGAAGCTTGTTTAAATCTAGGTGAAAGACTTCTTTCAAAAGGCATTTTAAGGTACTTTGTTCCTTTCGTAGTCTAGTTAGATTATTATTAATATAGCCTACTATCCCGGCGTAACAAATCGATAGAAATCGATCATCGAAAACTGATCGATAAATCGATATTTGTCGATCAGATTGACCGATCATTATCGATTAATATCGGCAATCGATAAAAATTGATAGTCAGTACAGCCATCCCCGACAGATCGATAAAAATCGATATCACTTGATATCGAAAGTACGTATCATAAACATCCCTGTTCCAAAAATAAAAGTTATTTAAATTTTTTGTGTCTCGACTAAGAACGCAGCAAACTATACCATGCTATTAAGACAAAGATCCGAGAAGATTCTGGACTACCCCGATACCCTGGGGGCGAGAGGCTGAAACTCTGCCCGCTCACGTTTCTGTTGTTTCTTCCAGGGTAGACTACCCAAGACTAGAAGTGGAATTTCTTCTGTTAGAGGCCTGTCGATAAAAATCGATATAATTATTGAAAAATCGATAATCACAACAGAGCTAGCGATCAATTTTTATCGATTACCGATAAAATCAATCGATTAAAATCGATTAGTATTGACAAATATCGATTTTATTGGGTTATCGATTTATCGATTTGTTACGCCGGGCTACTATATTTAAGATGAAATTTTTATTAGTGATTCGAGTAAGGTGGCAAAAAATCTAGCTAGTTACTAGAAAGTGCGAAGTCTACTTGCTTCAGCTAACTTTTTTTCTTTTTTCTTTAACAAAAGCTATGCCTTTATCTAGTAGGCTCTTGCCTGTTTAGTTAGTCCCGCTAATAAATCTTGGTGGCAACCTAGCAATTACACTTTAAAGTTTTTAAAATAAAGGGATTTGTATAGAATTGCACTTGACGTGGAATATTCCTGTTTAGTACCCCAGGTGGCGAACTTTAAAATTTAATGTCTCCACTTTCCATAAGTATTACCCCAGTCTCCATGAAGTGCCGCTAATTTTAGGAGTAGATTATCAAGTATGAACGAAAGGGCACTGCCATTAACGATCTTTTTCGTGCTGATAAACATTTCGCGACCTTTAGGAGTGAAGAAGCTTTTATACTACGCTCTCATGCATATTGCTTGCTAGTGTTGAAATACTAGTAAAATCACTGAAGTACTTCATGCCCCCATGGACTTTATACACCATTGCTTTCGTTGTCAACCTCATATAATCGTTTCCGCATTCCTTCCCCGAGCCTTCTACGTTTTTACATGTTTACCACTCTTTATCTGTCGTGATATTGTTTCATAATAAGGAAATAGACTAATGTTTTGCTAAATAAAAGTTATTATTTTACAACCGGTTAATCCTGGAGAAGTGGAATGTTTCTTTGCATATTTTATGGGCGTATTGCCGGGCCTACTTGGTTTCGATATTGATTTCAATTCATGCAGAATGTCGCGCCATTGCTCTTCTGGAATAAACTTGCTTGAATGAAAATTGTTCTTTTGTCAAGAAGAATGACTGCCAACAACATTGATAAAGACCAAAAATAGACGTTACCGCCTTAATTTTTTTTTTCCAAATTGGAATTACTTTTAAAAAGTAATATTCTGCTGAAAAATAAAAGTAGCTATTTTGGAACCGGTTGATTATTCTGTTTTTTTTTTATTTCAATGTGGGTGGTGCTAAGTCCATGAAGGTAAGGAATCGAATACCACTCGTAATCCCGTTGGATTCTTGGGATGACATACGCTGAACAGTGTGGTAAATACCAGACCTACAAAGATAATAATAGAGACCCTCTATTTCCTAAATTAAACACCCCGTTTCCTACTACATCAGATGTGCAAGTTTGTCTCATATAACATAACTAAACATAAAAACACTTTTGAAGCGAAAATGTGACTATGCTGAAGAGAATAGTAAGAAAATTCCTTAACACAAATATGAGGGTAAGGAGCGGTTTTTCCTGATCCCGTGGAGCAAAGTACACTATTTGCAACGGAAAATGATTATCGTTATAATATTTGGGTTTTTTTTTGGCTTTTTTGTGTGTGTATGGACTCTCTTATTTACCATTCTCGTTTAGATCATCATCGTGGTCATTTTGATCACGATAATGACGTAAAGCGTGATAAATAAGAGTCCACACCACTCAAAACCTCTAGAGACTTGTTAAGTTTGTAAACTTCCCGCGTTTGTGTTTTTCAGGGCCAGTTGAAACAGTTGCAAGATCAGTCAAAGCAGCAGCCTGACTTTTTCAGGTGTGATCTGATTGATTGTCAGTGCTACAATGAGGTGGTCTAGCTTGACACACATTCTACGATAATATCAACAAGCAGACGGCTAGAGACGTGATTACCAATGACTGCTGCACAGCATCCCTCCCCTCTTGTTTTTGTTTCATTTATACATTTAACGTCATTTATACAGGAAAAAATCCATGTTTTCAAAATTCCTTGAGCTTTGAAGGCAACTGTCAAACCGTGTTTTGAACAGATTGGTCTTCGATCGCACAATTTCAGAGGTTTTGAAAAAGCCACAAATGTTTGATTTAGGGAATGGATTGAAAATAAAATTTTAATTTTAAATTTAAAATTAATTGGTGACGATTTCGCAGCATTATAAAAACTGCAGGAATGCTTATCAAGGCTATTACTTTCTAATTAATAACAGTATCATGAAGTCCATGGTAAAATCTTACGAACGTCTTCTCAATATTGTAAGTACACACGAGAACCAAAGCAAGTACATTAATCATGTTCACGCGATTATCTTACTGTTCCCCATTAGAATCCATTTTACTGTCTTTTGCGTTTCATTAGGGTCATATTATGTGAGAGCCTGGTACATGACTTCCCTTGCTCCTTTGACAACTTCGTCTAACGTTTATTATATGGACTGGCTATTAAAGGGGCACTCGCACGCTTAAAAAAGTCTAATTCTAATCACCAAAATACATTTAAGTTTACCGGGAATAACCAAAATAACAGTCCAGGTTTGTTAAATGACCTTTTAACTGTCAAATCAATACAAAGTTGTAGTGCTTTTATCTATTATCGAGAGGAAAGGAATTGGATTGCGTTTGAATTATTTGCTTGTCAGGCAAGCGTGCGAGTGCCCCTTTAGTGTATTTACTAAGCGAAACCGGTTTTTCGATAGTGCAATAGTTGTTTCCTCTCAGGAGGAATTTTAATATACAAAATGATTGACCATTCCCGGAATTAGCTTGCGAACCACGCCAAACTTCGCAGACAGATAGTGTTATCATCATGAGTGTGGAAAGGAAGATAAAGGGAATGCCTGAATCAGTGACATGAGATTGTATGACGATCATGTCCCTAAAATTAACGTCTACTCATTCCGCTTCTCAGTGCTTCCTTTTCCCTTCTTATTATGACTTCTTTTTAGGTGGAGTGGGGAATAAAGACAAGCGGCAGTCACAAACGTATGTTGCTAGCGACACGTAAAGTGCCTAGAACACGACTGAATGGATCAAACGACTGAAAAAGATTAAAATCATGCCGCTATTATAATCGATCGACACGATTGACATCTTGGTCTTGAATGGGCTCAAAATGATGTTACCACCGAGACATATCTTATGAGATATGAAAATAATCAGTGTTCTTGGAGGCTGGGAGGTCACTTTACCCTATTCAAATCGGCCGAAAACATTCCACGGGCACTGAGAAGCACGGAACCACTAAAATGTGAGCTATGCTCACCTAGAACACAATAAAAGAGCGAGCAATCCTATTGCTCACTCTCTTCTCGCATTTTGCGAGTGCTGGCCGGATTTGCTGGTGTTTTGTTCCTGTGACATGGCTCAAGTTCCCGTCCGCCCCGCCACCCCGTTGTGCCCCAACACCTGTTCTTGGTTCTTGCTGTACCAACCGCGTCAGTTCAGCCCCAGCCGTTCCTCAAGCTCCTGTTGTTCCAGCGCTGGCTCAAGCCAACCAGCCACTTAGAGCAGACCACACGTAGACTTTACCTTGAGTCCTTGGTGGTTAAGTGGCCGATTTACTCTGTCTATCTTTGCACATTTTGCTGTAGCCACTCGGGCTTCGCAAGTGTTTAATTGGTTGTGTACTGGACTTCGGTTCGGTACGAAAAATTAGCTTGTGTTTATTATGGCCATTCTGGCCGGGCACGATTCACTTGAAGCATATTTCAGGTGCCCTGTAGGAGTTCAATTGGTTGTATACTGAACTTCGGTTTGGTACGAAAAATTAGCTTGTGTTTATTATGGCCATTCGGGCCGGGCACGATTCACTGGAAGCATATTTCAGGTGCCCTGTAGGAGTTCAATTGGTTGTATACTGAACTTCGGTTCGGTACGAAAAATTAGCTAGTGTCTATTATGGCCATTCGGGCCGGGCACGATTCACTGGAAGCATATTTCAGGTGCCCTGTAGGAGTTCAATTGGTTGTATACTGGACTTCGGTTCGGTACGAAAAATTAGCTAGTGTTTATTATGGCCATTCGGGCCGGGCACGATTCACTGGGAGCATATTTCAGGTGCCCTGTAGGAATTTAATTGGTTGTATACTGGACTTCGGTTCGGTACGAAAAATTAGCTAGTGTTTATTATGGCCATTCGGGCCGGGCACGATTGCTGGAAGCATATTTCAGGTGCCCTGTAGGAATTTAATTGGTTGTATACTGGACTTCGGTTCGGTACGAAAAATTAGCTAGTGTTTATTATGGCCATTCGGGCCGGGCACGATTACTGGAAGCATATTTCAGGTGCCCTGTAGGAATTTAATTGGTTGTATACTGGACTTCGGTTCGGTACGAAAAATTAGCTAGTGTTTATTATGGCCATTCGGGCCGGGCACGATTACTGGAAGCATATTTCAGGTGCCCTGTAGGAATTTAATTGGTTGTATACTGGACTTCGGTTCGGTACGAAAAATTAGCTAGTGTTTATTATGGCCATTCAGGCCGGGCACGATTACTGGAAGCATATTTCAGGTGCCCTGTAGGAATTTAGTTGGTTGTATACTGGACTTCGGTTCGGTACGAACTTTCTCTTGTTTATTATGGCCATTCGAGCCGCGGGCACGATTCACGGGAAGCATAGTTTCAGGTGCCCTGTGTTTATTTGGCCTTATATGGACCTCGGTTCGGTAGGGACACTGTTGTCTGTTTAGTGCCATTCGAGCCGGGCACATGACAATATAGTAATGGGAAAAAGAAAAGACAAGAGTGGAATCTGTGATTTTACTTGTGGAATTGTCATCGCATAATTGCGTAATAAGGAAAAAAAAAAAAAGGCATGAAAGAGAAAAACGTAAGCTTTGGGTGATTTAGGGTTCACAGTCCCAGGGTCATCTAAGGCCCTTCGTGCTCGACTCTTGCAGTTGCGCCGGGACTGCGTTCTCCTACTGATCCCAGGGAGTGTCGCTCAACTCTACAGGCTTCGTTGTTTCTCTTCTATAATGGACGATTAGCCGCCAATCAAGCGATGACGTACACAATATTTCGTCCTTCCAGAATGGGAAGGGGTTGAAAGATTTAATCGAAACGGCGGCCTATCAGGTATCTCAAAACGGTGAATTGGGTGACGCTCCCGGGGACCAGCTCGGGGGAACCAGTCCTGGCTGATTCTGCTCTTGGTTCCGTGCGGGAGAAGTCTATCCGAGATTGTAGATGGGTAACACCCGGTAGCGGAAACTGTCTCGAGAGAGGTTCATGATCTCAATTTAGTCATTTGTGTTAGCTTTCCCCTTGTGAGAACAATAAGAAGCTCCAGTCAGACGCACAAATGAAATCGTACAGTGACGGGCGCCGTGCTGTGCTCTTACACAAATTATGCTGTATACTTCCTATTGATAGTGTATACGGGGTATGGTGACAGTATTGGGGAATGAGTAGAGGGTGATAAGATATGGATGAGATATGGGGGAGCCATATGGCTCAAATATTCCCTTGGGGCAAGGGCTGGGCGCGGGGTGCCGCCGGATGTGGGTGCATTGGACAGCGGAGTGATCCACACCATTGCTCAGGTTACTGGACAATGGAGTCTGTTGTTCCCATCTCTAAATCAGTGATCCGTGGAACAAAGGCCGGTTTGGATATAATACTATTCAAATCGGCCGAAAACATTCCACGGGCACTGAGAAGCACGGAAACCACTAAAATGTGAGCTATGCTCACCTAGAACACAATAAAAGAGCGAGCAATCCTATTGCTCACTCTCTTCTCGCATTTTGCGAGTGCTGGCCGGATTTGCTGGTGTTTTGAGACGACATGAATGAATGGAAAGTGAGAGGTGGGGTGGGCTATAGCTTTGGGGTATGACGCTCCATTTAGAGACCCGCCCACCCAGCCCCCATTTTGGTATTGTATCCACACTGGCCTTTGCTACGGATCCACACCATTGCTCAGGTTACTGGACAATGGAGTCTGTTGTTCCCATCTCTAAATCAGTGATCCGTGGAACAAAGGCCGGTTTGGATATAATACTATACAGACCGACCTTAAAAGCCGATATAACTATTTTTTCCAACACTAGAAATGTCATTTTTTTTTTCGATGAAACAAGCGCGCGCAAATGGTTACCGTGATCTATAGGTCAAAGATAGGAAAATATTGTCCCCAAGCGCATGCTCTAAAACCAGTTAGAATGTAGAATTCGTTAAGGTGCTCTCGACAGAAAAAGTAGTATTATGCCGTTGCCGATGATTAATTCTCAAGTACCTTTATTACATTTGATACTACTAATCCCAGAATCCTTTTCGTAGTTCCTTTTGTTTGCCTCATTAACACCGTATATCTTGCAGCTCCCAAAGGACCTCGAACTTTTGAATAACAAAACGAATTCGAAGAGGATTATGGTAGTTAGTGGTATCAAGATGTTATAAGGGTAATTGTGCATTGCCATTCTAATTGTCAAAGATGTAACTATCCTTCATTCGCACTTTAATGTCGGCAAACACCTAATGGTACGGTTCATTGCATTCGGCGCGTGAATATGGACTCATGACGATGACATGCATGTCATCGTCATGAGTCCATATTCACGCGTCGAATGCAATGAACCGTGGATACTGATGATAATCATGCTTTAGCTAGAGTAATTGTTGCAATGCGCATAAGACGGAGTCGAGTTTAACACGACAAAACTCGTAAAAACTCTCATTTTCTTAACACTGGTACAAATTTGTTTTTATAGCTGTAAAGTCGAGCTGCCGAGACATCAAATGTAAAGCAGGGGAGCGCTGCATGATGGTTAGTGACAAACCAAAATGTGTCTGCAACACCGTTTGTCCAGCAAATTCTCAACCAGTTTGTGGAACAGATGGGAAAACCTACCCCAACATGTGCTGGCTCAACATTCAGACGTGCAAAAGCAAAGGGAAAGTAAGACTAAAACACAGTGGGAAATGCAGTAGGTTTCTATGTTGATAACTCTAACTCGCTGAATAATCCTTGGTTATTAAAAAGACGCAATTATCTTTTTTTGGACGGTGTTTCAACGAACATAGTAACAGTGTGTCAAACGGAGTGTAAAACAAGAGTATGTACCAACAAAGTGCACATATCTTGTAGTCGACTCTTTCGTCTCGGGATTAAAATGACAACACGTTTATGGGTCTCTCTTGTTATTCCCAGTCCTTAGTAGTCCGCGTAACTGTGCCGAGGTGTTAAAACGCGGAGGGAGAAAAAGCGGAGTCTACACTATCGATCCCGACGGAAAAGGATCCTTTCAGGTTAGTGCAAATTGGTTGAACCTGGCTTTTCAAGAAAAAAAAGCAGCCTTTGTCAAAATATTGACAAAATATTTATGTTCATATGGGAACACACCGGACCAGAGTCTTCCCCAGAAAGCCTGTTCCTGTTGCTCAGCAAGAGCAATAAGGGTCACCTTTGGTGGCATCTTTAGTAATGACCAAATACACTACTTGAACGCTCATTACAAGAAGCTTGTTCTGTGCTTGGTACAATCATAGTTTATATAGGGGAATGGTTAGGAAACCTGACACCCTGTTATTGTACTATCTCTTTGTTCACTTTGTCAGAGATATCCTTTTCATTGTGCAGGGTCTGAGGGTCACGGTACATTAGTACCAAATTGAGCCAGTAAAAAGACATGCATATTAGATGAGCATGAAACAAAAGATTGTGCAGGGTCAATATCACGTGACAGCCCCTCTCAACATCCAGCCTACGCTATTGTGTTGACCCTTTGAAGTTTGCCGGGCTTCCCAACCATTCCACTCCATTAACTATGGTGCAACCTGTATAGCAGGCATGCGCACAAAATATGGTGTGAATTTAGTAGCGAACATCATCCAATCACATTCCTCGCACAGACTCAACTACAATGTATGTTTAGATTTTTAGACGGCATGTGTTTCTGTTTGATGTGTATCGCCATTTGGTGACTTGTTGTTTTTATTTACAATTACAGGTTTATTGTAACCAAAGTATTGCCGGGGGCGGATGGACCGTCTTCCAGCGTAGACAAGATGGCTCTGTCAATTTCTGGCAAAACTGGAAAGGTTACAAAACTGGTTTTGGAAACCTGAATGGCGAGTTTTGGTTGGGTCTGGACAAGATACATCGATTGACCCAGCAGACCAAAAACATCCTTCGAATCGATATGGTCTTCTCGCGACCCACAAGGAGGCGATTTGCACAATATAGCTTGTTCACTGTCTCATCGGAACGAACAAAATACACACTGACCTTGGGACGGCATTCAGGTTGGCTTTTTACCTCTTACACAGCTTGAACATGTCGTCAGTTACATTTTACAGTAAACAGTTTGCACATTCGTTCGCTTGTATCTCGTTTGCAATATAAGATACCAGTCTAAAACTTGGCAAATCAATTGAAGATATAGTTCTCTTTCAGAATATTGGCCTTTTGGTCGAAATAACCTGCTATTATTAAATTAAATGCTTCCGGAAGTGAACACCAAGAATACCTGATATGACCACCGTGGTTAAATAAGTATTTACTTGCTTGCTTACTTGCCCCTTTAACCTTGCAGGAGCGTACCCGAAATTTCTAACTTAGGAAAAATCGAGCAATATTAGGTGAAATCCCTTTGGCATCGTGTCAAGTCAAAATCAAGCTTCGATTGCCAGTGTAGTGTATTCTAAATATTGTTCCGAAATGTATGGGTAGGGACAGGGGAATAGCAAAGTGGACCCCCCTTCCCCCTTCAAAAAATGCCTGGTACGCCCCGGCCTTGTGCGTAGACTACAACACTACCTCTATTGTGTTTATCTAGGTACGGCTTTGGATGGACTGACGTATCATAATGCCAGCCCTTTTCCACAAAAGACAGGGATAACGACGCATGCAAGTGTAAGTGTGCCATCGTGTACACGGGGGGGATGGTGGTATAAGAATTGCCTTCACTCTAACCCCAATGGAATGTACAATAAACCGCCGTGGCGAACTGGATTCGCGAGTTGGCGCTATAACCAAATCAGATGGTCAGAAATGAAGATACGACCGTCCTGATAAACCTAACCCTGCAAAAATTGCATACATGATCGATTGTATTCGGATGTTGAATGCCAGATAATGGTAACAGATAATGATAATAAAGACATAACGTTTCATGTGTGTCTTATTACTAGACTTAGTTACATGTGCATTGCTACGCGACCACGAAGTTTAATGGCCATTTTCACACTACAGACGAGTTACTCGTCCGGACGGAAAACTCGTCTAGATGTGAAAACGGGTCAAGATTTACTGATTTGTATGCAAAATTCGTGGATTCAAATTCATATGTAATGTTTTGACCTTTCGGTTCGTAAGGCTATCGGCTTTCTTTTGCCAACCTATAGTAAAATTCATATGGGAGTTTACAAGGATGGCGTCATGGTCCGCGGGGAGGGGGTACATGAAGGTGAAAATGGTAGGATGACCGTCGTGAATTTCCACCCTAAAATACCTGGTCAGAAAACATTTCCACAATAAAATACTCCTCTGTCCTAATGAAGCTCTTAAGCGTAACGTTTTAGTTTAGTTCAAATAACTCATAAAACATTACCGGGCTTTCTCAGCGTACCGTTTCCGTTCAGAAAATCCTAAAAATACCTAAATACGACGGTCATATCGACCATCCGAACATAGGGAGTACCCCCCGGGCGTCATGGTCAGTGTCCACTATATCCCACATGATTGCCAGTGGTGTCTTCGTTCAAACAAACCACAGAGAGAAAATTTGATTTTCTCGTCAAAATCTCTCGTCCGATCCTGCTGTACCTTGGAGTACCTTTGGTAGTCCTTTGAGCTTCTTGACATCACTTTTCTGTTAGTACACAATTCGTTATAATTTTGCTGATAAAATGGGCTTCCTGTACATTGTCACCACAGCCGCCCCACCGATACCAAAGTTATGCTGCAGAGCCACGCATGCACCGTCCACTTGTCTTTTTCCCGCCTCACCTCGAAGCTAGAAAAAGAAAATTCGTTATTACGCGATGAGGAATTTCAAAACCTTTCAGCCACTCAAACATTTTTTTTTATTTCTCTTGACGCGATAAAGTTGCATGCGACTTGAATCGAATAATGAACGGTCCCGGGTTAATTTCCACTTGTCAAATCCGTTCTAATTGGTGGAACTGTTACGCCTACCTGCCAACAGAGCTCGACACATTGCGCGAGGCCTGACGCTCCAATAGGATGACCTGTGAGAGGAGAAGCACTCTGTGGAGTTGTTCCGCGTAAGAACGTTAGAGATGCAAATGAGGCGATGAGCCTTTTGTTTCCGGTTGACCAGAATCAATTGGAAACAAAAGGCTCGCTTCATTTGCATCTCTAACGTTCTTACGCGGAACAACTCCAATGAATTCCTTCGTTATGAAAATTACTGATAGTGGCCAATCAGAAACTAGGATGACGTAACCTCGTTCCCTAGGGTCCAAGAGGTTAAAACAATAACCAGGATTCCCATTGACAGATGGGAAAAAGAACGGAGGAAAAAAACATAAAAAAACATATTTACTTTTATTTTACCGGAAGGGTGAGCTCCCTGCGGCTGGAGCATGCACTCTCGCACGAGTCTGTGGCTGTCGCCAAGCCTGTCACCGAAGTTCTGGGTACACTAAAACGGCGTGAAAGCGGGAGGAGCGATGCCTTAACACATCCGCTCTTTATGTTCACAGCCTAACTGCAGTACTTTTTCGACACTTTTCTTTCGCAAAGTGGTCTATTTTTAACAAAGCATTATTTAAGATTTATAGTTACCAGTATTGACTCTAGTAAAATCCCAGCACTTCAAACGTTCCCCGTGGTCACCCTCGAACAATATAGATAATATTTTTAGTTATAACCCCAGCGCATAGCTGAGCAAGAGCAGTCGATTCTAGACTATACTAGCCACCAGCTGAGGTTGTTTGAATCTGCAGCTATCGACATGGACGGACCATTTGCCCTTCATCTTTTGTGCTTATTGGCCACTTTACTAAACGCCGCTACTGCTGAATCTGCTGGGATAGAAGTGGAAGACGCAGCACTTGATAAAATAAGTATAATAGCAAGGAATGGCTTAAAGGAAGTAAGTTATTAGTTTGATATCGACTTCTTATAAAAATGTCAGTTATTTGAACGCTTAGCATGTGTTCTAATGCGTTTACAATATGAAAGTTATTAAGACAGTTTATCAGGATTTCGAAATACAGTTACTCAAAAGTTTTAAACTTTTTTGGCTTGATGTTTTTTGGAAGAACTACATGTAAGCATTAACTTAGGTTCCTCTCGCCATTACAATCTCGATTACAGCACTTGTTTAAATATACAGCTTGTTTAAATATAGGTGAAAAACTCTTTCAAACGCATGTTAAAGTACAACTTTTGTTTCTTTCGTAGTCTAGAGTCTAGATTATTATTAACATTGACATTGTTTGTAATATAGCGTAATATTTAAGATGATTAATTTGGTTATTGATTCGAGTAAGGTGTGGCAAAAAAAACTAGCTAGTTACTAGAAAGTGCGAAATCTACTTGCTTCAGCTACATCTTTTTTTTTCTTTTTTTTATTTAATTAAAGACAATTACCTGAAAAGCTATACAGCTAGCTAGGTTCGTAAGCAAGTAGCAACTTTAGTTAGTCTCTCTAGTAAATCTTTGTGGCAACCTAGCAAAATACACTTTAAAGTCTTCAAAATATACAATATAAAGGGATTTGTATAGAATTGCACTTGACGTGGAATTTTCCTGTTTAGTACCGCAGGTGGCGAACTTTAAAATGTAATGTCTCCACTTTCCATAAGTATTACTCCCAGTCTCCATGAAGTGCCGCTAACTTAGATTAGTAGATTATCAAGTATGCACTGTCATTGACGATCTTAAAAGTTTTCTTTTTGTGCTGATACAAATTTCTCAACCTTTAGGGGTATTAAGGCTCGAATACCACGCTCTTAGATATATTGCTTCCTACTGTTGAAATACTAGTAAAATCACTGAAGTACTTCATGCCCCCATGGACTTTATACACCATTGCTTTCTTTGTCCACCTCATAATCGTTTTCGCATTCCTGCCCCGAGCCATCTACGTTTTTACATGTTTACCACATTATTTTTTACCGCGAGAACCGATAGTACAGCATCAGCCTCGTCAGTTGAGTTTTTGCAAGAGGTTTCTAAAAGTTATATTAGAAGATGTGGAAACTGATAGCCTGTATTAGTGAAATTAACTATCTAAAATATCATTTTGCATTCCACTATGAGGTCAGACCTACCATTTGTTTTACAACCGGTTTTTTGTTTTTGCAACCGGTTAATATTTTTTTTCCAATGTGAGTGGTGCTAAGTCCATGAAGGTTAAGGAATCGAGTACCACTCGTAATTCCGTTGGATTCTTGAAATGACGTTCACTGAACAGTGTGGTAAATACCAGACCTACAAAGATAATGATAGAGACTCTCTATTTCCTAAATTAAACACCCCGTTTTCTCTTAAATCAGATGTGCAAGTTTGTCTCACATCACATAACTAAACAAAAACCCCTTTTGAAGCGAAAATGTGACTATGCTGAAGGGAATAGTAAGAGAATTCCTTGACACAAAGGACGGTAAGAGCGGTAAGGAGCGGTTTTTCCTGATCCCGTGGAGCAAAGTATACTTTGTGTTTGTGTTTTTCAGGACCAGTTGAAACAGTTGCAAGATCAGTCAAAGCAGCAGCCTGACTTTTTCAGGTGTGATTCAGATTGATTGTCAGCGCTACAATGAGGTGGTCTGGCTTGACACACACTCCACGATAATATCAGCAAGCAGACGGCAAGGGGTGCGAATGCCAATGACTGCTGCATTCGCTGGTTTTGTTTTATTTTACAATTATGTCATTTATACAGGAACAATTCCATGTTGTCATAGCTCTTTCAACTCTGAAGCAAAGATCAAATCGGATGTTTAGCGACTTCCGACGATCGCGCACTAACTCTTCACACCGCACACACCGCGGGTTTTGCAAAAGCTTTCTGAAATTACTTATATGTTTGATTCAGGGAACGCTTTGAAAACACAATGAATTAATTGGTGCAGAATTCGCAGAATTTTAAAATCTGTAGCAATGCTAATCAAGGCTGTAATTGCATTCTTATTAACAGTATCATCAAGTCCATGGTTAAATCTTACGAACGTCTTCTCAATATTGTAAGTACACACGAGAATCAAGGCAAGTACATTAATCATGTTCCACGCGATTATCTTACTCTTCCCCGTTAGAATCCATTTTACTGCCTTTCGTGTTTCATTAGCGTCATATCATGTGAGAACCCCCTTGCTCCTTTGACAACTTCGTTCAATTTTTATCATATGGATTGGCTATATTAAGTGTATTTGCTTTGCTTCTTTTTCGTCTTCATCTGACATTTTATTCAGTACATTTTATTCAACGATTTTAGTGAAACGAAACCGTTCAAGCGTCCAAACTTTCGGTAGTGCAATAGTTGTTTTTCTCTCAGGAAGAATTTCTTAATTTAATGTCATTTATACAGGAACAATAGTCCAGTTTCGAATTCTCTAATCTACCGGTGAATAGGCATCAACGGCGCATAAATACAGTGGGAGCCTCGATTTGAACCCGAAAGTTGCGAATACCAACGAGTTCAAAACGTTTTGCCTATTGTCTCCAGTCAAGCTTTATCATTTTCTCGTCGGTATTCACAACTTTATCTACTTCAAACTGAGGCTCCCACTGTATTTATGCGCCGTTGATGCCTATTATTCAGCGGTAGAGTAGAGAATTTGAAACTGGACTATTCCATGTTTTCATAATTCCTTGAACTCTGTATGATTTACCTCCCGGAATTAGCTTTCGAACCACGCCGAACTTCGCAGACAGAGAGTGTGTCTGCGGAAGATGAAGGAACGTCTGAATCTCTGACCCGAGATGTGCATGAAGATCATTTTTCTAAAATGCATATCTACGTGTACACATTCCGCTTTAATTGAGTACTTCCTTTTTCCTTCTTATGACATCTTTTTAGGTGGAGTGGGGAATAAAGACAAGCGGCAGTCAGAAACGTATGTTGCTAGCGACAAGTAAAGTGCCTAGAACAGGACTGAGTCGATCAAACGACTTTTTCTTAAATGGGCTCAACATAATGTTAACACCGAGATAAATCTTCAATATCAGGATTCTTGAAACCTTTTCCTCGAAGTTATTCAAAGCTGAATGACCCACTAAGGATGCTTATTCTTTAGCGTGACCACTTTCTGTTCTGTTGACATAGCGGTTAAATAATGTTATTTACGGCTGGGAGGTTTTTCACTATACGGACCGACTTAAAGCCGGTATAACTTATTAGTTTTTTCCAACTCTAAAAATTGATTTTTTTCTATGAAAACAAGTGCGCGCAAATGGTTACCGTGATCTAGGTCAAAGATAGGAAATTATTGCCTCCGACATGGGCTTAGAACCAATCAGAATGCAGAATTCGTTATCATGCCCTCGAGAAAAAGTACCATTAATGCTGTTGCCGATAGTTTTAACTAATTAAAATTACTTTTTCAATTCTCAAAGATCTAATTACTTTAACGTCAACAAATACCTAATGGCACAGCTTATTGCATTCGACGCGTGAATATGCACTCATATGAATACTGATTATAACATGATTTAGCTAGGACAATGTGTTACAATGCTCATAAGACGAAGTCGAGTTTAACACGAAAAAACTCGTCGAAGCCTGTAATTTTCTTGACACCGGTACAAATTGAAATTTGTCTTCATAGCTGTAAAGTCGAGCTGCCAAGATATGAAATGTAAAGCTGGGGAGCGTTGCATGATGGTTAATGACAAACCAAAATGTGTCTGCAACAGCGTTTGTCCAGCAAATTCTCAACCAGTTTGTGGAACAGATGGGAAAAACCTACCCCAACATGTGCTGGCTCAACATTCAAACGTGCAAAAGCAAGGGGAAAGTAAGACTGAAACACAGTGGGAAATGCGGTAGGTTTCTATGTTGATAACTCTAACTCGCTGAATACTCCTCGGTTATGTAAAGACGCAATTATCTTTTTTTGGACGGTGTTTACGACAACCATAGTAACAGTGTGTCAAACAGAGTGTAAAACAAGAGTATGTACCAACAACGTGCACATATCTTGTAGTCGACTCTTTCGTCTCGGGATGAAAATGACAACACGTTTATCGGTCTCTATTGTTATTCCCAGTCCTTAGTAGTCCGCGTAACTGTGCCGAGGTGTTAAAACGTGGAGGGAGAAAAAGCGGAGTCTACACTATCGATCCCGACGGAAAAGGATCTTTTCAGGTTAGTGCGAATTGGTTGAACCTGGCTTTTCAAGAAAAAAAGCAGACTTTGTTATCTTGACAAAATATTTATGTTCATATGGGAACACACCGGACCAAGAGCAATACAGGGTCACCTATGGTGGCATCTTTAATAATGACCAAATACACTACTTGAACGCTCATTGCTCAGAAGCTTGTTCTGTGCTTGGTACAATCATAGTTTATAGAGGGGAATGTTTAGGAAACCTGACACCCTGTTATTGTACAATGTCTTTGTTCACTTTTTCAGAGATATCCTTTTCTTTGTGCAGGGTCTGAGGGTCACGGTACATTAGTACAAAATTGAGCCAGTAAAATTCAGTGTACAACCAGACATGCATATTTGATGAGCTTCAAACAAAAGACTGTACAGGGTCAACATCACGTGACAGCCCCTCTCAACATCCAGCCCACGCTATTGTGTTGACCCTTTGAAGTTTGCCGGGCTTCCCAACCATTCCACTCCATTAACTATGGTACAATCCTGTATAGCAGGCATGTGCACAAAATATGGCGTGAATTTAGTAACGAACAAATCCAATCACATTCCTCGCACAGAGTCAACTACAATGTATGTTTAGATTTTTAGACGGCATGTGTTTCTGTTTGAAGTGTTTCGCCATTTCGTGACTTGTTGTTTTTATTTACAATTACAGGTTTACTGTAACCAAAGCATTGCCGGGGTGGATGGACCGTCTTCCAGCGTAGACAAGATGGCTCTGTCAATTTCTGGCGGAACTGGAAAGATTACAAAACTGGTTTTGGAAAACTGTATGGCGAGTTCTGGTTGGGTCTGGACAAGATACATCGATTGGCGCAGCAGTCCAAAAACATAATTCGAATCGACTTGGTCTACATTACCAATAGGAAAGTGTTTGCACAATATGACTCCTTCGGTGTCTCATCAGAACGAACCAGATACGTTCTGAGCTTGGGAAACCATTCAGGTTGGTTTTCAAAAATCTCTCTTTATAACGAGAGCCTGAACAGTTTAAGGTGGATCGACCCAGTAATTTTGCACCATGCCAACCAATTTTAAACCTCTCATATAAAAACAGGTTGAATTCTATCGTGCAGCCAATATAACACACATACTACCCATGAAGACTGAAATACATGTCAGTACAAAGTCGAGGAGATCGGAGCTTGTATCACGTGACAATCGGGCCACGCTTATTTTTACTCTCACCCCAGTTTCAGACTGTACCGACATTTTTTCGATAAATGCTCTGCGGTACCTGGAGACTGACTGATTGCCTACGTGTAACCGAAGTTTGACTAAATTCTACAAGCCCGATCTGAAGATATTTTAGGATTTATAAATCAGGGCTATAATTTATGTAAAATTCAGTGTAGTGAATAAATATGTCAGAGTTTGGTACTTCATGGTTATAAATTGAAGTGTTTTATAGCTCATTGTATTTGTAATTGTTCAAGGAAGGTCATGCTTTTGATTAAAATGAAATATTATTTTGCGATTTCGAAGAGTATAGAAATGTAAGTATCAACATAATTGCCCCACGCATCAGCTCAACGCGAAATTTGGCTACTTTCACGAAAATTGGGCTGATTTAAAAAATCGTGGTTTTTTTCGCTTCATATTTTGGACACGACTCTAATGGATCAATGTAAAGTGTGTCTCCAACGTTTCATATTAATTGAAATCCTCTAAAGCTGTCAACTGGGAACGCAAAGATCGGAAATATTGCATGGATTTCTGTAGTTTCTACTCTGGGATTTGCTATTGTTCCCCGTCGGCACAAAATGGAATTCCAATGGAGCGCACGTGGGCTTGTCCTTGCTTGGCTAGTCTCTGATGTATGATAATTTTCTTAGGTTTTTCGGTCTTTTGTTATGCATTTATTTATCATATGTCGGGGACGATTCGGAGAGCAGTCATGCGCGAATATCAACGTGTGCCGCATTGGAATTCGATTTTGTGCCGAACAAAAGAACAAAAGCTAGTCCCTGAGCAGAAACTACACGAATCCATCCAATATTTATCGATCTTTGCATCCACAGTTGATAACCATAGAGGATTTCAATTAATATGAAACTTTGGAGACAAACTTTACATTGATCAATCGGAGTTGTCCAAAAATTTGAAAAAACTACGATTTTTCAAATCAGTCCAAATTTCGTGAAAGTAGGCCCAAATTTCGCAGTAAGCTGATGCGTGGGGCCATTATGTTGATACTTACAATTGTACCCTTTTCGAAATCGCAAAGAAATTTAATTCTGATAATAAGCATGAACTTCCTTAAACATACACAAATAGAATGAGCTATAAAAACTTTCAATTATAACCATGAAGTACAAACTCTGCCATAACACTTCATAACACTGGATTTTACATAAATTATTGGCCTGATTTATAAATCCTAAAATATCTTCAGATCGGGCTTGTAGAATTTAGTCAAACTTCGGTTACACGTAGGCAATCGGTCAATCTCGAGGTACCGTAGAGCATTTATCGAAAAAATGTCGATACAGCGTGAAACTGGGGTGAGAGTAAAAATAGGCGTGTCCCGATTGTCACGTGATACTAACTCCGATCTCCCCAACTTTTGTACTGACATGTATTTAGTCTATGGGTAGTATTTGTGTATATTGGCTGCGCTATAGAAATCAAACTGTTTTTATATGAGAGGTTCAAAATTGGTTGGCATGGGTGCATAATTACTGGGTCGATCCACCTTAAGTACCTGCAGGAAACCTTATACCACTGGGGTACCTTGGCTTCTGTAAAAAAAATGTTACAAGTGTTAAAAGAAGTACAGGCTGCAGATTTATATGCTGAGAAATGTTCTTTTTCCTGATATTTCTTATTTTCCCACGCAGCAATGAGGTATACCTCATTTTTTAGTTGGCCCTATCTTTAATCCGACCTCTCGATCGCTGGTTCCATTTGGAAGGAAGGATGAGCATTTTTAGAGACCCTACGAGACCCATTTGGATTATCAGGCAATCGGAGCAAGAACAAAAATAAAATAACATTAACAAATCAACCGAAAAACACAACAACGGCCCGCAAAGCATACCGATCCGATTTTTGATTTCACGATGGTGTGCTTATCGTTTATGTTCTCGATCACCTAAACATGAACGAAAAAGGTTAATTTAAAGGAAGATAAAGCCGCTCCAGCTTGTAATGTAAATCTTGTTATTATGGAAACTCTTCAAAATCAAGCACAATTGAGTTTGGACCGTTCAAGTGTAAAAATGTTTCCAACGAGAGGAAATGATTTGTTTGAAAGTCGTTTTCGAAAAGCTTCTAACGGCAACCAGACAGAACAAAACGATTACAGCCAACCAACAAGCAGATTTCCAAGGCAGCACGCACTCACGTGGGAAAGCTAGACAGACGATCGTAGGGTATTCGCCGTACTGGAAAAGCTGCACATTGAAACTTTCCCCCCCCCCCCACCACCACCACCACCACCACAAAAAATTGCTCAGTGTGATCCCAGCAAGAGGCATGAGGCATGTTTCTTATGAGTAAAACTTGCAGTCATCTTTTTTATCGTTGGTGTAGAATTACAAAGTTAACACCATTGGTGTGTTTAGGTACGGGGCAAGATGCGCTGACGTATCATAGTGGCCAACCCTTCAGCACGAGAGACTGGGATAACGATGACTGTGGCCATTGTAACTGTGCCATCGAGTACAAGGCGGGATGGTGGTACAAGCAGTGTCACCAGTCAAACCTTAATGGGCTGTACGACCTCTCCAGCGACACATATCGTGTTGGAGTAAAATGGGGCGGGAACAAGGCCAAATGGTCAGAGATGAAGATACTACCTGCATAGTGGGGAATTCTGCTATTCCAGTAGCTCTATAAACATTATTGACTAAACATCGACAAAGGCCTACTCAACTTGGGCATTTTCAAT